>OX463820.1:36269930-36829723 GCA_949825045.1 Argyresthia goedartella
GCCTATACTATCTAAAGTTTTTGAAAAAATTATGCACAACAGAATCTCATCTTTTCTATCAAAGTTCTCTGTAATTAGAAACGAACAAAATGGATTCCAGAAAGGAAAATGTACCACTCTCGCATGCTTCAATTTAGTGAAAACATTAGCGGAAGCTATTAATACTAGGACACCGACTGTAACAGTATTTTTTGATATGTCTAAAGCCTTCGATTTTGTCAATCATAATATCTTATTAGGAAAATGTGAGAGATACGGTATTC
Organism: Argyresthia goedartella; assembly: GCA_949825045.1. Lineage (NCBI taxonomy): Eukaryota > Metazoa > Arthropoda > Insecta > Lepidoptera > Argyresthiidae > Argyresthia > Argyresthia goedartella. Next base: position 36,270,194 of record OX463820.1, read on the forward strand.
GCGGACCAGCCTATGACTGGATAAAAACCTACCTAAGCAACCGCTCTCAGTATGTAGTTATCAAAAAAATAAATGACAAATCGGAACTAACAGAGAATAAATCAGTACTACGAGCAAATAATTTTGGTGTACCCCAAGGAAGTGTTCTCGGTCCACTGTTGTTCTTGTTATACATAAATGACATACCGGAAAGCACGAAACACCGTTGCACCCTTTATGCTGATGACATCTCAATTATAATAAAAAATACAATTTTGAATGAATTTAATAATGACATAAACAATACAATTAGACATATCATTGACTGGTTAGTAGTAAATAATTTATGTGTTAATGTGGATAAGACATCTTATATGCAGATTTTTAATCAAGTAAAACCAGAATTAAATTTATCATTGACATATCAAAATCAACAAATATCTGAATCACAGGAAATAGTATTTTTAGGGATAACGATAGATCCACAGTTGTCATGGAAAGCCCATGTCGACAAACTATGTAAAAAGGTCAACAGTTTTACTTATGCTCTGTACCGACTAACGAAAGTAGCGAGTAGAGAATCAGCTCTTCTGGCCTACCACGGATATGTCGAATCAGCATTACGCTATGGAATTGTGATATGGGGTAATTCGGTGGATGTCAAAAGACTGTTTATCATACAGAAACGCTGCATCAGAACTATTTGTGGTGTAAGCCCATATGAGTCATGTAGACCGTTATTTAGACAGTTAAATCTACTTACTCTAACTGGTATCTTCATTTTGGAAATGAGGATATTTGTAAGACTTAACATACATTTGTTCACAAAATTGTCCAGTGTTACTTCATTCAATACTCGATTTCCTAATCGCTTAGTTCTTCCTCGAGCCAATACAGCATTGCACAATAGGAACTGCTATGCAATGGCTGTAAAGATATTTAATGGTATTCCAGCAGAGATACAGTATCTACCCCTGCCTATTTTTAAAATAAAACTAAGAAATTGGCTAGTACATAATGGTTTTTATGACATGTCCGAATTTTATAAAATTAAACCTCGATTACTTATTTAACATGGTACTATGTAGATCCAATTGTGTATTTTCTCTCATGTCAATTGTGAACTACACTGTTAATTATCTGACTATTTTGTACTTGTAAGAACCTGTAAATTTTGACATTAAGTAATTTTAATTTTGACGTTTACAAAGGATTTATAAATAATTATCTATTATTATCTTTAAAAAATATGTTAATAACTTGCATGCCCAGGGTTGGCTAAATGTGTGAAACTTATCAATATTTAAGAACCTAATGTAACCACATTTAAAGCAAATAAATGAATATGAATATGAATATGAATATAAGAATAGAGTTGATAAGATTTGTTAAATGGGGTAGCAGAACTTGTTTTCCCGCCTTTAGTGCCTCCGTCATTATACCATCTTCTCCTGGACTTTTACCGTAATTTAAACTCGACAAAGCACGATGGACTTCAAGGCCCCTTTTCCAAATTCCAAATGTCTTTATTACTGTAGATATTTACATATACTTAGCAATCGTCATTTTTTGCCTCTTCTCTACATTGGCCCACTGTGGGAGTAGCAGGGCGTAGAAACTCCCACAGATTGATTTTTAGATCTCTTTAAAAAATTGCTTGTGCTTAGCTAATACAAATATTATAATATCATTATCATAATTAATAAGCAGGAATAAATAATTACAAAATTATTAACAGCAAGGTCTGAGTTGAGCCAGTAACCCCGTACAGTCCTTCACTTTTTGGGGAGATGGTATCTGGAGTAGGACGGGGGCACTCAGTGGTTGAGCAAGTTTTTGATGGATCAGAATAGAGATTTTTATAGAATTTTAAAGAAATGTCCATGATTTTGTGCCTGCTTCCCTGTTTTGTGCCTTGTTCATCCATTAAGCTTGTGACCCATGTTTTGTTATCCTGAATGCCTTTTTTGGCTATTCGGAGCGATGGTTGTTCACTATTGCTTTTATTATCAGGTTTTTATTAAAATCTCGAAGATCTTTGCGTTTGCAACGTTTCACTCTGCGGTCCAATAAATAATAATCTGAGGAGCATTTTAGTTGGGATTCTCCTTCATTTATTGGAGCTTTTATAGAAGCTGTCAATTTATTGTTGTTTATTCTAGGTTGTTTAAGATTTTTACTCGCTTTCTCTATTGAATTCTTATTATTGTCGTAAAGGGTTTCCGGATCTTTTATGTCTAATGTTAAGTCTTTGAAATTATTTTTAAGTTCTAAATTGAATTCTTCGTTGTTGTTGATTAATGTTGTTTTACGTTGAATTTTGGTGTCAAAGTATATTCTTGCATACAAGGGCCTATGGTCGGTCAGAGCTATACTTGAATTTATTAATAACGGATACATCTTTGATGTTGGTATACATCTATGTTTTGTTCTGTTCATCTATGTTCATCTATGTTTGAGGCTAGTACAAAATCTTTTTCGTTTTTAGTCTGTTTATCTGGTGAGATCCATATCCAGCGAGCAACGTTGTGGTTTTTTGTAGAAGAAGCTGTGACTTATTTTGAGGCTTTGGCCAAAAGCAAACCGGAGCAAGAGGGGTCCGTGTGGACCCATTATGTCTTGGCTGTCCAGTTCTTGCCTCGGTCCGACCTTTGCGTTGGAATCACCGAGGACTATGTTCCAAGTTCCTCGGTGATCATCGCATGCCTGATTTGTAAGTTCGTAAAAATCTTCCACGTCGTCATCGCTGCGACTAGATGTTGGTGGCATATGGCATTGTCAAAAAGTTATCAGATCTCATTTACAGCCAAGTCACTTCTTCTCTAACCACTTCACAAACTCTACACCTTAGTCAAAATATGTGGCTTGGCCCTTTCCCTACCTTGAGGTGAAAAAAATATTAACTATTTTACAGCATCCATATTTTTTTACAGAGTAGTCTTGAGAAAATTTGAAAAAGGGTATAATCCGAAGTTTGCCGCATATGAATTTGGGGGAAAAAACAATCCTAGGGTAGGAAAACAGGGGGTGATTTATTGTTCACTCACCGATTGTAATGTGATTGTAATGTATGACCACGCATAACTTAGTGATTAAGGTTAAGTAAAAAAGGTTTATTTTTTTTTGCTTTTCAGTTTTTTTGGCATTATTTTTTTGTTAAAAAGTTTTTATTTGTTATACAACAGTTCTTTTACTAACGAGTATAGTTCTTGTAGGCCTGAATAAACAAATCTATTTCATTTTTACAATATATTTTTTACTATAAGAACCATTGTACAACAGAAGAGTATTGAACTGTAAATATTTTTTTCACCTTACGCCTATGTGACGGTAGCGAAACAGCCAACCCACATATTTTTGACTAAGGTGTAGAGTTTGTGAGTTTGCGTTTATAGTTAGAAACTTGGCTGTTCGTGAGGGCTGATAACTTTTTCACAATGCCAGCCATATGGTCTCATCTTAGCAACATTTTACATGAAAATATTTTTGGTGGAATTTCATTTCTTTTTGTAAGTTGCTCATAATATTTTTAATTTTGTTCATTTTTTCTTTCTTTTTTGGGGTAACCCAATATCAATAAGCGAATTATTCAAACTTAGCCCTTGACTTCTATGTATGGTGATGGCATACCCGCGCTGTATTTCCTTCATCATCAACCACAGCGGGTACACTTTAGGCGTTTTGCGTGCGCTTAATTACATCCCCTAATTAAAAGCGTGAGGGTGATTTACTAAACAGCCTGAAATATGTATTTTATCATGTTTATCAAGGAGTCCCTATGTCAATTTTCAGACTTCTAGCATCAAAATTTGCGGAAGTTTCTTAAAACGTTTACGGATTTCCAAGTTTTTTTTCTGTTGTTTTTTTACTAATACTAGCTCACACCAAAGTTCAGCTTTCTAGGACTTCATAAATTACCCTAAGAATTTTGATGATCATCAGTGAAATCTAAAGTGTAAGGGTTTTGCGATTGAAAGTTTATATATTGAATGAGTTTAATATTGACATCATATCCCGAGAACTATGTTTATCTAGTTTAATCCAAACCCAACTTATGAGGGTTAAAAAAACGACGAAGCGCTTCGAGAAAAGGTAGTGTCCTTGCGCTTGCTTGGCTCGTCTTGGCGGGGGCACTACCGTGCCCGCAGATTTCGGAAATATAATGTATGTACGCAAGAACCTTGCAAAATTACCTAACGTTAGCGATAGCTGTAATGGTAACTTAACACTAGCGCCAGTAATGTATATTTAAAACTTCATCAGTTAATAATTTATCGTTAGACGCTGGTAAACCAAGTGTATCAAATTCTCACTTTCTAATGTCAGGCAAGTTGAGACCAGTTTAGTGTTAGGCAGCGACACGTTAGAATTAGTAAATGATAGGAAGTTTCTTGGAAAAACCATTGATAGCAAATTGCGGTGGGGACCCCACATAGAAAAATTTGCTGGTTAATTAAGTTCTGCGGCTTACGCTATATTAGGAACATCAGATAAAACACGGATGTGGCTACATCTAGGCAAGTATATTTTAGTTACTTTCATGGTGTCAAGTCTTATGGTATCTTTTATTATTCTAAGGGTATCTTGTACTCGGGGGAAATCAGCGGATATTGAAACATTTTTTTTTTGCAGAAAAGTGCTATTTTATAATATATATGGCAATAAATTCGTTGTTCTCAACACTTTTTTTTTAGATTGTTAGTTTGGTTTCCCGATAAAGGTAGTTAGTTTTTTCCCCGCCGGGACTTCGTATGTTTTTTTTAGGCAACGGTAGTGACGAGATGATACGGCCTTGAGATTTCTGATGACTGCATTATTCAATTCATGTTCGAAATTTAAATAGGACGAAATTATCAAACTTACATTTCTGGCGCGCCCTATGTTCGAAATTCAAATACCTAAGTCTGTACTTTCATTCTTACATTTCTGGCGCAGGCGTAGTTATTGTATTTCCGAACGTAATATTACAAATTTTCGCGCATGTTTAGAAAAGGATATTACAATGTTCTAGATTACTTAAATGACGGGACTGTTTGGGGTTAATCTAACTCAACACTGAACTCGCTGTAAAATGCCTTCGACATGTCACAAAAAACGCCGATAGCATCCTATGCGGCCGCCCATGCAGAGAAGATATGAGATATAAGGCTTATACCAGCAGGGTATTGTTATGGTAATATTTGTACTATTAGTTAAACACAACCAATTTTTAAAATAGAACTAAAAATCAATCTGTAGGAGTTTCTACGCCCTCCTTCCCCAACAGTGGTTCAATGTAGAGAAGAGGCAAAAAAAACCGGCCAAGGGTGAGTCGGACGCACGAAGGGTTCCGTACCACCGTACAATGGTAGAGGTGGTGTGGAGTGAATAGTTTGGATTTAACATAGCAAAATGTTGTTTACAAAGTTATTAGTGCGGCTACTTTCACACTCCATGTACGTAACCAGGTGCATTCATAAGTTTGTATGTGGTATTGAAAGATTTTTTGTATTGGAGCACCACAGATATCTCAACATAGCGGATAGGGCGTTCAGCCTATTTTGTATGCAAACCGATTTTCGTAAGCTGAATTCACGCACACAACGTATCATTAAATAAACACAACGAACACGCACACATAATAACCACTTACACATTTATCCCTACTCTCGTATTGGTAAACACAGGCAAAGCAGTTAAGTGGCTGTATACGTGCGCATGAGGCGCACATTGTTTCATAAAGCACGCACACAGCACACACCGCGTCATGGACATTAAATTTATTTCCTGTCTCTCTCGCTAGTAGGTAACGCTAATGAGTATGAGAGAGACGGAATCTGGATGCGACTCAATAGCATTACTTCCTCTGAATATTTCGTTAATCGTGTTGTTTTATTAAAGAAATATTTTATTTTCAGTATTTACCTGTGAAATGTTATACCCTTTATATGGAAATTTGTCGAATCACTGCGATTTTCACATAGGACAACTGCACAGGCCGGCATTATAGAAAATAAAGCTAAGTGTTGTCAGTTTTCTAAGGCGATCGGCGCGTGCACTCGGGAATTCTCGCTGAGAGCAAATGAATGCACTGTATGCACACTGGGCATACAACGGTCAGCCGCTACGCGGCGGCTTGCCCTCTCTCTAATATTCAATGCTCTGTGGGGAGCCCCCTTAAATATTTATTTTATTATTGCGAGACTAGCTGGCCTTTAGGACACTATGGCGTCATTGTTTCCAGTTTGTCCTAGTGAAAACGCCACCTTACTTAGCTAAATGTTTCCGTGTGCAGGGTGGACTGACGGGCGCCAGCATGAACCCAGCGCGCAGCCTCGGTCCCGCGCTAGTCAACAACGCCTGGCGACTTCACTGGGTGAGTCCCCGTAGCACTCGTTCGAGCAAACAGTACAGGCGAAGACTCCTCAATGCCAGCTTTTGGAATGACGCTGTTAGCCCGCGGTTACAATAACAGGGTGACATGCTTATGAGTGCAAAAATCGTGGAAACAGTTCGATCATCGGACTACTGGCATGACTGGATGGAATAAACGCTTTTAGCGGCGTGGTTTACCGAAATGTAAAGAGAGCTTCAAGTAAATATGATAGTTATAATTTTAACGGTGATAAAGACAAAGTAAAATTTATTTATTACTGTAGATATTTACATATACTTAACAAATATCATTCTTTGGCGCTTCTCTACATTGGACCACTGTGGAAGAAGGGGCGTAGAAACTCCCACACATTGATTTTTAGATCTTTGTGAAACAGTGCTTGTGCTTAACTTATACAAATATTACAATATTAATTATTATAATTAATAAGCTAGAATAAATAATTACAAAATTATTATCAGCAAGGATGCCTTGATTAACTAGATTAACCCCATACAGTCCCACCATTTAAGTAGTCTTGAACATTGTAATACCCCTTTTTCGACAAAGTCTCTTTAACATGCTTTTTAAATTGCTCAAATGGCAATTTCAAAATCTCCAGAGGTATCTTATAGTAATAGAGAATCCACTGACCCTTAAAAGAGGTGGTGATCGAGGCGTCTTCGCGCGCGGATATCGAACGGAAAGCGAGCGCCGTGCTCGGGGAAATATCGGGTGGGGGATAATAATAATAATAATAATACCTTGGACACCATTTACATTTGCCCCAAACTAGGATTTCCTGTATCTTGGGTACTAGACAACGATACACATACTTATATAGATAAATATTATGCTTAGATAGATAAACAACATGGCTAGGGTAGGGATCCCGCAACCGTTTGGGATTCTCTTCAGCGACGTCCTTGACCATGACGTACAAGGGGGGGTTCAAGCGAGCGCCAACGATCAGATTCGAAGGCGCGTCGATCAGGAGTGTGTCGCAAGCTACGTTACGCGGTGTCACTGTGGACGAGGCTAGGTCCTACTTGCCGCATGCGAATGTTATAGGGGAAAAGGCCTCCGCTTGTTTCGGCAAGCTGTCGCGGATTTCCGCAACCAGATGGGGTGTGAAGTACCGGGCCCTCCGAGTTTTGTACTCAGGGACATACGTAGCTACGCTTACGTACGCTGCCGCACTATGGTGCCGATGCTCGTCCAACTTTGTTGTCAGAAGGGCGTTGATACGAAAGCAGAGACCGGCGCTAGATTTACTAACGAAGGCTTACCGATCGTGCAGCTCCGCAGCGTTACCTGTGCTTGGGGGAGTTTCACCAGCCGATTTGGAGATCTGTCGTGCAGGACGGATTGCTCAGGAGCGACACCAACTGGCCCCCAGGGAGTACCGGAAACTCAAGACGACGGTCAGGGCAGACATCGTAGCTCAGTGGCAGGAATGATGGCAGGGCAGTATGGACGGCCGCGAGCTGTATGGATTCTTCCCAGAAGTGGGCGTGAGGCTCAGTTCAGAATGGGTAGAACCGGACTTCATGGTCTCCCAAGTACTTACCGGACACGGATGCTACAGACAGGGCCTACACAGGCTAGGGCTGTGCGAGTCTGCAGAGTGCCCATGCGGCGAGGACAACGAGAGCCGGGATCACGCCCTCTGGGAATGTAGGCTATACGCGGAAGAGAGATCGGAGATGCTGGATGCTCTGAAGAGGACAACGGTTGGCCCAGTATTCCACGAGGAGCTAGTTTCTTGCGAGCAGAACTTCAAGGCGTTGCGCAAGTTTCCGCAATAATGGCACACCAAGAGAAGAATATTTGAAGATTGAGGACAGCAGGGTACTACGTGGTACAGTTCGACGCTGAGTGACGTGTTGTGTTGTCGAGCCCCATTTGGGGAGGACGAAGGAATAGTATTGTATGGCCTGCCCAGAAAGGGAGAAAGGCCGGGACGCATTCAAGAACTTGTAGGGCATCAAGAAACTGAATGCGTGAACGAGCCGAAGGCAAGTAGCGCATGACAGTGCCCGAGATTCGAAAGACCATGTGGTGGTGGAGGGAATGACCCTTAAAAGAATTGCTAACCTTCGAGAGTCTAAACCGGGGCGCAACTAGTTTGTGTTTATAGTGTGTGTTTGTGTTATGTTATGTTATATTGTGTTAGCTATCGCTAAGTTTGGTAAATGTTGTAAGGTTCTTGCGTACATACATTACATTTTAGAAAATAAATTGACTAGCTACAGTTAGTCTGTCAATTTCTTTAAAAAACACTCTTATGCAGTTTGTTCGTTTTAAATTATAAATTGCTCGAATAGCTCTTTTCTGTAAAATAAAAATAGTTTGAATATCCGCTGCTTTCCCCCATAACAAGATACCATAGGACATGACACTATGAAAGTCACTTAAATATACTAGCCTAGATGTAGCCACATCTGTGTTTCGTCTGATGTTCCTAACAGCGTAAGCCGCAGTACTTAATTTGCCAGCTTATTTATCTATGTGCGGTCCCGACTGCAATTTGCTATCAATGGTTGTTCCAAGAAACTTCGTATCATTTACGTGTTGATGTCTAACACTAAACTGATCTCAACTTGCTTGGCATTTTGAAGTGAGAATTTGATACACTTGGTTTTACCAATATATATAGAGTTTGGGTAGATAACGTTTGGCTGTCATGCAAACCTGCTTCAGCTCGGGTTGGACTCAAAGGGTTCCGTACCATCACACAAGAAAACTTAAGGAATGCAATTAAACATAATAAAACAAAAGCAGCAAAATATATGTCGACACTTGGTATCGATATATAGACCTTCAGATTGCTGATCCGACGTCAAATCAATTGTGCCACTGACGACAATGATGGGTACCGCAAATTTGTTATGGCGGTACCAAATCATCATCATATTTGAATGATGATGGTTTGGTATTCGCATGGGAAGGAATATGAAAACGCTTCACTTGTATGGGGACCCCTTTAATTAAAAAAAAAATATTGTTGCCGTAGCGGCAACAGAAACACATTCTGTGAAAATTTCAACTGATATCGTCAATGAGATACAGTCCGCTGATGGACAGACGGACAGTCAGCGGAGGCTTAGTAATAGGGTCCCGTTTGACGACCTTTGGGTACGAAACCCTTAAAAGGAGTGACGCTTCTTCTTGTTTATGTATTCTTTACAGTCATCGAGTATCTTGCTTGCGGTAATGTGGTTGGTCTCGTCCCTGCAGGTGTACTGGGCGGGTCCGCTGAGCGGGTCCGCGGGCGCGGCGCTGCTGTACGGGCGCGCCTGGACCCGCGAGAACTCCACAGCCGACCTGTAGCCGCCACAGCACAGAATGTCCTCCTTGCCGCAAATGCGTCGACGCCATTTGGTTAACCTCTCAACAACCGAGGGCAGTTGCGACGGGTCGCGATTTTGAACCTTATGCCATGGTAATAAAATTTCAAACCTAAAACGGAAAAGTGGCGTTATTTAGATAACGCCACTTTAGCACGGCGTTAGCGCCGGTGGTATTCAAGAGCTTAAATGAGGCTTTTCATGAATAGCCCAAAATAAATAATTGTCGGAAACATTTAACAACCAGCTTTACCGAAAGTCAGCCTTTTGATTTAGAGGAATAGAGGACCGGCCACGTTCGTTTTTGCAAGATGGCGTCAACGCTACAGCTGATTTATTTTGGAGTCAACTTAACCGAAATAAAATAGGCTGGGAACCGAGTGAAGCGGAGGGGAGCGAGGCAATCCCATGGTGCACGGCCAAGCCGTCTTGTGTTAGTCATTTGCCTTGGAACGTTTAGGCACTCATTAAACGTTTCTTTCAGCTATTGGTCCGACGAACCTTAAGCCATTTGATTGAATTCCCGCCCTTGGTTAACGGCCCGGGCTTTTGACTAAGTGTTTAATTTATCCAAATGTCGGCACCATATGCATGCACCAACTTATGTTACGATAAATAAGTAATATAATCGGGACACGCTGATTCGGTGATGCGTTGCCGCGGGGAGGACGTGAGTTATGTGGTGTGGGGGTCACACGCAGCTACAATCTTGCTATATGTATTAAGTACCTACCTGCTGCTGCCATTACGAGTTAAAATTTAGTCTTAGTTTTTATATTTTTGAAACAACGTTTGTATTCGGGCGATTATTTAGGAAATAAACACACCTGACACGTTCCAATAGTGTCATTTCGTTTTAGTAAACATTCCCCGTACATTAGTTACCCTCAACTTAGACTTTTATTTCGGAGATTATACTAGAGTACCTACTGCCTGCTCAATACTATTCATATAGTTATATAAGTCAACAAAGTTAAAGTCAAAGACATTTTTTTTTCATTACTTTAGATATTTACATGTACTTAGTAAACATATCTTTGCCTCTTCGCTACATTGGACCACTGTGATGGACATCAAATCCCACTGATGGATGTTTAGATTTATTTTAAAAATGTGTTGTGTTTAACCAGTGCTAATATTACAATATTAATTGTCGGTTAGCTGCGGCGAAGGGCTAGCTCTCTGTCACGCTGTAGGGTTTTCTCTACACTAGCCGCTGTACCCTAAAAAGTCTCACCAAATTCAGACAAGGTTTGAAAATTCAAGTGACTTTCTTCGTATGTTTTAAAGGACCAACTTGCACTCAAGTAATGTCTTCTGAAAGATGGTCCCAGCCTTGCAAACGACTTATGTATTGGACTTGATTTGCAATCTTGTTTATAGGAATAACTGCGAAAATTGTTTTGTTTACATTCTTGACAGCATGCTATCTTTTTTTCAATTTAGTTTTTAATAACATTCTATTTATTCTACCCATCTACCCATCTACTGGACTGCCCCAGTAACAGCGTCAGCCAGGAGTCAGTTTTAGGTTCTTTTGCGTCTATAATTAGGTAGGTAGGATAATTTTTATATATAGCAGGAAAACTTGTGTATTAATAAAAAAAAGAACTTACTCTACTCTTTCTTAGGTTAATATTACAGCTATCGCTAACTACATTATATTTTCGAAAATAAATTGACTAGCTACAGTTAGTATGTCAATTTCTTTAAAAAGCTCTCTTAAAAAGTCTGTGCGTTTTAAATTATAAATTGCTCGAATAGCTCTTTTCTGTAAAATAAAAATAGTTTGAATATCCGCTGCTTTCCCCCACAACAAGATACCATAGGACATGACACTATGAAAGTCACTTAAATATACTAACCTAGATGTAGCTACATCCGTTTTTTGTCAGAATCATGACCACTTAGGTCCATTCAATGATAGTAAAAAGAAAAACAAGTATATATTGGCTATTATAGACGCTTCCACTAAAGTTTATTTATTTTTATCTACACACGTATCATAAACCCTCTTTACCGCGTTAAAAAACCGCACGTTACGATCAGCATTATGTTAAACTACTTGGTAAAAACTCGTTTCGTATCTGGAAAACTACACATTATGGTCATTATGTGTAGTTTTTCTACATATAATGACATTCAAATTTCGAACCCGACGCCCGCCTGCATGCCGTCCCTAGTTTGTCTGTGAAGTTGGTACTAACATTGAAATTTCGAACGCCGACGCCCGAAGTTGGTGCTACAGAACAAGCTAAACAACTGCAGAGCCACAATGCCGGTCAAACATGCGGTTCCTGAACACATCAAAGAGAGTGTAGATAAACTAGTGTATGTAACTGTACATAATTAGGCATTAAAACTCTCGAGTGATATTATTATGAAACTCGCCTTCGGCTCGTTTCATAAACCCACTCGAGTATTAATGCCCTCCATTATGTAGCAGTCACATAAACTACTAATTTAATTTTACTCAAAAGCCGTAAAGAATACTAAAAGTAATACTACCATACCGATACTATTAGTTTTCAGGGATTATTTTGTCTTGTTTGGGGTCACAGATGGGGTTATCACTGACAGAGTTATCACGTTCACAAGTTAAAATTTTAGGGAATTTCTGGAGGGCAAAAGTGTAAAATACGTTTTGAATTCAGTGGCAACGCCTAGAGCAAACGGTCAAGTTGAGCGTTATAATCGTACGGCCCTTAATGCGTTAACGGCAATGATACACGGAAAAGATAAAAAAAATGGGATGAAGTTCTGACAGAAGTACAGTGGGGTTTAAACAATACGGTCAATAAAGCTGCTGGGAAAACACCTGCAGATCTTTTACTTGGACCCAGACTTACAGGGCGGCAGAAAGAAAATTAAAACTTTCTTTGGCAAACTCAAACTCAAACTCAAACTCAAAAGTACTTTATTACTGTAGATATTTACATATACTTAGCAAACGTCATTTTTTGCCTCTTCTCTACATTGGACCACTGTGGGAGAAGAAGGGCGTAGAAACTCCCACAGATTGATTTTTAGATCTCTTTTAAAAATAGGTTGTGCTTAACTAATACAATTATGATTTATTTTTATTTAATAAGCTGGAATAAATAATTACAAAATTATTAACAGCAAGGTCTGTGCAGGCAATAACTGATGGTGACTCATTAGCCAGTAATATAGAGAAGGCTAGGTCAGAGGCTTTGGAAAATATGAACAAGTCCCAAGAACAACAGAAGGAACGTTTTGATAGGGCTTGATGTGCACCACGACCGTTTAAAGAAGAAGAGTTAGAGTAGAAAGAGATGTCATACAGAAGGGTAGTCAGAAATTGGTACCTAAATGTTTAGGACCATATAAAATTACGAAAGTCTATCCAAATGAAAGATACGAAACCGAAGATACACCTATAACACACAAAAAGAGGAAAGCTATAAGGGAGTTTATTCGGTGGCTGGCTAACTTATCACACAATCGTGTCTGAATCTTTGGACGATAATATGGAGGATTGATTGAATTAGGACACCGACAGTTTTTAAATCATGTCGTTTAGTAAAGATAATTGGATGAGTTAGTATAGTAGCAAAGTTAGTAAGGTGTTTATTTAAATGGAAATAAAAGTACCTACATAATGTCATTTAGTAAAAAAATGGATGAGTTAGTATATTAGTATATTTAATAGAAATAAAATAAAGCTTTTTAAACAATGGAAGTGTTCGGTAAATTGGGTAAGTTAAATTCTCATAGTTGGACCTATTATAAGGGTACATAAATAATTGTTTTAAAGTATTAGCTTTGACAAATCTAGTAATTTAATAGCACATTAAGTAAACTTAATTGTCTGAAAATCTAGTGTAAATTTGTGTAAAAATGGTCAGTTAAATTTTATTATTTTGAAATGATAATGGTATAAAGTAATTAAGAGAAACAACATTTCCCTTTGAAATATTCATTTTAAAATAAGCAGTGGTACTTATGTACTTAAATATAAATTCGCCACCCGAGGGCGCGCAGCGAAATGGCAGCAGAAGTTTACTACCACCAAAATTAAATTAAATCGATGTTGGATAAAATTAAGTAAAATATATCGTCGTAATATAATTAGAATTTTATTATGTTAATAATTGAATTATGAGATTAACTAACGTATGTGAGTTTTAAAATTAAAAACTGTAACACAACTGGATGTTATTTCCGCCACCCGAAAGCGTGCAGCAAAATGGCGACGGAAGTAGTACCCAAAATTAAATCAATATCGGATAATGTTGTTAAAATATATCGTCATAATATGATTAGAATTTTATTATGTTAATAATTTAATTATTAGATGTATTGTGTGAGTTTAAAAATTATAAACTGTGACAAAAATGGTTGTTATTTCCGCCAGCCGAACACGCGCAGCGGAATGGCGGCATAAGTAACAACCAAAATTAAATTATATGGATAATGGACATCGTCAAAAATACAGAGTTCATTTAGTTATTCAATGTAAATAATAACAATATACTTAATGTTGTCAAATTTGTTAAAATATATTTATGTTCGGTTGATCTAGAGGAACCTATTAAAGCTCATGAATGCCAGTGGAGCGGGCAATCTTGTACTGATGACTGATAGTGGATTGAAGCGAAATAAATTGTCAATAAATCGTTTTATTGTCATCGAGAGAAGTAGCTACCAGGTGAAATGAGTTTTACACAAAGAGGGATATGTTAAGCAAGAGGATAGAAGTGTGAGAGACCTGTGGCACATAAGTTGTAACCTTTTGAGGTTACAGCATTGGAGGAGTAGAGGAACTAACCTGCTGAAACCAATGTCGATCTCGGAACGCCGAAAGATCCGTGAAGAATGGGCACAAGGGTTTCTTAGCGCACAGACCTACCTTACCTACAGACAACAGTGCAATCTAGTGTTTTTGATGACTTATGTCACCTGAATAATAGGATCAGTCGGTGGAAAATACTACGATATAAGCTGTTTAGCTAATTGCTGAGGACTGCAGATTCCAATTGGCAGAGAGATGCCTCTCATCAACTATGAGACGGCACTAGTCAACACCGGGAGCGCGTCATCACGCTGCTGCATCTAGCTCAATTATACGAAACTATTCTACGAGTTCTTCGAGGCTTGTCGTCGCCGTGTGCTGCGACGACGTCGTTCAGCGCCACGACCAGTGGTGTGTTGTGGGACTGCACTACGAAAATTGTTTTTAAGTAACTCATTAATTATTTATTTAAATTTTATTGGTCATATATTGTACATGGAGGTAATAATGTATCATTTAATTTAATTTTACAATTTGTATATTAAAAAAAAAAGTAATTTAGTTTGTATGAGCATGTCTACAGCTTTGTGTCCCCACTGCCCCGATTCATCGAGGCTATATGTGGTTCCCCGTGGTTTGAGTGTGCATATTAGCCGCATTCATGGAAGTAGTCAGACGCGCTTCGCGCGGTTGCTAGTTCAGGATGCCCCGAGTGCGTTCCCTGGGGTGGTGGCGTCCACACCTTCTTTGGACCAGTTATCAATTCTGAGGAGGAATGTTAGGGTGCTTAAACACATTCCGAAGGGTGCTAGGTGCATCGCTGCGTCTAAATTGTCACAGGTTATTGAACGCTGCATACAGTCTAATGACCTTTTGGATTGGTATAGTTTGTTGACCTTTTCTTACACTACGCTCAGGGTTCCCTCATCGGAGGACCGTAGCCGTTCACTCACCGCGAAAAAAAAGGAAAATCTTGAAATGAAGCTCCGAGTGACTCACTTGCATCAGTTTGCGCCACGATGGGGGTTCCCTTGGGTCAGAGGTCGTTTTATAGATTAGTAGAATCGAAGGTGCACGATGGTGATCTGAGTGGAGCGGTTCGGGTGTTATTGTCGGACTGATCCATCGCACCTGATAATGACGAGACCCTGAAATCCTTAAGAGGAAAGCATCCCTGTCCTCACCGACCTTTGGACTTTCCTCCTGAACCTGATCTTTCTTCGGTGTGTCTATCTGTGGAGGTGGGCGACGTTGCGCAGACAATTGCCTCTTTTAAGAACGGCTCGTCTGGTGGGTTGGATGGTTTGCGCCCTGAGCACCTTAAGGAATTAACGTCTGTAGGGGCTGGTGATGGTGGGGTTGCACTGTTGAGTTCTCTATGTAACTTGACAAACTACATGTTGAAGGGCGTGATTAATAGGGAGGTGTGCCCTTATATCTATGAAGCCTCTCTTTGTGCTTTGGAGAAGAAGGATGGGGGCATTCGGCCAATTGCTGTGGGCAGCGTGATTCGGCGTTTGGTGTCAAAGATGTGCTGTCGTGCGGTGAGAGGTGGTCAAGCATCGCAGTTGCAGCCTGAGCAGTTAGGAGTCGGAGTAGCTCTGGGGTGTGAGGCTGCCATTCATGCTACTCGTTCATATGTGAGGCAACCCTGGCCTCACATGAAATCGTTGTTAAGGTGGACGTTAAGAACGCCTTTAATACTGTTGAGCGGGACGTCGTCTTAAGTAGGGTGAAATCTTGTTGTCCAAATTTGTACCCATACCTGCACCAGTGTTACAGTGCCACTAGTAACTTGTTTTTCGGTGGGAGCCTGGTGAAGTCAAAGGTAGGGGTTCAGCAGGGTGATCCCTTGGGTCCTTTTCTCTTCAGTATGGCAATCCAAGAAGTTGTGGCTCCTTTGCGTTCACCTTTAAACGTGTGGTATTTAGATGATGGCATAATCGGTGGCAGTCCAGAGGTGGTTCTGGAGGATCTTAGAAGACTGATACTGGGGTTCGGCAAATTAGGGCTTAAGTTGAATACCCAGAAGTGTGAAGTATTTTCTTGTTCAGGACAATTACCTCAAGAGGTGAGCGACGAAATCCAATCAGTCGTTCCCGGAATCATTCTTAGGAATAAGGTGGATTTCACACTTCTGGGTGCTCCTATTTTCCCGGAGGGCATTCCCGGAGTATTGCAATCAAAAATTGATATCCTTAAGGCGTCGAAACCACATTTAAAGCAGCTTTCCGCCCATGTTGCCTTGACGATTTTAAAAAGTTGTCCTTCTTCACCAAGGCTAACTTATTCCATACGGACTGCCCCGATTTGGTTGCACAGGGAGATAACTTCTAGATACGATGCAGTTTTGAAGGATTTGTTGGAGTGCATAATCAACGTAGAGATGTCCTCGTCTCAGTGGGTGCAAGCCACGCTGCCCATCAGGTACGGGGGTTTAGGTGTTCGACGCTTGCAGGACACCGAGCTCCCTGGCTTTCTGGCTTCTTCGCATGGTGTTGTGGACCTCGTTACTCACATCTTGGGTATACATGGTGACGGGTTCCGCATTCCTTTTGCGGGGGAGGCGGAGAGCTTATGGCGTGCCCGGTGTCCTAGAAGCGACCTGCCGGAAAGGCTATGTAGTCAGCGCTCCTGGGATGAAGTCCTGTGCGAAGTCATTCGTGATGATCTCCTCGCTCATAGTTCGGGGCCGGAATTGGCGCGCCTGCGTGCCGTTTGTCAGTCCGACTCGGGGTTGTGGCTGCACGCAATGCCTTCTCCCCAGCTGGGAACTTTCCTGGACGACGACACTTTGCGCGTGGCAGTCGCTTTGCGTTTGGGCTGCACTATCTGCCAGCCGCATCGATGCGTTTGTGGGGCATGGGTCAATGAGTTGGGTCGCCATGGCCTACATTGTACCAGGAGCGCTGGCAGGTTTTCGCGGCACCACGCAATAAACGACATCGTTCGTAGGGCTTTGGTATCGGCCAACGTTCCTAGTGTGTTGGAGCCGCCAGGTTTGTGCCGGTCGGATGAGAAGCGTCCGGACGGCTTGACCCTGGTACCTTGGGAGAGAGGACGTGCCCTGCTATGGGATGCGACCTGCGTCTGCACCTTTGCAGCCTCCCATGTCGGGTCAACGGCGGCCCGCGCTGGTACAGCCGCCGAGTCTGCCGCAAGACAGAAGTGCCTTAAGTATGCCGCACTCACGGGAAGCTACATCTTTGTGCCTCTTGCGCTCGAGACGACTGGGGTTTGGGGGACACAAGGGAAAATATTTATTAAGGATCTGGGGCGCCGTCTAAGGGATAGAGGATTTGACAACCGCTCTGGGGCATTTCTGATGCAAAGGATCTCCCTGGCGGTGCAGCGGGGAAATGCTGCAAGCGTCATGGGAACCTTAGCCTCGGCAATGTCCCGGGGTGGTTTATTCGCGTAGTTGTTTCCTTTAGTGTTTCTATTTTATTTTTAATTCATATATTTTGGTTACTACCTACTTACCAAATCAATTGGAAATGTTAGAAGTTCAGGCATTTTAATTTCCTACTATTTGATACACCTAACTACGTTATTTCAGATTAAATCCTATAGTAGGTAAAACAAAACACTCACTTAACCAATAACTTTATTTAAAACTAGCTGTTGCCCGCAACTTCGTCTGCGTGTTCCTAGGAATTGTCATTTACCGGGATAACGTTACCCTCCTTCTGGTGCAGTTGGATAAAAATATTATATAATTGTTAATCTAGCTCATAAACTATCTGAGTGCTTAATTTCATTCAAATCCGCTCAGCTGTTTTAGCGTGATTGAGGCAAAAACACACAAACATCCAAAAATCCAAACATACAAATATTCAAACATCTAAACATCACTACTTTCACATTTATAATATTAGTTGGATCACCAACAGATTATACATTTTTCTTAATATTACACCTCGCCTCGGATGGACTTGTATTATACATAGTCAGGTCATAAGTTCTGTCACATGTGCAATATGAAATAATTTAGACATGTTTATTATTTATGTAAACATTTATATAGCAAAATGAACTTAATATAACATAGATTCTTATGGTAATAAAGTTTATTCAAAATGACCCCTTGAAATGAAATGAAATGAAATGAAATGAAGGATGCCTTGAGTGACTCCAAATCAGGATGAGGCTTTGAGCAGGCCTTTTCCTCCAAGTGTTGCCATATCTTGTAATCTAACGGACTCAAATCTGGACTGGAGGAGGGCCAGTCTTCGTGCCGGATGAAGTCGATTTCACGCGCCGCCAGCCAGTCTTGTGTGCTTTTCGCTCTATGAGCTGGCGCAGAATCTTGTTGGAATACCCAGTGCCTGTTATTAAACATGGTATGAGAAACAGGTTCCACAAGGTTCTTGAGGACTGTATTTTGATACACAACTGCATTCGTTTTTACGCCTTTCTCACAAAAATGTACCTCAGTTAAGCCCCAATAAGAGACTCCCAACCAAACCATGAGCGAGGATGGAAAATGACCTCGTTGGACACGCGGAATACGGTTGCTCGCTTCTTCACTGCTGTGTGCGTACACCTTATCATTTTGTTTGTTGTAGCTCTCTTCCACGGTGAAAATTTTTTCATCCGAAAAAAGAATTTCCCGATGCTTTTTTCCCGCGTACCGCTTCAACAAAGCGCGGCATCTCTTCAGTCTCAGGTCCATTAAACGAGCGTCCAAACGATTTCCTGTTTTTCTTCGATATGCCCTAAGCCCTAAGTCTTCATTTAACACCCTTTTCACCGTGGTCCTGCTTAACCCCATCTGAAAGGCCAACAGTTTCTGCTTACGTATGGGATTTCTTTGAATTCGCGCCTTCACAGCTTTTATCACTGCTGGAGTCCTAACAGAGCGAGGGCGACCACTTCTTGACCTGTCATCTACACTAGAGTCTTCATTGTATCGTTTTATGGTACGATAAACGAATCTTTTGGCTATATTCAAATTTTTCAGTAAGTCGAAAATCTGAATTGGCGCGTAACCGCAACGATGCAACGCAATAACTGCGACACGGTCTTCTTTAAGTGTCCACTCCATATTTAAAAATGAGGAAAATTCTAAAAAGTACACATTTTTATTTTCATGAAAAATTCGAAATTCGAATTCAATAAACTTTTTTGTGGCCAGCGTTCTAAATCAAAAGTTTTTATTGTGTGACAGAACTTATGACCTGACTGTGTATGTACCGCCGCCGCCGCCGCCGCCGCCGCCGCCGCCGCCGCCGCCGCCGCCGCCGCCGCCAGGCAGACGTGCATGCTCATCATTTCTTTATTGCACACAAATAATTCGAAAAAATTCAAGATATCTTTAAAATGGAGTACAAAGGCGAGCTTATTTTTAAATTCCTTGTATATGTTTTAATTTCACATCACCTTCTATGTATTTATTGGCCCAAAGAAAAAAAACATTCGTAGAATTTACAGTATTAGTCATACATTTATCGTTATCGCCATCGTATCTTTTAGTTTTGTTGATAATGACACTGAAATCGTGTACCAAAGTAATACTGTTATCGTTTGTCAATGCGTTTGACTGTGGTGAAGTGTCCATCCAATAATAATGGAGGAGTCTACTGTTAGCAATATGCGAAATCTTATTGAGATGTTTGAATCTCGTGTCTCGGAGGAAGAAATCGCAGCAGGAGCGCACGAGTCGCCAGATGATACTGGAACTGGTATGAAATAAACACTGTGTATACTTTGCCCTAAGTTTGTATTTCTTTTTTTCTATTAATGTCACAGACTCAGATTGGGATCATGAACTTCCTGTTAAAATTTCATCATAACTTAATGAAGATAAAGTAGGTGAATGTTCACGCTCTGAGGTGCCTCCTTACAACCCTTAACAATTTTAAGTTGGGAAGACGTATCAATTCCAAAATCACGTTCTTTGACAGCTACTTCCATACGACGCCGAGTAATTTTCTGTGCTGCTGTGGGAATATAGGCATCAAAATGCCCACTGGACAAATCTTGGCTGAATCGTAATCGCCTTACCAGACAGCCATACGATCCAGATTCCGTAAACATGAGACCGTTTCTATAAACTTCAAACTTAAATGGAAATATTAATCCTGCTGCTATTAACTCACAAAGGCCGCCATTAGTAGCAATTTTGATCATATCAGCAAAATATTCGTTAGATGTTGAGTAGAAATGGTGATAATTATATCACCATTTCTGGCATGGGTCATAATTGAAAACTTGCTCTAGTCATTAACCACATATCTGACAATTTCTTGTGTTCCGTGCATTAAATAAGAAAGAGCTCGAAACAAACAGGCACCGTCACCAACAATGGGGTCAACAGTACATTCGTTAACTTCTCCATTAGATAACGTTTAGATTTTCTTTAGCCATTTTAAAAACGTCGAACCAACAAAACCTATAACTTAACCAAACACGAAAACAAAACAAATGCCAAGTACAAAGCCGAGTCGATAACCAAAACCTAAACTACTAAACCGAAACACGAAACAAACCAAAATGCCAAGCACAAAGCTAAGTCAATGATAAGATATTCTAAATAAAACCAAAACAACTAAACCGAAACACAAAGCAAATGAAATTCAAAATATGCCAAGCAAGAACAGCCAAATTCGTCAAAGTTAATGGAAGATAATTCGCTAGAAATGTATAGGTATAGTACATGCTATAGGTAAAAGCGGCCACTCATTATCGGTTATATGTTACTCAGTAAAAAACAACGATATCGATAGCGCGTTTTAAAATACCACTAACGCCACCTATTGGCAACATATAGAACTTAAGATTACTTTATTCGTGCCAATTAATTCGTTCCATTAGGTACTGATAGGCACAAACAAACAAACTAACATCCCCCATCATCCCTTATATGATCCCCATGGGGGTTGAATTATTTGATTGATTAGGGCTCCGTACCCGAAGGGTTCCAAACGGGACCCTATTACTAAGACTCCGCTGTCCGTCCGTCCGTCCGTCCGTCCGTCCGTCTGTCACCAGGCTGTATCTCAAGAACCTAGCTAGCTAGAGAGTTGAAATTTTCACAGATTATGTATTTATGTTGCCGCTATAACAACAAATACTAAAAAACAGGATAAAAGAAATATTTAAGGGGGCTCCCATACAACAATTCTTTCAATACCACATACAAACTTATGGATGCACCTGGTTACGTACATGGAGTGTGAAAGTAACCGCACCAATAACTTTGTAAACAATATTTTGCTGTGTAAAATCCAAACTATTCACTCCACACCATCGCTTCCATTGAACGGTGGTACGGAACCCTTCGTGCGCGATTTAGACTCGCACTTGACCGGTTTTTTCTTTTTAATATAATAATAAAATTGGTTTTAGGCCGTGTGCACCCGCAACACTGGTAACGCCGGTAATCTGCAAGACCGTGACTTTACTAGGTACTTTACGGGGATTGCTGCGACTAAGCGGGCCCTCATACTATGATACTAGGTGAGACTCCAAGAACAAGTATTTGGATCGAGTATTTTAGCGGACTAGGAACACGTGGACTAGGTAAGAAATTCACTTAGTACGCCACATCTCTACTATAGGGGAATCCGGGGTATCCCCTTCTAGATTTAGACACGAAACTGCAAACGAGACAGAAGGCGCGTGAGAATGATCAGAGGTACCTACCTACAGTTCGCGCTAAGTTTATTTGTCTCTGAGCGAGCTATGAACACTCTCTCTTATGCGACAAAGAGAGGTCTTACCTGGCTCAAAGATAAAGTAAATGTAGACAGATAAAAGTGACGCAGAGCTACCTCAGTGCTGCGTAGAGGGGGTAACTTTTCTCTCACTCTATACGAGTCATAGAAAATTGGCGCGCACTGTACTGACTACTGGGGCCCTATCCTGGTATGTAAAACGCACAGCAAATATGATATCGATTGCTCCCAAGGGCGTAAAATGCCGTATTGGGCTTGTCGGCAGGGCGGGGCGTCTATTTTGTTTGGAGACTGACTGCCAAATACTCTTCGGAGCCATCGATATGCGTTTTCTATAAGAGCTATATTGAACCCCAGGTGTTTTTAATTTAATTTTGATGCCTTTAGAAATGAACAGTACTTACCTACTGTAGCGTGAACTCGCAGACGTCGTTTTAAGACTCCTTTGTTATGTTAATTTTTATTTCGATTTTATTGGGATACAGGCTGGTTGATGTTTTATAAGTTTATGCGAAATTGAAAGTTCGAATTATTCTAGATTCTTATTGGTAGTTGTCAGTTTTGGCAGGACTGAAAAAAATCATTTTCATTGAGCTGTTGGAGTCGTAAGCATTTTGGTGCACATTTTTCTCGTTTGAACAGTTTTGTTCGCGTTGTGAGGAGCTGTGTAATGTGTTTTGGGCAGCCTTGACACAAGAAGAATTGTCCTTGGGCAAGAATTGATGCCGGCCTAAAATATTCCTGATATTTTCCCATTATTTCATCTGAACTCAAAGGCCAGACGTTGGATGCGATCTGGGTATGTAATTGGTGTTAACATTCCGTTGTGGCATTTTGGTCGTGTTAGCGTTATTCTGGTACTTATCGTTATATCTTATTTGTAGTTTTTGGTGGAGAGCTGCGCAATTTTTCGAAACCGACACCTCGGACGCGTAGACCTCACCAAGGCGTGCTTTGGAGCAGGTAGACGCAGACAGGCAGGCGTACGTGAAGGAGGAACTTGGACGCCGCATCAGGAGATCCCGTATTTTTTTGACCCAATCTTTTTTTTTTGTTTAATTGAACTGTCATATTTATTTCAATTTTAATTTGCGCAGCTTCACTCTTTCGACAACATTAGGTATATCTTTGAACAGGATTAGGTCATCTGTTCATTAATTCCATCTAAATTCCTAAAGGCATTTGTACGCCACCGTCAAAGATATTTTCGGCATACTTTTGGACAATCGTTCATTTAACCCCTCATCCATTCCATACGCACGTCATATCCTCCTCATACAAACATTTCATCTTCACGTCAGTCCTGATCAAAGTGCGCATACAGCGTCAAAAGCAATTTCGGTGTTCATTTGCGATATAGACAATTTCATTTTTTTACTTCTTTTCTGGTTAAATTTTCGGTCTTGGACACGGTTGTAATTCAATATTTGGTTGTAAACTTTTGGTTATTATTATTTAAATAAATTATACGTGTTTTGTGAGTGAATGTTTTTACTTATATATTTATCACTACACTACATACCTAGTTTTGGGTCTAATGTCTATCTAAAAAATAAAACACTTAGACAATAGTTTATTGAAATTTTATTGAGAGAGCAGGTTCCCAGTTTCTACATGCCTACATGAACCAGGTTCAGCATAATTCTAGGATAGGTACTTTCTTAAATAACTAGAGACTGCAGAATAACTTACGGCAGTTTGTAGAAAACATTTGAATGCCTGATGCATCTTACATGCAGATAGTAAACTGCATGCTTAGTAGGGAGTATGAAAGTTATACGACTATTGTATTACAAATGGGGAACAGCACAGGAGTTCAACAAGATGATTTGATTTATTACTTTGAATCTATAGTATCTCTTCGGGCAAGGGAAATGATTCTGTGTGGTTTTCCCTATTCTAAAGCTGTATCAGAGGCACAAAATGACCGGATTTCCAGACTTAACCAGCTTATGTATAACTTGACCTTTGGTCATCGGGACCGAGTATTATATTTTAAAACGAATAAGTTTATTCGAAATTGTATACTAACTAGGGATACAATGTATGTACCTGCGTCATCTAAGCGACAGATAGCCAAATTATTGGCATTCAATAAATTTATGACAGTGAGGGTGCCTGCAGAAAAAGGTAGAAATAATTCTACTAAACCTTTGTACGCTGAGGTTTTAAAAACAGCCAAGGCGACTGTAAGTTAATTAACTTTGACCACTCATTTAAACTGTCAGGGCAGACAACAGAAAAGTCCCCTATATTTTAGTAAATCAGAATTTACAAGATGGCTTTTCTGGCAAATTACTAGAGCTTGAACTATTTTAGGGGAAATACAGAGTAGACATACTATGCCTAGTAGAACACTGGCTACTTGAGTCTCAAATTAATTCCTCTGTAAACAACTATCAGGTAGCCAGCTGCTTCAATAGAAAGTCTGCAATACACGGAGGATCCATAGAACTGGATAAAAATGGCCTAAAATTTAAAGAGCGCAAAGATATTAGCAGACTTTCTGTTGAGAAAGTCATAGAACTATCGTGTGTTGAACTTGTTAGGACACATTGTAGTAAGCGTATACAGACCCCCTACCAGTGATAATGGAATATTTGAATCAGTATTGGAGGATGTCTTGAGAATAGCTTCTAGTTGTAACAAACAAGTAGTCATTTGCGGTGACTTCAATATAGACTTGCTGGTGGACTCCCCGTTGCATACTAAATTAATAATAGTTTTTAAATCATTCAATTAAGACAACATCTTCACAGAGTCCTCAAGAATAACTACTGCAACCAGCCTGCGGTTGCGAAATTTTGAAGAAGTGTACAGTAAATTGTTTAAAGTATGATCACAGTGGGAAAATTGTCAACTTAGAAGTAGATTCAAAAGCACAGGAAGTAGTCATGTGTAGGCCAATCACAACAAAAAAAATGAATCATTTAACCCCTCAGTTACCACCGGCGTTAGCTTATGCCACTTTTCCGTTGTAGGTTTTAAATTTTATCACCATGGCAAAAGGTTCAAAATCGCGATACGTCCCAAACAGCCCCGCCCCCCGGTGTTGGAGTAAGTAGTTAAACAAGATTTACAAAGAAGCTTACCTACTTAAAAATAATACCCAAAAAGCAAATGATCACCATACGGAGTAATTCAAGAAACTTTAGGATAGTTTTGAAAACAATTTTAAATTACATGAACTTACAAAAAGTGATAGTAAAGTAGGGTTTAGTGAATTGGCAACAAAAGGAATCCGTATAAGTAGAGATACACTTTAGGCAGTTTATGGCAAAACATCTACATATGACCCAAATTGTATTCAACATGTAAAATTATATTCAAAAATATTTATGGCCGTCTGCCATAAAGCTTAGTGCAAACACATAAAAACGAAGATCCTTATATCGTCGAATAAACCTATAATAATTTGGAATATCATAAATAGAGAAACAGGTAAAACAAAATCAGGACACCGTAGCTTTTTACTTAAGATTGAATATAAACTAATAACTTCTAGCGATGACATCGCGGCCGCATTTGAACAATTCTTTACAAATGTTCCAATTGTTACTACGGCTTCTTTAGACTCGTCTCCTGATCTTGCTGCATCATTGTTAAAAGACAATGTTCAAAAGTGTAATCAAGATTTCTCAATCGCATATATTGAGCCCTATATCATAATTAAAGCATTTAAGTTGTTAAATTTGAAAACATCAGAGGATCTCTCGGGCATATCAGTAAAAATTATTAGCTCGGTGATAGACGAACTTGCCCCTCATTTAGCTAAAATCTTCAATAAATTTGTAGATGGGATTACTTTCCCTGATCTCATGAAACACAGCAGGCTGGTACTTTTATAAAAAAAAATAATATCAGATTAAATATCAGATTATGTAGAAGACAAGAAAGCTTGGGAAGGTGTTTGCTCCAATTCTGTAAAAAATAACGTATACTCTTTGCCTCCAGCATCTTAAACATTGAGGTGACGGAATTCAAATTGATTTCTATATTTCCCTGTACCTTATACATGTGTTAGTTAAAGATTTGACATTCTCCAAATGTTACCTATGTGTTTCTTATGGAAATAAACTCTTTTTTTTATTTTTTTTTATTTTAAGGGCGGAGATAGGGGTGACCCCC
Source organism: Argyresthia goedartella (assembly GCA_949825045.1). Taxonomy (NCBI): domain Eukaryota; kingdom Metazoa; phylum Arthropoda; class Insecta; order Lepidoptera; family Argyresthiidae; genus Argyresthia; species Argyresthia goedartella. The sequence goes on from OX463820.1 coordinate 36,296,441, forward strand.
ACAAATTTCAGACCAATCTCGGTTCTCTGGGTCAGTTGCTGGCGCTTTTTAATGCGTATCAAATTCTCCATAGCCAGCAGTTTGGATTTACAAAAGGGCGGCCGACAACAGATGCTGGAGTCATGTTAGTTAAACATATTTATTTATAATGCGTGGGAAGATCGCAGGGACACTATAGGTGTTTTTTGTAACCTGTCCAATGCATTTGACTGTGTAGACCACGAAACATTGCTCTTAAAGCTAAAACACTACGGCATAAAAGGCAATAGCTCTAAGCTTATGAGATCGTATTTAGAAGGGAGGGTTCAAAAAGCTGACATTAATAGCACAGAATCGCCGGGTTCTCAGTCCCACAAGGATCTATTCTGGGTCCGTTCCTTTTCCTCGTTTATGTAAATGATTGGCCATTCATGGTACAAAACATGTCAGATATAGTATTATTTGCAGATGAAACGTAACTAATTTTTTTAATCAAGAGACAGGAAGATGACGTACAGGAAACAAATAATGAAATTTCTTGCGAGAATTAGACTGGTTTACTGCCAATAACTTGCTTCTGAATTAAAAAAAGACAAAGTGCTTAAAATTCACTTTTCCTAATGTAACGCAATTTGAGAGTATCATTGTATTGGGGAAAGACCAATTAAAACTAGTAGATGAAACTGTATTTCTCGGCAGCACTATTGATGCCAAACTACAGTGGGGTCCCCATATTGTAAAATTAGCACATAGACTTAGCTCCGCAGCATATGCAGTTAAAAGAATCAGGGAATTGACCGACGTTACTACTGCCAGGCTTGTATATTTTAGTTATTTCCATAGCATTTTGTCCTACGGCATACTACTATGGGGACGGGGTGCAGACATTGAGACCATCTTCATTTTGCAGAAGAGAGCGATCCGATTTATTTATAAGCTAGGTAATAGAGAGTATTTGCGAGATTTCTTCAAAGAAACCAACATAACAGTTGCAAGTTAATATATATTTGAAAATATTATGTATGTGAGGAAAAATATCAGTAGCTTTAAAACCATTGATAGCCGCCACAACGTGCAAACTTGAAATAAACATAAACTTTCTTTTCCAATGTTCAGACTCAGAAAAGTTAGTAGTTCTTTTATGGGACACTGTATACGCTTTTACAATAAAATTCCGCAAGAAATACAAATCTTAACTGAAGCTCGATTAAAAAAATGTATAAAGCACACTTTTTGAATAAAGGCCTACTACAAAATTAATGACTTTTTAAAAGACACCGACATCTGACATTAAACCAGTTCATTGCGCTCTATATATTATGTACTAATAATTAGGCACCTACTTTATGTTTTATTATGCTTGCTTGATTATGTTTTGACGTTTATTAAGACTCAATTTTTGTGCTATTATGAATACAAATCATTGAACTGAACTGATAAAAGGTTGGAGTGAGGATAAGGGGGTGTTAAGGCGAAATAAAATATTTTTTTTAGTTATACTTATAATGTAGTTATTACGTACACGTATATAGTTATACTGCTTATGCTGCTTAAGTTTTAGCAAACTCGAGGTAGGTAGCACTTTCAACATCAACCGGCGCACATTTGGAGCAGGTAGGTAGGTATGCTGATAGGCTTCAGGTCCTAGGTAGGTTAACATGCAACGTTCTGCTTGTACTGGAGTCATCTTTAGCCACGAATCAGGTAGGTACATACCTATATGTAACCTTGGATAGGTTGGCATTAGCAGGTGGACGCTAGACGTTTGTTATTCGGCGGATATTGTAACTTTGATGGGATTGTACACGATAGGATGGTAGCAACAACCCACGAGCTCTTCAGATTTTCATAGGGCTGCTGGTGAGTGATGTGTCGATGAAGCGAAAGGCGCTGGCCGTTGGGTGGGTGCCAGACACCGAGGCTGGATTGGTATCTCGCTAGCACACAGCTGCTGTTATATCCTCGTTTGTGCGGAATGCGGAGGCTCGCGTGTCGGTCGCGCACGGAGAAATGAAATTAATCGGTGCGGTGCTAGATCACCGACCGTCGGCTAGTCTGGCGAGGCATGAACATACTGACGGTCGGTGTCGGCAGGGGGGTCTCACTCAATAGTTTAAGTACGTTCGAACGGCCAACCCGCCCGACGGGAATTCAGTTATGTATGATGCCGCTCGATTGGCTCGCAGTCACCTCGAGCGCTAGCCGCTCCTCATAAGCAACTTTTCTGTGTTTTTGCAACAACAATGACTTAAGTACCTAACATTTTATGGTGTCTAAAGGAATTGTTCACAAATAAAATTCGATTTAATGGACTACCTTTTTGTTTACCTGAAAGTAAACACTTTAGACCTAGTATAAAACAAATTACAATTACGTAAGTAAGAAGGTTCTTACCTACCCTTTGAATTTTCCATGTCAATTTAGCCTGAATAAGTACTAATATAACACCTCTCTTAAACATAGTGGACTAAAATCCCAAACACAAATCGCTCGTAGGTTACCCTAGCGTGATCAAGCGAGACAGAAGTTTACAGGACGACCTTGTGATATCAGAGTAAAAGAAGCTCTCAGGCGTATCGATGCGGCAATCTCGCCTGCACGGGCGGGACAACCGATTGTTGTACGTAGCGCAGGTGCGAGCTAGATGGCGCTTTATTGTCGCGCAGCGAGTGTAGCTATTTATTTAAGTGTATTTGCAAAGTGATATTTCTGTACGTAGTACTATTAAGTATTCTGTGGTGTCGGTCAGGTGAGCGCTCGCGCTCTCGCGGCAGATGAGTTGATTGGATTTTTTACGAGGTAGAGAGAGATACAGAGAGAGACTGCTTGCTGCTTGCTTGATGGTCCGCAATACGCGCGTTCTCTTTCTAACTGCAGTAATTGATATTTCCTTCCCACTTGCATTTAAAATGGTTGTCTTGAGTTTATACGTTTCAACGTATACAAATTTATAGTTGTAGAGTTAATGACTTTTGACTTTTGACATTTGATGACTTATTGGATGGATTTATGCAAGAGAAGAGATATTTCTTTATTTTTATTGTTAGTTTTTTATTTCGAGAAATCCTCCTCATAACGGTGTTTTGAGAACTTTCGAAATGTGCCTGAAATAATCCTGAAATTTGGTCTAATTAAAAGTCACCTGTATATTTTCGGCTTTACGGCTGTGTCCTTTTTACCCGTTGAAATGACCAACACTCTTTATGCTTGGTATGGTAGGTAGGATACAACGAACTCAGTATGTTATGTGGTTGTCGTAAAAATATTGTAGAATTTACTTTATCATGATATAGCAGCCAACCATGGTTAAATTAGAACTTTCATTGAACAAAGAAATAATTTAAGGCAAAATACAGCGGTAGCTTAGGTGAAGACTGAAGGAGGCGAACGCACCGAAACTATATTATGAAATGGTTGGCCATTTCATGATGTAGTCAATCCATGGTTGGCTATACATGAAAAAATCAAATCCTACGTTATAGCTACGACATGTACATATATAGGTATTGTTGGGTAGAATATGCAATCCAGTGGTGTTAGAATAGTTGTGCTTGGGCCTGCCTGACGAGTACGTGTGGCGCCGCCGGCCAGCAGCCGCCACCGCTGCCGCTGCTGCTGGTGTCGCGCGCGCGCACGTGTCTGCTGAATTCAATGAATTGTCGAAATACAGCAGATCTGATACATGTGGCGGAGTGGGGGCATCACAAAGTACGCGTTGACGGTTGTGCCTGCTATGCGAGATATTAACGAAGCAAACTAATAGAGACGTAGCGCTTTGCATTTCATTACGCATTTAGATTTCATTATTTGACACTTTTCTTATATGTACTTGTAGTTTTAATGTAGGTACTATTTAGAAGATATTTGATTTTATAGTTAGCGGTCCCCCGACGCCACTATGCTTGCATAAAAATTAAATTTTGTTTTAAACCTTAAAGATAAATAGGTACCTTTATTATTTATTACGTTTTTTTTCTAATTTTATGATTAATAATTTAGAATCTGTGTAATTTTAAAATTGAATTTTCTTGCTGCTATTAAATGCAATAGTTTGGCATGTTTATAGTAACTTGATTATTTGTTTATATTTAAAATAGAGATAGCAGCCCCCGACGGATTTTCTTACCGACAGTAAGTTATTACGAGTAGTATTATTATCATTGTCATTGTCACTGTCACTGTCACTGTCGCTGTCGCTGTCGCTGTCGCTGTCGCTGTCGCTGTCGCTGTCGCTGTCGCTGTCGCTGTCGCTGTCGCTGTCGCTGTCGCTGTCGCTGTCGCTGTCACTGTCACTGTCATTGTTATTACATTGTCATTATTATTATTATCATTAGCCTACATCATCCCACTGCTGGACAAAGGCCCCTCTTCCCCTCCTCCTCCCTAACGTAATTCAGTAGGTATTCATATTGGCCACGCTTTCTCTTTGCACCGGGAGCCCATTGCGTGGCTCTTTTGGCCCATCGGTCCGGGTGCATTCGGACAACGTGGCCGGCCCAGTCCCACTTCAATTGGGCCGCCTTCTGAGCTACATCTATTATTTTGGTTTTTGAGCGCAAATCCGTATTCCGGACTCTGTCTAAGAGCCGGACTCCGAGGATGCTGTGCTTCATGTTTCTTTCGCAAACCCCGAGTTTGAACCTTTGTGCATCAGACAGAGACCAGGTTTGGGCTCCCTAGGTAAGGATGGGTAGAATGCACATGTCCATGAACTTGCGTTTGAGGGACAACAGAAGTTCTCCCTTCAGCAGCTCTTTCATAGACCAAAATTCATAAACTAAAAAATAAATAAATATGCGTAAGCTAGATAGTAAGCAATATGTTAGACAAAAGTACTATGTAATACCAATTACAGATGCAGTGAATAATCCTTTCCTATCGGCAAAACTCGGAACAACGATAACACCCGAATGGTGCCGATGTGTCTATGAATTACTGTACTATTAAATTACGTGAAGGTATCAAATAAATCGCATACTTTATTTATCAATGTCAACGTTGTCTCGATGGTACTGAGTGCGAGTGAAATAGTAAGACAAAAACGAACATTTCCGAGAAAATACGAAAGGAAAGGATTATTCACTACATCTGTACCACGTTTACTCTGATTTGGAAAAACGTCATAATAAATGTCTTTATAACTACGTGTTTTAACTCCATTCCACCAGCTGTTGATCACCTGCCAAGTTAAAACAGCTTTATAGGTCAAGCAAAATTTTTATGTCCATACAAAGTCCATCCCCCATTCACCCATTAGCAGGGGGAAATCTTAAAAATAATTTGCTTGGTTGATTTCTCGTAACTATAAACTACCTACCTACAAAATTTCAGCTTCATAAGTCAAGTAATTTTTGATATTCATACAAACTACCACCCCCCTTTCCCCCATAGGGGTGAATTTCGCCAAATCACTTCTATTTGGCGAACGTTTTACGTTTACCCTTACACTTAGGTTTTCTAAGGAACCCCTGTATAAAGACCTCTAGGACCGGCGGTTAAGGCTTTGCGTTGATATATTAGTCAGTCAATAAATCAGCACTTTGAATTTTATACACATAGCTAGATATTAAGCTAAGTGTTTCATTTTGTTTTGATTTTTAACCATGTTAAATTATATCATGTTTTTCTAATCGATATGTTTCGTAACTGGCATTCTCTCCTAATATCATTGTTATTTTATTTAAATGTACTTGCCAATTACAAATGCTGCGACACATAAATAAGGCAATAAATAAATAAATAAACTGTGACACTATAACCAGAATTAAAGACCCAATGACTTTGGCTGATCTACTCTATAGGTCTTTAGTATTATTTTTTGTTAAGTCGGAAAAAAAAACAACAAATATCGGAAACAGTAGAACAGGTTGTATCATACATTATGAATAGGTCACTAATCGCGCTAGCTGCCTGACGGAATAAATATTGGCGACCAAATTCATGATGCGAGCAACTGTGTGCAATTGTTGTCTTTCTAAAACGCAAACTATTAGTATAATATTATAGTATCTGTGGTCATACTTACATAACACTTGGAAACATTATCAGGTGACGATGACCAGCCAATATGTTACAATAGCGCTCTGATACAAAACGAGTTTACTGTCGGGCGAGTATCGGCGGCGCCGGCGCCGGCGGGTCGCGGTCCGTCGGTTTATCAATGTCGTAAACCCGCTTCTTGATTACCTACCTACATCTCACGGCAAACTTTAATATTTTTTATTGCACATAAATAATAACAGTAAAGTTACATGAGCAGAGGCGAGGCACAACTTGAGATAATTATAATTTATTAATGTGATATGTATTATAATGTATTATTGAATAATTAAATTACTCTCAATAGACAATACATGTTGACGAGTGTGTTTACATTTTCTACATTCCTACTGACTTTGTTTATAATATACACTGACGAGCAATGAAAAAGTTCCACCCACAAAATGCCGACAAACACCTTAGTATGGTGATAGAACCTAGCTTCATAAATTAAAAAGTATTTTTTTTTATTGGTAATATTCTGATACGCTTTTAAATGTGCTTCAATATTGCAGATGGCGTAATTAAGCTAGCCTTTCCCGTTTAGGAGTAATTTGGTGCTATGTCACTGAAACTTTTTCATTGCTCGTCAGTGTATTTAGGTAGCTACCTAGCCATATATTGTTTAAGCTAATTAATTTTCATTGCCGTTATTTTGTTACATCCTACCTCAGGCTGGGTCAGCTTAATATTCTAAGGCATGTATTTAACGCGGCGACAAATTGATACCATTCCGGATCTTAAAAAAACTGAAAATGGATCGTAAATAAACTACTTTGGCGACTAATTTGAGGTAGCATCTTAACTAGAAAGCGGCGGCTTTTTAATGAGTTTTGAGGTTTTATTTAAATTTTATCTGGCAGTGATTTTCTTTTGTGGCAATTGAATTTCTTCTAAGGCGACAAATTATTGGCGGATAAAAAAGTTTAAATAGGCTTTCATAAATTCTAAAATGGGCTTGTCTATAAACTTGACCAAGGTCTTAAATAAATACAAACAAGATCTTAAAAAAAATACTTTTGGCTACATTTGTAGGGATCTAAATAAACCAAATTGTGACATGCTAAAAAACTATTCTAGGTCTATTTAATTTTTTCTTGACTATCTTATTTATTATTAACCTTCCCTCTTTTAAATGAAATTTAAATGAACCTACCTAAATAAACATAAGTATTGTTGGTAAATCTAGGTAGGTACTCAAAGTATTTATTCTAGTGCTGTATTTCAGCTTTAAAGTTTGAAACTCCTTTTCAAGTTTAAACTCCTTTTTTATGAATTTAAATAGCGTGCAATAAAAGGCATAAAATTTGATTCATTTTCTTTATTTATTAATTTTCCTTCAATACACAAAATACGGGGTGTAAGGGACAGCGTCCCGCAAACTGATAGGGGTTGCTCAGTCAACCAAACTGAAGAACTATCACCAGGATTTCTTTCCAGGAAATGAAAAAAAAAATTGCTTTACCATACAAAATGACGACCTCGATCAGACTAATTTGTATGGAAAAGCAATTTTTTTTTCATTTCCTGGAAAGAAATCCTGGTGATAGTTGTTCAGTTTGGTTGACTGAGCAACCCCTATCAGTTTGCGGGACGCTGTCCTTTACACCCGGTATGTAACTAACATAATAGTCACTAAAACGAAAAAAGTTTTTAAAAAAATGTAAAAAATCTACCTATTGCATTATTAATGCAGGCTTTGATTTGGTAGGGCGTCCTCTCTTCCTTTTTAATCCGATCGGTATTGACTTTGCCTCGATAGGCGGGATGGTAAGTTTTAGTCGGATGGCTAGACCCAGTATATGCTTGCAAATGTAAACTTTGAAGAATTGAGGGCAGGTGCATGTGCCTTGCTCCCATCCTGCGCTAGGTAGTTCGGTTTTCCAAAATGCAAAGTTTTTTTTTTTGAACTCATCAAAGGAATGCCATGCCTCATAATCATATGTCATGTTCGTAGCCGTCATTTTTTCACTGGGTACCAAATACACCTTTTTGTTGCAATCAGATGTAAGCGTTTTTACTTTAACGTTCTGTCTTGCCCAACGATATCCTTCTGTCCATTCTTTCAGTTCAATTTCGTGTGTTTGTGGTAATGAATTTTCATTGATATCGTTTGACCATTGCGTCACCATCTCTTTCGCCACAGTAAGGAATCGTGACAGGGGAAAGCGTTCACGCATAGTATTATGATCTTTAATTGATTTATTAAACGCTTCCAAAGCATTGTTTGTAGTCGGTGAAAGGGTTGCTGCTGCTCCTAGGAACCAATTAGGATTATTGATAAGCCATTCCTGTTCAAAATATTTTATAAATGAAGCCTTGGAAGCATGTTTTACGATGAAAGCCTGCGAAGCAGCATTGAAAATTTCCGGTGACGACGCATTATGTAAAGCATATATATCTTCCATAATATCTTTTCTTTCTTTTTTTTCCACTGTTTTGTCAACTTTTTTTTTCATATTTTTTATGGCGTGTGCCCAACACATGCGCACCGTGGTATCAGAGCCAAAAACTTCCAAAAAAGCATTTTTTATTGCTTGAGCTGCATCACTGACTAGTACCTTTGGTTTAAAATCGACTTCTAACAAAGATAAAATATTCTCCTTTAAGCCATTAAAAACCAACTCAAAGTCTTCTTTTTGCTCATTTGTTGCAACCCCCAGGCAAAGCGGATAGAACTTTCGGTTTTTATTTGTTGTTCCAATAATTAAAACCGGAAAACCTTGCCAGATCAATTTATAAGTCGCGTCAACGTGTAGGACATCAATAGAGCTTGCAAATTTCAATAATTTTTTTGTGGTCAAAGCAAATCTAAATTTAGGTTGGTCACTCTCCAATATCCAATACTTCATAACAAAAGGTTCATCCTCGTCTTCAGGAATGTTTTTGTGTTCAATTATCCACTTCTCTAGTTCCCCTAAATGAATGATTGGTTGACCAAATTTAATTTTTCGTCTGTCAGATAAATAATTACCTAATTGTTTTTTTGTAGGCAACTGGATTCCATCGATCTTTTGAAGAGCAGCCAATATAGCCTTCGGCTTCAAGTGCAGGTCAAACAGACTATTAATTTCTAGTTTAGTTTGATCAGAAATACCATAATTTGTTCGTGTCCCAACTTCATCATGATTATGATCAGCTTCAGAACGATAAACCAAAACACTGTCGGATCCAGATTCAAAAAGTAGGTACAGTTCTGCCGCGCATTGTGGTCCCAACTTACGTACTTTGTTACATCTGTAGAATCGCTTTTGTCCCTCTTCTGTCATTCTGGTGAATTTCCGAGACCAAGTATTTTCTGTACTCACAAAGTCTTCTGCCTCTTTAAAGTTAAGAAATTTATTATAAAACACCCAAACTTTGTTCCGTCCTCGTTTCGGTTTTGGTTCGTCTTGATTCTCTTCTTCTGATTCACTTGAACAATAATTCGGCACTCCATCATCACAATTTATGCTACGACTCGTTCCTGATAACTCAAACTGGTTCATTTTTGCAATACTACTTGCTTTTTTAAAACAAAAGACGTAAAAACTAATTATTCAGTTCGTTTATGCGCGAGAGCAATAAAAACAATAACAAGCAATAGCGAGCCCCGTCGCCCCGTGACGTTCCGTCGCAGTCGTCCGCCGCTTGCTATTGGCTAGAAACGCGCTCAACCCCCCGCTCCGCAGCCCCCGCACTGCTCAGACACACGAACGCATTTGCCGCCTTTTTCAAGAATTTCCGAATCTGCAAACAATATTCTAATATCCAAATACATTATTATAATACCCATTTTCAGTTTTAAAGCTACCTAACAATCGCTGCCAAAAGTTTATTTTTATAATGAAAGCCAGTAGTTGCCAGTGAAGAATGTTTGATATCCCCTCGGGAAAATTAGTCGCCACATTAGGTTTTATAATACCTTAACCAGTTTTACACTGATCCCGCTTGATATATTTGACACCTTACAGTAGCAGCCGTTTTTTAGTTTTTTTGATCCTAGCCTTTTGTTGCTTGTATAGTTTAATAGTTGCTAAGATATTTAATCACTGCAAAGTTAGTTTTTTTGTGACTTAATAGAAAGTCGCCTAAAAAGGATTTCAGTTGCCGTGTTAAATATTTGCCATATTCTAATGATTATTGCTGTTAATGACAAAATTCATTTTGTGCAAGAAAGCGATTACCTTCTTATCTCAAACAAAGTTTATCGGTCACCTCACCAAACATGCCATCGATCATTCGTTGATATCGAAACTGAACAATGTCGGCGCGGTGTGTTTCAATTAGCAATGGTCAGAGGAAGCGGTTCATCGCAGCTCATTTCATTACACACGTGTCCCCCGCATCTCGCATTCTTAGTACCTAGGTAAATTGTCGTGCGTGGAGAGCATTGCAACAGTAATCTACTCTACACCGCAAACATAAAGGTTATGACCTTATGATAGGTATACTTTTTCATATTCTTTTAACATAAATGTATGGTCGAGGTATAATACTCGTACACTGGTAGCCTGCATTACGTTACACCTCACAACATTGTTACAGTAGGTACCTAGGTACCTAATCTTGAGTTATTATTTTAGAGGTGGCACAAGATAAACATTCTCGATTCTCGTGATAGCTAAGCACACTCGAGAGAACAGATTGCACACATTAAAATATTTGATAACTTCTAAAAATAGACGCCGATTAGTTGTGTCCAATGATTCTATCATAGCGATTATTATTACGAGTTTAAATAAAAGTGTTATTTCTTCGTAATCAAAATCAAGAATCTACTGATTTTTTATTCTACATTATCCAGTTATTGTGCCTATAATTTGTAAGATTTTGATTCAGGTTATTTAACCTTTTACTGCATTCCCAAGTCGTTTAATGATTAATTAAGGATGACTAAGTGAACAATTTTGTAGGTAAATTCAATTTTGGAATCAGACAAATGGTTCCTTAAATAGCTACCTAACTCTTGAATACGGCTGCTCTGAGACATGCGTCATATCATGTAGAGGAGTGGCTCTACATTTGCCATCGTTATCTAGTGTATGTATTATTTTGAACTTTTGCATTTTGCAGCAAGTGTATGTAGAACATGTACGATTTACATATACAGGATGACTTTTAATTAGCTGACCAAATTTTGGGGAATGATAGTAACAAAATTATGATCAACTTTCCCAAAGGAATATATGGTCGAAAAAGTTTTTATTTTTTGTTGATCCTCAGTACATTGACCTCATCAGCTGATTACTTGTTACTGAGACCTATTTTTTGTGTTGGTGACCATGTTCCTAGGGGAATGTTGTTCAAAGTAATTCACACACTAAGATTCCCCAAAATTTGGTTAGCTAATTAAATGTCAAAGGCAACATTCGTTTATTGAGTAAAAATAGTGTAACTAGGAGTAGTTTGTTGTTGTAGGACTCTCGGTCACGGCGACTTTTTAGAGCGTGTCGCGTGTTTCGATCACTACCTTTACCGTGTTGAATCGAATTTGTCGTCTGTCTTTCTGCAGTGCTAGCACGTGCTAGTAGCAATACAGACGCGACAACATCGAGAAGGAATTTGGACCGTATCGTTCACGACAGCATTACTAAAAAAAGTACGACCGCCCGTCGTAGGTGCAGCGCGGGGCGGATGGAGGTGAATAGACGACGACACGGCATCGATCGCAGTTGTCCTATTGCGAGAAAAAGACTAGTGGACCCTTGGACCCTTGTCAGTTTTTTTTAAATAGACCGGTAGGTATACATATAGATTCCGTCTACTTATTCATAAAATATTATAATTATCATCTCAAAAGTATGCGACCTACCTACATTATATTTACTATTTGCCGGCGATTAAATATCATCCAATGTTATACGAATAACTTGTTGACTTGTTCACTACAGTATCTTGAGTAAAGTAGACGTGGACATGCAGGCACACGATAGGACAAACTTACTAAATATGCGTGTTGAAACAAATCTTATCAACTTTACTGACTTTGTTATCTATGCAATGGAAACAGAAGAACATGTGGACGCCGTATATACCAATTTATCTGAAGTATTTGATAAAATTAGTCACTCGTTACTCATTGAGAAACTAATTAGAATCCGTATTCATGGCGATCTGCAGCGCTGGATCGCATCTTAATTAATAACGATAGTCAAGCTGTCACAGTAAAGGGATTAACATCATCTTTTAAACCAATTCCTTCAGGGGTACCGCGTGGATCTCACATGTGACCTTTGCTTTTCACCATTTATAACTGATTTTGGTAAATTTCTTAATTTTAGTAAGTTTCTCCTCTAGTCATAGTCATAGTACTTTATTACTGTAGATATTTACATATACTTAGCAAACGTCATTTTTAGCCTCTTCTCTACATTGGACCACTGTGGGAGAAGAAGGACGTAGAAACTCCCACAGATTGATTTTTAGATCTCTTTTAAAAATAGGTTGTGCTTAACTAATACAAATTTGAAAAAATGCAGATGATGCTAAACTTTATCACATAATACAATCAAATAATAACTGTCTTAACTTTCAAACAGATATTAATAAATCTGTTGTTTTACTGCAGCCTAAACCATTAATAGAATCATTCAAATAATAGATCTAGGTCTACACCTATATCTATTATTTGCTCACACTGGCACTGACACTGGCACTGACACTGGCACTGACACTGGGCACTAGACACTGAGCTAGGTTTTAACTTGCATATTGATTCCATAATTGAGCGAAGCTTCAAGCAGCTTGGTAATATTCTGAGGCAATGCAAACCTTTAAAATCAGCCAAAGCCTATAAAACTCTTTATTTTGCCTGCGTTCGGAGCACCCTTGCGTTCTGTGCTGTTGTGTGGAGTCCACAATACAAACCACATCAACCGGCTCGTTCGGAGCACCCTTGCGTTCTGTGCTGTTGTGTGGAGTCCACAATACAAACCACATCAACCGGCTCGTTCGGAGCACCCTTGCGTGTTGTGCTGTTGTGTGGAGTCCACAATACAAACCACATCAACCGGCTCGTTCGGAGCACCCTTGCGTTCTGTGCTGTTGTGTGGAGTCCACAATACAAACCACATCAACCGGCTCGTTCGGAGCACCCTTGCGTTCTGTGCTGTTGTGTGGAGTCCACAATACAAACCACATCAACCGGCTCGTTCGGAGCCCCCTTGCGTTCTGTGCTGTTGTGTGGAGTCCACAATACAAACCACATCAACCGGCTCGTTCGGAGCACCCTTGCGTGTTGTGCTGTTGTGTGGAGTCCACAATACAAACCACATCAACCGGCTCGTTCGGAGCACCCTTGCGTTCTGTGCTGTTGTGTGGAGTCCACAATACAAACCACATCAACCGGCTCGTTCGGAGCACCCTTGCGTTCTGTGCTGTTGTGTGGAGTCCACAATACAAACCACATCAACCGGCTCGTTCGGAGCCCCCTTGCGTTCTGTGCTGTTGTGTGGAGTCCACAATACAAACCACATCAACCGGCTCGTTCGGAGCACCCTTGCGTTCTGTGCTGTTGTGTGGAGTCCACAATACAAACCACATCAACCGGCTCGTTCGGAGCACCCTTGCGTTCTGTGCTGTTGTGTGGAGTCCACAATACAAACCACATCAACCGGCTCGTTCGGAGCCCCCTTGCGTTCTGTGCTGTTGTGTGGAGTCCACAATACAAACCACATCAACCGGCTCGTTCGGATCACCCTTGCGTTCTGTGCTGTTGTGTGGAGTCCACAATACAAACCACATCAACCGGCTCGTTCGGAGCCCCCTTGCGTTCTGTGCTGTTGTGTGGAGTCCACAATACAAACCACATCAACCGGCTCGTTCGGAGCCCCCTTGCGTTCTGTGCTGTTGTGTGGAGTCCACAATACAAACCACATCAACCGGCTCGTTCGGAGCCCCCTTGCGTTCTGTGCTGTTGTGTGGAGTCCACAATACAAACCACATCAACCGGCTCGTTCGGAGCACCCTTGCGTGTTGTGCTGTTGTGTGGAGTCCACAATACAAACCACATCAACCGGCTCGTTCGGAGCACCCTTGCGTTCTGTGCTGTTGTGTGGAGTCCACAATACAAACCACATCAACCGGCTCGTTCGGAGCACCCTTGCGTTCTGTGCTGTTGTGTGGAGTCCACAATACAAACCACATCAACCGGCTCGTTCGGAGCACCCTTGCGTTCTGTGCTGTTGTGTGGAGTCCACAATACAAACCACATCAACCGGCTCGTAAAGAAAGTTTTTGAAGGCGCTTCACATAATAACTCATTATTTTGTCTCTGTTGAAACATCTGCTGAATTTAATAGGATCCCTCTTTTAGCAAGCCGTAGACAGTTCATGGACGCATGTTTCTTGTTTAAAACCCTCTCCAATTGACTGTCCATACATACTTGAAAATCTAAGTTTATAAATCCTTCAATTATCTAGCAGATCCCACGTAGCTCCCTTTGTCACTCACTGTCGTACCAATTATGCTCAAAACTCATTCATGAGGCGGACCCCGAACTTTTATAACAAACAACTTTCAACTATATATTTAATATTTCTTTAGGCTCATTAAAGTTGAAATTAAGACATATATTGTTTATTTTTTGTAAAATTTTAGAATAATGTTTCCACTTTAATTGTTTTCATTTTTTCATTTTAATCGTTGTAAAACCAACTAATTCGCTCTCGAAAAGCATGTTACTATAATATATATGTTTTCATGAAACTCAACTTAGTATTATTTCTTTCGACTTTGTGTCTATGTTCTTTTTCTTATAAATAAAAATAAAATAAAATGTTCATACCCCTCCATACATCAGGTCACATATAATTAAGAATGACATTGTTTGGGTAATGAATAAGAAGGAGGTGTAGGTAAGTTCCTACCAAAGCTAAATATTTTTTGTCGTATCTTATGCTTATGTGCTATGGTCAGCTTTTCGATAATATGGCACCTTTTGAAGTGTAAACCAATCTGCTATGTGACTGACTATCACCAAAACGGTTAAAATTAAAAGTTTTTTCGATTTACAATAAAATATGTAGGATGCTCATTCCCCATTACATGTTGTCAGTATTTTGTTGTTGACTGTGAGTCGCCAAGGCTTATCACCACAGTCGTCAGTAACCATTCACCCACGCCGCCGCTGCCGCCGCCGGTAGCCGCCACTGCCGCCGCCGCCGCCGCCGCTACACGCTGATAACACGTCAATCACACCGCCGCCGCCGCCGTCGCCGCCACTCAAAACAATATCTCATATAGAAATACATATAGGTACAGGTATATATGATACGTTATCTAAGTGTACGGCAGGCAACAGATACTGGAGAAATAATTGTTTATGTTTAAACGATCACTAAAAACGCGCCTATTTTACTACCAATAAATTGGAAACGACCGCCAGAATTATTAAACGACCACCAAATTGTGTTTGGATAAATGGTCACCAAATAAATGGTCTTTTATGTTTTGTGTACTTAGTATTTTTTGTTGTTCTTACATGTTCAACCTACCACGAAGGATAAAGGGGGATTCGCTTCGCTCACCCCTTTTACCCTTCACCTAAGCTACCGCAGTATTTTGCCCTGATATTTTCTGCAACTTTTGGTGATCATTTACCCATTTTGGGTAGCATTAACCCTTTTTGGGTAGGGAAAAAATATTTTGGTGATCATTATATTTGTTGCCTTAAATAAATAGTTTAACCATTGATTTATGCTATCTGTGACATATAGGTGACCTTTGATTATCAACTTTCCCCAAGAAACATATGGTCGCCATTGGCCAAAATATCGACCATCAGAACATTGACCCGATCAGCTGATTACAAGTTAGTAAGGGTGAAACAAAATTGTTTTCTGTTTGCGACCATAGTTTCTTGGTGAAAGTTGTTCACAATTATTGGTACGAATATTCCCCAAAATATGGTAGGTTAATTAAATGACCCCTCTATAGGTATAAAGTATGTACAAATGTAGGTGCAAAGGTTGGCTGAACTTCGTTTGGAATTGTTGCATTTCAATGAATTCAATCGCACTTAGTATACCTGATATTCAATATAAGTTAACGGAAATCAATCTGTATAATGCAGGTATTCTATACAATCCATAGGCAATGTATAATTCACCGTAAGATAGTCCACCGTTAGTTGATAAACTATAACGTGTTAGTTGATCAACTATCGACAGATAGTAAACCAGACCGATAGGGTTTAGAATGTACGTTTATTTTGTTCTTACATGTCAACCTAACACAAAGACTATTCGGGGCTTCGCTGCGCTCGCCCCCTCTAGTCTTCACCTAAGCTACCGCAGTGTTTGCCCTGGTATTTTGTTTGCAATTCAAGTTTAAACCAGTTTACTATTTAACGGTTTTAACCGTTAGCGTAGCGTAGTCTAAGCTAATCTACCTGTTACCTGTAATATTTATATTGTTTCCAATTATATTATTACTATGATTAATTCCCTACTGATTATTATTATTTTATAATCCTAATGACATTTTCAATTTAATCTTACTTGTAACCCTGCCATCAATTTTATTACAAATTGCTATATTTTTTATTTTTTTTCTTATATTACTATACATTTTAATGATATAATTTTAATGCTATAATATTAATCTGCGAGCTACAATATACTAGAATACAATTTATTTCATTGAACTATTTTATTAAAATCATCATCTTTTACGTTGTTAAATGTGTACTTGAGCAGACCATTGTCTCGTCCGTACTGGCTCTGGCAGAATACGAGCGTCACAGATTCGTCTGTGACATTGCTGAGTCAGGGCCATTTCATTGTCGCGGTACAGTCACAATACCACATAGTTATCCTTACCGTACCTTAATGTTTGCTTGTATAATTTTATTATTTATTGATTGTTTTATTTAACTGGTGTGTTTGTTTTCTTTTTGTAGATTTTTCTTCTTAAAGTTTGAGTTATAATTGTTTATTTGTGTGTGTGTACCATGTTGCAATAAATAAATGTATTTTTCTATCTATCTTATCTATCTAGTTTATCAACTAACGCGTCATGTAGTAAGCAGTATATACGCTACAGTTACTATCTGTCGATAGTTGACCAACCAGCGAGAAAAAAAAACGTTAGTTTATCAACTAACGGTTTTGACAATCTTACGGTGACATATACATTGCCTTGGTATTGTATTGAATACCTGCATTATACAGATTGCCGGTAACATAAACATTAAAATTATACCAGGTAACTATTTTTGAAACAAACAGACATGACAGAACAATAGTAATTTATCTAGATTACTGCACGTGTACTGTATACACATAGCTACTGAATATCGTTATACACATAGCTACTGAATATCGTTATGCACATAGCTACTGAATATCGTTAAATGCATCTTGCGTGAAAAAGTGATCTTGCAAAAAAGGCAGATAAAGATTTCAGGCTGCCTCAAAGTAGCTGCTCGTTTGTCGAGAATGATCGTGTTTCAAATTACGTAGTCGCGAAGAACGTTTATGGGAAAACCTTTTTGGATGCTCCATAGTTCAAATGCTTGTAGTCGCGAACTACGCTTATGCGAAGAACTGGTTATTATGGATATACTGTAACCCCACCACCCTACACGTGCCCCCTGGGTAGTGCGATAGGCTGGCCCCCTGTCTGTCAAATAGAGTAATGAATCACTGGCTATATGCATTATGGGTAAATTCCTATGCCAATTGCAGGAAATTGAGAGATTGCCAGTTGTGAGGGGTGCATTGACCGAATTGGACAAATGTGGTAAAACAGTCAGAATTTAATCATTTTTCGTCACTCCTTATTCTTCTATATCCTTCTTAATCTTAATCAGCTTCAAAAAATCGCACACGCGTGCTTCGGGATAACGTTCTTCGCATTCTACGTAGGAGACCCGATGTTAAATATGCGTTTTATGTTTCGGAGTAATTAACGTGCAAATAAGTTTTAGTTTAGTTTAGTTTAGAGCAGACCACCAGCCAGATGGACAGACGATATCATCGCCATAGCTGGCAAGCAGTGGCTGCGGGAGGCACAGGACCAGAGTAGATGGCGTGGTAAAGAGGAGGCATTTACCCAGCAGTGGGTAAATGTGGGCTGATTGATTTATTGATTAGTTCAAGTTATTACGCCAAGATACTGTCCAACTCTCAAAACTGGTATGATATCGCTGTCGCTCACTGACGTCACATTAACTGGGCCGTAATAAACTGATAAAACTGATGACCTCTGCCCTACGGTGGGGACGGGGCGGGGCGGGGTGGGGTGGAGCAGCGGGGATAATGCACCTTCTGACTGTTAACTGATACATAAATAACTCATCTACATGATACATTCATTTGAATGCTTGTAATACACTAATAGAATAGGTAGTCATTTAGATAAGTCACACCTTTATTTATGTTTGAGAGTGCTTCCATTTATGCACCTTCGATTACGACTATCAATATATTGCATACATATTGATCGTAAAATCATACCTACATACGTGATTAGATATATTTGTACAGTTGAGAGTAACAGTAGATATGTCGTAGTATTAGAGCATTTATTATTTACAAGATATTGATGAGTCCACACAACAGTGAGTGCTGCAGTTTTACCGAGGACGTAACGGGCCCATCAACGAGGTTCTTGTTGTATGGAGACTTCCAAAAAATTCCTCCGCGTGTGAAATTTGGCATGTCATGAATTTAGGTAGAGTGATGCAGATTACAGATGTAGAATAATCCAACAAATTTTATGAAGAGAAATTAGCTATTTTTACCTAAACATTAAAATCGCTAATGGAATATTTCCTCAGTCTAAAATACTTTCTGTTACCGTACTTATGTTCTACATTGTTAGAATATGCATGTAAAGGAATCCAACATTTTTTTCGATTTCAGATTCCACTTAATTCAACTTTTAACATCTTGCGGTATAGCTTCTACTGTATCTGCTATGCAATTTTTTATAAAAAAATCTTTAATTAAATCATAGAAAAATACAATGAATTTAATAAAACCTTGCATTTATCGATTATTCCAAGGCTTTCGACAGAATTACACATTCATCGATCTTTTTCGCGATCCACAACCAAAATATTCATCACACTTATATTATCATATATATGTTACGTCTAAAGCTAGGTGTGAAACTAAACTTAAGTTTAGCCGGCTAGTCTTAAGATTAATTTCGAGCCTCGGCTATTGTCCGAAGTCATGTTCGTTTGTGATAACGGATGTTATCTTTAATCGGCTAGACAGACTGCACATTGAAAACGAAGTATTCGTGCGACTGCGGGGAGCGGGGCGGGGTAATTTTATTCAGATGAGAAAGCTATTTCTAATATCAGGGCAAAACACTGCGGTAGCTTAGGTGAAGGGTAAAGGGGGTGAGCGAAGCGAAGCACCCTTTATCTTTCGTGTTAGGTTGAACATGTAAGAACAATAAAAACTATAATAAGACAAGTATAAGTATTTTTTATTGTTCTTACATGTTCAACCTAACACGAAGGATAAAGGGGGCTTCCCTTCGCTCACCCCTTTTACTCCTTTAGGTGAAGGATAAAGGGGATGCCTTTATTCTTCACCTAAGCTACCGCATTTTTTACGGCTACCGAATCATTATCTTCACTTATTCCAGATTAAGATGGTAATTTTTCAACATTAGCCTAGGTATACTGAAAAATAAACTTAAGTTTAGTCAGCTATGTCAACCATATTTTCTCACCCATCTTTAGCCTCAACAGCGTCGAGATAAATGATGTAAACTAATGTTGAAATCATTTATCGCAATGAACATTATTTCGGACATTAGCCGAGGCTCAAAATTAATCTTAACACTTGCCGGCTAAACTTAAGTTTAGTTTCACATCTATCTTTAGCCGTAACATATATATTTCTTTTCTTAAGCTGTCGTGAACATACTGTTCTGTTTCACAAATTTTGCTACTTCATATACATAGTGAGAAGATAAAATAAAAAAGTTTAGTTTTTTGAACAGCATTTTACATGATTCTGGGGTATTAGTAAAACCCCAAGAATCATGTAAAATGCTGTTCAAAAAACTAAACTTTTTTACTTTACCTTCTCACTATGTTTGATTGCCTAGCGATTGCCCTAACGCATTTTTTTATGAATTACAAACGCTCTGTTGGTGTCTGTCCTATTTCCCCATAATGATAAGCCGTAGTACCTTAACACGGATTCCACGTATCCGTAGTAGGCAGCGAGTGTTGTTGGTGGTAGTTTTTCTCAGCCTTGAGAGTGAGAATACAAATCTTCTGATTTGATTGCAAACCTTG
Organism: Argyresthia goedartella; assembly: GCA_949825045.1. NCBI lineage: Eukaryota > Metazoa > Arthropoda > Insecta > Lepidoptera > Argyresthiidae > Argyresthia > Argyresthia goedartella. The sequence continues at coordinate 36,316,708 of OX463820.1, forward strand.
TCAATATTCAGTTTCCAGTTAAGTTCTTTGTCAATAACAATACCAAGAAATGTTAAAGTTTATATCGATATCACTGTCATTGTTGAAATTCATTAACTTTGCCTTAGACACATTCATTTTTAAATTATTATGATTTAACCAATCGTCTACTAACCATATTGTTTTATGTATTTCATTTTTGTGTTTGCCAATTAATTAATTATCATTATTGCCATTATTATAATTTGATTTATTATATACATTATTATAATTATAAGTATTGCTCGCTATAATCAAAATGTCGTCCGAGAAGAAGATTGATTGTTGTAATGTCACTTTTGGTGACAGTCGGGGAGGCACTTGTATTTTGGCTAAAAAATAAATTGAAACTAAAGAACTTCCTTACATCAAAGATATGGCTGTACCAAACCTATTTGAAAGTTGTGGAATAGAGGTTTCAAAATACAAACTAGTAATAGCTTGTATCTATCAATTCTTATAGAACATAAACAATGAAAATAGAACAATTCTTCAATAAACTTGATACCTTTTTATTCACATTATCAAAAATGCAAATATCTAATATAATGATCACGGGAGATAAATATCAATATTCTGTAAAAATTACATAAACACCACAAAACTGATTGACTGATTGACCCATAATATTAAGGTACTGATTAAGACACTAACAAGGGAACGATCCTGTCTTGATCATATATACAGCAATATTAAGGAAGCACAAGGAAAGACTCTACCGCTCGAATTATCAGATCACGACATGGCGCAAATGGGGAGCTTTCCAATAAAATCAAAAGACTACGCGGTAAAGACGTGGCACATAGTGAAAAGAGACTTCAGTGAGGAAAACAAAAGAAAGTTTGGTAGCGCTTTACAAAACATTTTTCTTCAACGAAGTATATGAGAAATCAGATGCAAATACTGCATTTGATAATTTTCACGAACTTCTCAGCTTGTTCTATGAACTCTTCCCGAAAATAGAACGCATGATAAATGCAACATCAAAAAGAGCCTGGATAACAGGTTTAAAGATATGTTGCAAAACGAAAAGATCTCTGCGCTAAAATTTATAAGTCAACAAAACAGAAGCAAATAAACTGCAATAAAGAAACTATGCTAGACTGTAAATATGCATTTCACAATTGCAAAGGAACCAAAATGGTAAAATGGTTTTGCAGAGTAAAATATTTGTAGAGCTTCTTCGAAAATAATTAAAGATGTAGGCCAAAATAAAAACAAAGCTATCAAAGACGACAATGATCACTCATTAATAAATAACCCACCAAAAAAATACTAATAAATCCACTTGACAATACAGTTAACGTTTAAAACTTATTTACAAAAAACAATTGCACAGGAACTACTTTTTTCATCACTCCTGTGAGGGAACAAGGCATAAAGAAAATAATAATGGGTCAAAAAATACTGAAGCAACAGGAAAAGTACGAGTACAAGTACAAGTACGATGACGTAAAAACAGACACTATCAAGACATGCAGCAATTCACTTTGTCCAGTTTTATGTCATTTAATAAATATAGTGATAATAATAATAATCCTTTATTGCACAGAAAACACAATGGAAAATATAACAAGAACAGTATGCAAAGGTGAGCTTATTTCTAAAAAGAACATTCTCACAGCTAACCTGTGAAGAAAGGAGAAAAATAAAATGTAGAGAGGTAGTCCTAGTGTACAATTAAGAGTTAAAATAAATAAATAACATCAATATACTATCAGATAAATCACAATACATCCTACCTACTTGCTATATAAAAAAAAGAATATATTAATTTGGCTGTGGCTATTTGCTTTTTAAATTTAAATGTATGTTTTTATTAACATAAAATGATAACAAGAGACTTCAGATGAAGAATATATAATAAATACATACATACACATACATACTATGAGATACCCACTATGCGGAAGAGACTAGGTGCTGTGCCAATTTTTTCTTAAAAGTGAACAAGGATATCCCTAATAGTGCTCCTAAGCAACAGTGTTGTGCTGAGGAATTGACAAAACTGACACCGTGTGAGATCTCCGAAGTCTATCCCCAGAGAAAAGATACTCAAAACGTTCACGAAGATATGCAGGATAGAGCGGATAAATATTCTTTTAAAATTAATTTCTCAAAATATTGAAGAAGAAGGAGAGAATGTGCATATCACGACGAAGTTGGATTGGGAGCCAGCCTAATTCCCTGCGATATTGGGACACGTGGTCGTACTTACGAAGACCGAAGATAAACCCAATCCTCAGATTTTGGAGTCACTCGAGTTTTTCCAGCCCAGCAAACATCGGCGTAGTCTATTAAAGGCAGAAGAAGGGTGCAAGCTTGCATAATTTTAGTCTGCCTAGCAGGAAGAACTGCAAACGCCGAAGAGAACGAAGGGATGTAAAGACTCTACTTCTAACCTCACAAACATGGGGCGACCAGGATAATAGATTGTAAAAAACAACGTCAAGATTTTTGGCTTTCTCGCTATACTTGACAATGGTACCTACCAAATGGTAAATATGTCGTTTGAGGAAGGACGATTTCCTTAAAAAATAAAATTTTCGATTGTGAAACCGCTCTATAAAAGAGGAAATGCGGAAGAAACCAACAATTATTGACAAGTCACACAGATACAGATATAGAAAGATATATGGTAATGTATGGGTGTTGGGTTGTGTACTACGCCCGTAGGTCGTCAAATAATAATGCACAAGACTTACAGTTCAGCGGTGTATTATCCGAGTACACAGAAAATCCATACATGTAAGCAATCAAAAGGCACAGAAGGGTAGAAGGCACAAGCACTATTAATAGGTCGAAGTTATAAAGCAGGAGAACAGTTCGGAAGATAGAAATAGGAAAGCAAACAAGCATAAAAAGCAAGCACAGGTTTCGCGTCTTTGTCAGTTGCGATAAAGAGGGACATGCGTTCCGCGTCGTAGCTAGGCAATGACTGTGGAATGTTCTCTGGTGCGCAGACGCCTCGCCTAGCGGTGACGAGTTGTCCGCTAGTGAGAGGTCGAGGTCGATAAGACGTGTCGATATACTGCCGTATCGACATCGACGAGTTGGTTGGCATATGTATGTGTTTATATTAGTATTACATTATATATATATATAACTAATATCATTATCTTAGTGTGTATTTAAGTGTAAGTGTATATGTATAGTATAGTTTGTAAATATATGAATGTTTTAGCATACGATTACGTAAATGTATAAGTGTAATATGTAAATTGTGTATGAGTAGGCTACACCACCCCCCACCAGAGTCCCTCAGGGACGATAATAATTAGGGAACTTAATAACACGCCCTGAACGAGTCGTTTTAAGTTGACTATTCTGAGGAGGGTTGTCTGGCACGAGAGTGTCATTGACGTTTTCCAGTGTAAAAGCTGGTTTGAGCCGGTCAATGGACACTGTCACCTCTTTATTATTGAGGAGAATTTTAAAAACTTTATCTCCTCTGACTTGCACTTTGTGCGGCCCAGAGTAAGCTGGAGTAAGGGAACCTCTGGTAGTGTCGTCGCGAAGGAATACATGGCTACAGTTTTCCAGTTCCTTGTGCACAAACACTTTTGGCTTACAATGGCGCGAAGCAGGGACGGGCCGTAACTTCTCTATGAAGCCTTTGAGTCTGGCGGAAAAATCGGAGATATCCGAAGTAATGCCAGTACTTGGCTCCCAGAACTCACCGGGGAGTCTTAACGGCTCTCCGTAGACTAGCTCGGCCGAAGACCCTTTCAAATCTTCTTTAAAGGCGGTGCGTATTCCCAGCAGGACCCACGGCAACGACTCAGTCCATCTGTCATTTGCATGACAGACAATAGCCGCTTTTAGTTGGCGGTGAAACCTTTCAACTAAACCGTTGCAAGCCGGGTGGTATGCTGTTGTCCTCTTATGCTCGAACCCGGCCATCCTAGACAAGCATTGAAATAGACTCGACTCAAACTGACGACCACGGTCGGTTGTAATGCTTGTAGGACAGCCGAACCGAGCAATCCAAGTACACAGCAGTGCTTTAGCAACGGTTTCTGCCGTGATATTTTCTATCGGTACTGCCTCAGGCCAGCGAGTAAATCGATCTACTGCGGTGAGACAATACCGATAGCCCTGGGAAAGTGGAAGGGGGCCTACCAGATCTATATGGATCTGTTTAAAACGGGCGCGTGGTAAGTTGAATGTGCCCAACGAGGAGGTCACGTGACGGTTGACTTTGGCTCGTTGGCACGGCAAACAAGAACGCGCCCAATCTCTGCAATCCTTTTTTATCCCTGGCCATACAAATCGCTCGGAAACTAGATTAGCCGAAGCGTTACAGCCGGGGTGACTTAAAGAATGCAGGCTATCGAAAACATGTTTACGCAGAAACTTGGGTACGTAAGGCCTGGTAGTCGGTGTACTGACGTCGCCGTACAAAGGAACTTGACTTCCAGGAACATGTAGTTTCTGCAGCTGCAGGGAAGAACCGTTGTCCAAGAGCTGTTGAAGTTCAGGGTCAGAGGCTTGGTGTTGGGCTATCGTTTCGAGGCTGACAGGTACTTCCAACTCTTCAATTCGCGACAAAGCATCCGCCACCACGTTATCCTTGCCACTGATGTGGCGGATATCTGTCGTGAATTGAGATATGAAGTCAAGATGTCTATACTGACGGGGCGAACAGTTGTTTTTCCTTTCATGGAATGCGAAACTGATCGGTTTGTGGTCAGTATAGACAATGAAATGGCGAGCCTCGAGCATATGCCGGAAATATTTCACCGCTTCATAAATAGCCAATAATTCCCTATCGTAAGGTGAGTATTTGGTCTGAGGGGGGGTAAGCTTCCTTGAGAAGAAGGCCAGTGGTTCCCAAGCATCATTTTTAAATTGCTGGAGCACTGCGCCGATAGCCTTGTCTGACGCATCCGTGACCACTGCTAATTTTGCAGAGCAATCTGGATGAGCCAGCATGGCAGCATTCGACAAGCTCTCCTTAGAGGCCTGGAAAGCTTCCAAGGTGTCCCCAGTGAGGTGAATTGGCTGAGATCCCTTTACAGAGTCTGTCAACAGGGCATGCAGTGGGGCTTGAATTTGGGCTGCTCCTGGAAGAAACCTCCTATAAAAATTTATCATGCCTAAGAAGCCACGTAGTTGCTTGACGTTGCTTGGAGGTGGGAAGTCGATGATTGCCTGAACCTTTGACTCCAGGGGTCTGCAACCATCGGATGAAATCCGGTACCCTAGAAATGTTACCTCTGGAGCCCCTAAGACACACTTTGCTGTGTTTACCAGCATGCCATACTGCTTTAGTCTCGTAAAGACTATTCGCAGGTGCTCCTCGTGCTCTGCTTCGCTCCTAGAATAAATCAAAAAATCGTCCAGGTACGTATACACAAAGTCGAGTCCTCTGGTAAGCTCGTCGACGAACCTTTGAAAAGTTTGACCCGCATTTCGCAGACCAAACGCCATAAAAGGGAACTCGAATAATCCGAAGGGGGTCGTGATGGCGGTCTTGGGGATATCGTCGGGACTGACAGGTATCTGATTATAGGCCTTTTCCAAGTCGAGAGTACTAAATACCTTACAACCGGCAATATTGTACGAGAAATCTTGAATGTGCTTAATTGGGTACCTGTCAGGCACGGTGCGAGCATTCAGGCTGCGGTAATCCCCACAAGGGCGCCATCCGTTGCCCTTCTTCGGGGCCAGGTGCAGAGGCGAGGACCAGGGACTCTCCGACGGCCTGGCAGTGCCACTAGCCAGCATGATCCGGAACTCCTCTTGGGCGATTTTCAGTTTATCTGGAGCTAAACGACGGGGTGGCAAAGAGACTGGCGGGCCAGGTGTTGTGTGTATGTGGTGGACGGTGTTGTGTGGTATAGACGTATTATGCCTACCAGCTGGTCGAGTAATTTCGGGGAAATCCTCAAGAATTTTGTGATACCGAGACTCGCCAGTTACGACTTTAACGGAAGAAACGTCTTTACAATTGGCTGCAGTGGCAGTGGAAGCAATAGAAGTTAAATTGTCAATTAAGCGTCTATTACGACAATCTACAATGAGGCTGTAATAATTTAAAAAATCAACTCCAATGATTGGTTTGGTAACATCGGCAACTACGAAACGCCATACAAGCGTCCTACGTAAACCAAAATCTAAATTTAAATTTACAAAGCCATATGTAGCAATATTAGAACCATTTGCCGCACACAAACTATACCCAGTCCTAGAACGACGATCACATAGCGCCGACCGTGGATACACGCAGAGGTCGCTTCCCGTGTCGACTAAAAACTGCGTCTTTGTAACGCGGTCGGTGACGAACAGGCGACCCGTAGATGTCGATGGGCAATCATTCGTCGCCATTATAGACTGCCCTTCGCGTTTTCCGCCGACTTGAAATCACAAGGCCGCATGCACTTGCTGGCCCTGTCTCCGAACTTCCCGTGGTACCAGCAAAGAGGATATTTGCGGTAATTCGACTGGGACCGTTGTCTCGAAGTCTCGGTTCGCTTGCCTTGAGGTAAACGCGTTCTAGATCTGCCACTCCTTCCAGATGTAGTCGCCTGGAACTGCTGGAACTGTTTCCGTAGTTCTGCGATTTCTCTGGTAAGATCGCTAAGGATTGAACCCGGAGCTCTACTAGTCACTGCGGCGACGTTAGGCGAAGAACAGGCCAAATCGTTGACACGATCGGCTAGGTCGCAGAGATCTTCACGCGAAGTTGAAGCTGGTTGTCCCGCGAGCACCATCTGTATGCCATGAGGAAGGCGTGTGGTCCAAATAGACTTGATGAACTCGTCCGGTACTGCGGGGCCCGCTAGGTCCTTGAGATGTCGGAAGAAGTGCGACGGCTTGCGGTCGCCCAGTTCTTCGTGCATCAGCAGCTGTTTGGTCTTCTTCTCGTTGGAGATGCCCAGTCTTTTGATTAATTCGGACTTCAGTTTCGCATATTTCATGGTTGCCGGGGGATTAATAATAATATCTTTCACCTCGCGAGAATATTGGTTGTCGAGTTGTGCAATCACATAATTAAATTTTGTCGAGTCGTTGGTAATGCCGGAAATGGTAAATTGTCCCTCGACTTGGGCGAACCAGATCTCCGGTTCATCTGCCCAGAAAGGTGGCACTCTCACGCCAACCTTAAAAACGTTGCTCGATTTTATCGACATCGTCCCAGCACTATTTTCCGATGACGTGCCGGCTTGGGGCTCAAGTGCATCACTAAATTCCTTGTCTTGGCTCATATTGTGGGTCACCAGTATGGTAATGTATGGGTGTTGGGTTGTGTACTACGCCCGTAGGTCGTCAAATAATAATGCACAAGACTTACAGTTCAGCGGTGTATTATCCGAGTACACAGAAAATCCATACATGTAAGCAATCAAAAGGCACAGAAGGGTAGAAGGCACAAGCACTATTAATAGGTCGAAGTTATAAAGCAGGAGAACAGTTCGGAAGATAGAAATAGGAAAGCAAACAAGCATAAAAAGCAAGCACAGGTTTCGCGTCTTTGTCAGTTGCGATAAAGAGGGACATGCGTTCCGCGTCGTAGCTAGGCAATGACTGTGGAATGTTCTCTGGTGCGCAGACGCCTCGCCTAGCGGTGACGAGTTGTCCGCTAGTGAGAGGTCGAGGTCGATAAGACGTGTCGATATACTGCCGTATCGACATCGACGAGTTGGTTGGCATATGTATGTGTTTATATTAGTATTACATTATATATATATATAACTAATATCATTATCTTAGTGTGTATTTAAGTGTAAGTGTATATGTATAGTATAGTTTGTAAATATATGAATGTTTTAGCATACGATTACGTAAATGTATAAGTGTAATATGTAAATTGTGTATGAGTAGGCTACAGATATTTCAAAAAGCTATGCAATTTAGGCTACATGACTTAATTCCAAATTCCAAATGTCTTTATTACTGTAGATATTTACATATTCTTAGCAATCGTCATTTTTGCCACTTCTCTACATTGGATCACTGTGGGAGAAGAAGGGCGTAGATAGAAACTCCACCAGATTGATTTTTAGATTTCTTTTAAAAATTGCTGGTGTTTAACTAATACAACACACATATATATATATATATATATATATATATATATATATATATATCATTACCATAATTAATAAGCAGGAATAAATAATTACAAAATTATTAACAGCAAGGTCTGTGTTGAGCCAGAGAACGCCATAGAGTCCCACCATTTCAGTAATCTTGAACATTGTAATATCCCTTTTTCGAAAAAGTCGCTTTAACATGGTTTTTAAATTGCTCAAATGGCAATTTCAAGATCTTCAGAGGTATCTTGTTGTAGTAGAGAATGCATTAACCCAAAAGAATTGCTAACCTTAGCGAGTCTTATCCGGGGCGCAAGTAGTCTGTGATTATTTCTTAGGTTAATATTACAGCTGTCGCTAAGTTTGGGAAAAGTTTAAGGTTCTTGCGTACATACATTATATTTTCGAAAATAAAATGACTAGCTGCAGTTAGTATGTCAATTTCTTTAAAAATCTCTCTTAAGGAGTCTGTGTGTTTTAAATTATAAATTATTCGAATACCTCTTTTCTGTAAAATAAAAATAGTTTAAATATCCGCTGCTTTCCCTCACAACAAGATACCATAGGACATGACACTATGAAATTTACTAAAATATACTAGCCTACATGTAGCCACATCCGTGTTTTGTCTGATGTTCCTAACAGCGTAAGCCGCAGTACTTTATTAACCAGCTAATTTTTCTATGTCCAACGCTTTATTTCTAACTCCGTTATGATTTAATTTCATTAGTAGCGTATCATGATCAACACAATCAAATGCCTTCGACAGATCGCAAAAAACACCGATAGCTTCCTGTGCGGCTTCCCATGCAGAATAAATATGAGATATAAGGGTAATACCTGCATCCGTAGTCGATTTACCCCTAGTGATACCGTGTTGCTTGGCGTGGAGTTGTTTTGTACGGTTGAAGTGTGAGAGCATTTGATTGAGTATAATCTTTGCAAAATGTTTACTTTATGCTGGAAGAACAGATATTGGTCTGAAATTTGAAGGATCGCCCTTGTCTCCCGACTTGAACAGAGGTAAAACTTTACTGTGTTTCATGAGATCTGGAAAAGCTCCATCATCAACACATTTATTTAATATATAAGCTAGGTGCGGAGCTATAAAACGTATTATTGAACCAATGACTTTGACTGATATACCCCACAGGTCTTCAGTATTTTTTAAGTTAAGTAATCTATACGTTTTGACTATTGAAATTTTATCATGTATATCCCCAGGATATTTCCTGGGGATATACATGATAAAATTTAAAATCTACATTACTGATGCTAGTGCTGTTTTTTAACAAAGCCTCTGCTTCATATGGAGATGAATTTAGATGCTCTGTTGTGAGTAAAGGTACATTATTGAAGAATGTTTCAAAAGCTCGAGCTACCTCAGCGTTGGATTGAACAATATCATCACCTATCTTTAAGCAGAAATCATTGTCCCTTGGTATAACCTTGGTAAGATCATTTTCAGCTTGTGGCAATCTTTTACTGTATGGGAATGTTAACATAACAATTTTATTAACATTCAGTGAGCAAAGTGTTTCAAAATATTTAATTAGGTCCCATTTGCTTACCTCACCCCTATTTCCAAACATGAGTATTAAGTTTGATTCAGGTGTCAGATCAAGGGTTTTTGTTATTTTTTGCACAACATCATTAAACAGTTATGAGTGAGTGACTGAGTGTCCCAATTTATTCAATAATATGCCTAAGTTTCTTCCAATTTCATCACAGTTTGCATCAAATACACATCGCTCATATAAAATATTTATAGTCACACGTATATTTATAATTATCCTATTAAATACAACTAGAATAATTACACAAGAAAAAAAAATATATTTTAATTTTACATATGATAAATCTCAGTCGGTTGTTGACCTCAGTGTTGTCACAAGCTAAGAACAACAAGACTACTTTGAGAAGCAAATAATGTCCAAAAGGATAAATCTACAATTCTAGCGGCATTCTTTGACTTTGATCTTAAACATCTGTTTTATTTTTCGAAACGACGAAATAAACATATAAATAACAAGGAAATTAAATATAATTCTGAATATAGATATAATAATTTTGGTGTGCCTCAATGAAGTGTTTTAGGCCCACTTCTGTTCTTAGTTTTTTTGTGAGTTACCTTTGAAAACTTGCTTATTAATGCCGATTAAAGAACGGTCTAACTATTTTATTATAAAAGGGCCTAAAATTGGAACGAATGCAATATTTACTCATCACACCGGTGCTCCGCCTAGTAAAAAAAAAAGGAAATAGAATGCTGAATATCTTATTAGCTACCAGCTTTTTCATTGTTTATTAAATGTATCCAAAAGAGAGAGAAGGATTCATTTATAAAGTTAACTAGTGACGCCGATTCCAGAGGGCCAGTACTAAAAACATAACATAACTAGCGTCACGCGTTTTCAATATGGAGTAGCAGAGGCACAATTGCACACTTTTAACCAGTAATCCGATACTCCATTTTGCATGACAGGACGCTAGCCCATTGCCGCAGCTTTAGAATCATGAAGAAAAGGTAAATAAAAAGATAAATCACATGGCCGGCACCGGGATTTGAACCTGTATCGCGTGCTTGAGAATCAAGCGTGAACTCATGAAACCACGGAGATTCCAACTAATTAGTAATTAAAATAATAATTAATTGACAACTGGACAATAGCTGTCCGATTTCAATCTATCAGTTTATTTTGTAAGTTTATTATTTTTAATGCCTTTAGAATCGCATCACTACTTCTTTAGTGGCTCACTTAGATGAGGTTAGGTTAAGGTAGATTTGGTTCGTTTAGATTGGCTTAGGTTAGGTCACTTTACTTTTCGTAAATATAATAATGGTTTCTTTAACTTCTACATACATTTTAAAATACTTTGTACAAAACTTAAATATGCAAAAACACACACACACACACACACACACACACACACACAAACACACTAAGAAAATAAAGCGCCCCGGACCATATCAGATGCAAAGGTCCCCATCACGCTGGCGGCGTTTCCGCGCTGCACTTTTCGTTGGGTTAGGTTGGATTAAGATCTATTAGTTAGGTATGGATCATAAATAAGTATTCAATGTTTATGTCCTCTAGCTGACTTCTTTTTTTCTTTGGCTTGCAATATTTGATTGATGACATTTCTCTGCACTTTGTTTATTCTCTTGACTTGAAGCGTGTTTGAAACTGAAATTCAATCTGCAAGTTTTATACTAGAGGCATTGTAACGCAAGAAGAGGATTACACGCGGAAAGGTTTCTAAACCGCAGACGGACAAAGTACAAAATGATTTTAAGAGTCGTTAATGCGTATCGCGAAGGCAGACTTCCAGGAACGATTGGCTCGGACGAACGATTGGAACGTTGCGAGGAGACCTAGAACTACTGATGATGACGTTGTTCTTAGTCATGTAGGAACGGAGCGGGACACATCAGTACGTATAATCGAGGAGCGTACTGGCACGTCAAAACCATTAGCACAACGGATTTCAAAGCTGCACAAATACCATGCACATGCGCGTCCAAGTACTTCGTCCAGGTGATAACGCTCAATTTTGCCGTAAGATGATGCAAAAATAGTGGGCAAATCCCTATTTTTTTCAACGAAGTGATGTTGATTACGAATCGGTCTTCAAAAGGGAAGGGTACCAATATGCATATTCCTCATAGTTAGCATTTATTAAACCCACATGAGGCACAAGAAGACCGGTCACCATAACAATTTAAAATTAATACGTGGACGGGAATTTTTAATGGCCGAATAATTGGACCATTTGAGCTACCGGCAAGTCTCAATGATCAAAATACTTGCAGAATGAGCTGCCTATTTTACTTGAAGATACGCCGATAACAATTCCTCAAAGATCGTGGCCACAGCATGACGGTTGCCTAGCCCACCATGCTCGTCTAGTCCACGACCACCTGCAAGAGACATACCCCAACAGGTGGAAAGGTCATTTGGAACCAATTTAACAGCCACTGCGTTCTCCAGACCTAACCGTTGAACTTTTTGTTCTAAACGAGAATTGCGACGACGCGTATTTCCGTTATATACAAGGCTATTATGCAGGGGTCTGTAAATTATCGCGTATACATTGGAACTCAATGTTTTCACTAACGTCTTCCGTTCTATACATCACCATTACGCTGCAATCGTGTATACTTTGGAATGGTCTAAGCCAATTTTATGATTCCGTTATATACTGCGCTATTACGCAATGTAAATTATCGTGTATACATTGGAATAGCCGCGACGATAAATGATTTCAACATTAGTCGGCTAAACTGCAGTTTAGCATTTGTTTGCAGTTACGCTGTTGAGGCTAAAGATGGGTTAGAAAATATGGTTGACATTAGCCGACTAAACTTAAGTTTATTTTTCAGTATACCTAGGCTAATGTTGAAAAATTACCGTCTTAATCTGGAATAAGTGATGATAATGATTCGGTAGCCGTAAACACTGCGGTACCTTAGGTGAACATGTAAGAACAACAAAAAATACTTATACTCGTCTTATTATAGTTTTTGTTGTTCTCACATGTTCAACCTAACACGAAGGATAAAGGGGGCTTCGCTTCGATCACCCCCTTTAACCTTCACCTAAGCTACCGCAGTGTTTTGCCCTGATATTAGAAATAGCTTTCTCATCTGAATAAAATTACCCCGCCCCGCTCCCCGCTTGCGCAAGTCACACTGTACGTACGCACTTACTACAAACTATACACGAAAATTCCGCAAAATTCATGTATATTTCGTAGTTGCAGATAGGAGTGTGTGCATTCCAAAATGTACGCGAAGAGTCCACTATGGGAGCGTAATAGCCTTGTATATAACGGAAATACGCTGCGACGACGTGTATTAGACGCAGCTCGAGACATATTGAGCCTAAGGGATGGAGGGAGACATTTTGAGCATTTGTTGTAGCAGTCTACAAGTTTCGGCGCAATTATCTCACGCACATGCTCGGCAAGTCTCGCGATGCTTCGATACACGTGGCCGTTTTTTTTGTATCAATTAATGGTTATACTCGTAACCCTGTATATTGAACAAAGCCAATAAAAACAGTTAGAATTTTATAAATAATGTTTAAGAGCTCCGTGGTCAAGTGGCTTTAACGCTGCCTTCTTATCTAGGAGACGCAGATTTGAATCTAGTACAAACCCTGTAGAAATTAAATAAGTAATTTTTCTTATTTATTTATCATACATAATTCGACGTTCCGTTTTTTTATTAACCCGTACGTCCCGGCTATATCGTAACTTGGTAGTAGTTGTCATATAAACCCTCCATCAACCCGCACTGAGCCAGCATGTTGAATAATGATTCGACTTTACTTGTGTCTGGGTAAAGACCTGTGCCCCTCAGTGGGAACATAAAAAAGCATAATCTGGGGGGCGGTATGGTAGTGCCCCCGCCAAGATGAGCCAAGCGAAGCGCAAAGGCACTACTTACTACCTTTCGTCGAAGCGCTTCTTCGTTTTTTTACCCCTCATAACTTGTGTTAAGATTATATACAAAAATCTCGGGATATGATGAATAGTAGACTCATTTAACACACAAAGTTTCAATTGCATAGCTTTAGATTTTATTGATATCTAAAAACCCCGATTTCGTCACTGACTCACTGATAATCATAAAAATCCTTAGGGTACTTCCTGAAGTCTTAAAATTTGGTATGTCCATTTATATTTTATAAATATAATCATTTAGGTGCAGTTCTTTATAAAAAAAAAACATCTCGGCCTCTGGTTCCTAAAAATACACTTGAAAACTTGCTTGTGTTATGCCGATTTAAGAATGGTGTGATACTTTTATTATAAAGGGCATACAATTGGAACTGATGCTACATTTACTCATCAAACCAGGACTCCGCCTTGTAAGAAAGGTGTAACACGAATACTGAATATCTCATTTGGTTTTTCGTTATTAAAATATGTAACATTTGAGATCAAACGAGATCGATGCTGCAATGAAGTTAAGAACGTAAGCTATTCCAGAGCCGTCAAAAGACAAAGCTTATAATATTTTATTTCTTACAATGCAAATTAATTTCAGAAAGAAAACTTCGAAATTGATTTTATGGTATGGCATAATTAACCTTACAAAACCTATCAAAAAGTTATCAGATCTTATATAGGGCCAAACTTCGAACTCAACGCGCCCTAAATTCACAAATTAACCATCTTCGAGCGAGCGAGTGAGCTGTGTGCACGTACATTTTGTTGCCGGTTCTACGCTCATACGAAATAAATACCCTCCGCATAAATCCGCTGCGAGTGAACGATAGTGCTGAGTCCTTAGTGATGGACGTCTTGATAAAGATATTGATATCGATAAATCCATAGTCAAAGACACCACCACCAACATCATGGATAAATATCTGACATCAGGGGGCAAGAGAAACGCTGATCAACTAGACCGCTCCCAGGAAACCCCTGTTGATCAAACTCCAAAGCGGCTTTCAAATAACAAATCACCTGTCAAGCCAGCAAGTGGAATCCCAACCATGAACCAATTTAGTGGGTTACCAGTTGACGAACGAGTACAAGCTGGTGAGCAACACCAAGTTCCTTCAAACAACAAGAAGAAAACTTCAATATCACCGGTTATACTAGAGATACTGCCATCGTGGACTCATGAGGCCGTCAAGAACATCATATCCGAATACAGCAAGAGCTTCCATCTACAGTATCGCGGCAACAATAAAGTAGCCGTGCATTGCTACTCAGCTGACTCCCATCGAAAGGTCAAAGAGGGACTCATTAGCCGGGACCTGCTCTTCCATACCTACAGCAGACGAGACGAGAAAACGCCATACGGTTGTCATACGCGGCTTACCAGCGAACGTGGAGAATGACTTACCTAAGGAACTGGAATCACTGGGTTTTGACGGCGCTAAAGTAACCCGCATCAAAACCTCATACACTGGATCCTTTGCATGCCCCCCCTTCCTGGTTCACCTTAGACAGGGAGCAGACATTGCCAAATTCAGAAAAATCAAATACATCTGCAACTGTATCGTCGAAATAACAAAATATAAACCTAAATCTTCATCCATCACGCAATGCTACAGATGCCAAGGGTTCGGCCACTCATCGCGTAATTGCAACCTTCCTGCACGCTGTGTAAAATGCACAGAATCTCACACGACCAAAGAATGCCCCAAAGTTGATCGCAAGGAGCCAGCTCAGTGCTGTAACTGCAAAGAAGCCCACTCTGCCAATTATAACCAATGCGAAGCGAGACAATCTTATATGAAAAGACTGCATGACCGTCGAGACGCCCAGAAGAAAACCTTACTATGCATCTTGTCCAAAGCAAAGCCCAATTCAGCCACCAAAGGTCGCACTTGGTCTGAAGTAGCATCTAATGTTCCTTTAGCCTCGAACCGCCGAGAATCTGTAACGAGAACCCAAGCCTGCGTACCAGATCCTCCATTTAATTCTAACCATGACGACACCACAAGAGACATGCTCCAAATACTGACAATTGTCAAGTCACTAAAAGAAAAGTTCCTCGGCTGTGCAACTTTGGTCGACAAGGTCATCCTCATCTTAACACATATTGGTGATTATGTGTGAATCAAATGAACTGCAACTGCTTTCTTGGAACGCTGATGGACTCAGAACAAAAATACACGAGCTGTTGGACTTGGCGGTCTTTGGTAAGTTGCCTGTCGACATATTGGCTATTTGTGAGACCAGACTTACTAATAACATTGTTCTCGACACTCCTGGTTATACTTGTTACCGCCAAGACAAACGAATTGGTGGCACAGGCCAGGGCGTCGCACTAATAGTAAAATCTGACATACATCACACACTCATACCGGTACCACAAACAAAAAACCTTGAAGTGGTAGGTATTCAAGTTTCAGTTTCGGGAAAAAAACATCATATATTCTCTGTTTACCAATCACCCAACTTACCTTTTGACACTAATGACTTAGAATTACTACTGGAAACAGGCAGGCACGTGTTAATAATGGGTGACTTTAATGCTAAGCACACACACTGGAACTGTCCAGCTAACAATGCTCGCGGGCGGTCGCTCGTTGAACACATGTTAAGTCACGATTTCATAATTCATGCACCAACAACGCCAACTTTAGTACACTACCAATCGGACCACATCCCTTCGACACCAGACTTAGCACTTACACTAAATATCTCCGATGTTTCTGAACTGCGAACAGTCGCTTCACTGTCGTCTAATCACCTGCCGTTTGCTTTCACCATTACTGGGTCTTTCTCTAGGAAAACTCTCAAGTTCTTCCGCTACAGTGATGCAGACTGGGGAGGTTTTCGAGCCATGATCGATAACGACATATCTATGTCATCTGAGGCTTATCGCAGCAGCGCAGAAATCTATGTTGCGATGGAACTCTTCACGAAAACTCTTGTAAAGGCTAGAAACAAACATGTTCCCCTTGGGAGCTTGGGCTCTAAGCCGGCACCTCTGCCTCGCAAACTTCGTCAACTAATTAAAGTTAAAAATCGACTGCGGAGAATTGAGCAACACGAATCTTGTGCTTTGAGAAGACGCTGGGTCAAGTCTTCTGTCAATCACCTGCAATACGAGATTGAACTGGATGTAAAAGACCACAAAAGCAAAATTTGGCAGAACAAACTTGCTAAAGTAGATGATCCATCCACTGAACTTTGGCGTCTTGCAAAATCCCTAAAATGCAAGCCTACCATAATTCCCCCACTCAAAACTAGTGCGAGCAATTCTACACTCACCACATCTATTGGCGAGCAGTGTGAGGTGCTGGCAGATGCATTTTTGGAGAATATGACACTTACACTAAACTGGCGTTGTGATAATCTTCAAAAACAAGTTGACTCGTCGTTAAAAACCATAGAAGACTTCATACAAACTCCAGGCTCATTTCACTTTATCAGACCCAACGAAATTTGGAAGCACCTGCGCAACCTCAAACGGCGTAAGGCACCTGGTGAGGACGGCTTGCATAACGCCATGCTGAAAAACTTATCACAAAAAGCTGTTGTGTTCCTCACAAAGATCTTTAACGGTTGTCTTAACATGTCATACTTTTCTGTTTCGTGGAAAACGGCTAAAGTGATTGCGCTCCTAAAACCAGGCAAAGATGATACCATAGGCACTAGCTACCGCCAAATTAGCCTTCTTTCATCTCTGAGCAAGATCTTTGAATCACTTATTTATTCTCGCCTACTAGCAGCCACAAACCATATGTTGAAAAATGAGCAGTTTGGTTTCAGAAAGCAACATTCAACTACTCAACAGTTAGCTCGAGTCGCGGAGCACGTTACCTACCGCCTCAATATGGAAGAATCAACTGGAATGTTTTTACTTGACCTGGAAAAAGCTTTCGACACGGTCTGGCACTGTGGTTTATTACACAAGCTAGTATCCTATAAAGTTCCACTTGGTCTCGTGAGGCTCATTAAAGACTATCTTAACGATCGCCAATTCTTTGTCTCCATCGGCAAAGACAACAAGTCTTGTAGTCGTCACATTCCGGCAGGAGTTCCTCAGGGTTCAATTTTGGGACCGTACCTATTCCTGCTGTACCTCAATGATATCCCTATTCAGACGCGAACTAGTCTTGCTTGTTTTGCCGACGACACGGCTTCATTCACATCGTCCAAAGACATCGACCTGATCGTGGATCGTCTTCAGTTATCAATCCAGTTGTTGCAGTCCTATTTCTCAAAATGGAAATTGAAACTAAATGACACCAAAATCGAAGCTATTATGTTCAGCAGGCAACGCAATGTACCATCGAGATGTCTTCGGATTAATGACCATAGGATCCCATGGCAAAATTCCGTTAAATATCTTGGAGTCAATCTGGACCGCAAAATGAATTGGACATATCACACCACACAATTACGACTTAAAGGTATCAAAGCACTCGGCGCGTTGGGTCCAATCCTTAATAAGCGTAGCAACCTAAGGCCGACGACTAAACTTCAGATTTACTCCACCCTGGTTCGGCCGTGCATAACATATGCTGCTCCTGTGTGGAGCAGCACGTGTAAATCCAACTACAGCAACCTCCAGGTGATACAAAACAGGGCACTTAGAACGTCATTCAACACGCCACTTTATACTAACCTTCAAAAACTACACGACAAAATTATGTTTCCTACCATTACAGACTTCATACATAGAATGACTCGTAAATTCTACCTTCATAGCATCAAATATAATAACTAACACCCTGGTCTCATCAATAGGCAGAACACGCATGGCGACATTACCGTTTATCGATAAATATAAAACGTACAGACTGCCCCATCACTTGATTCTAGGCGACGAGTGTGTGTGACTCACTACCCGATCTAGTACCGGTTGCTTGCTTGCACCTGGCCGGCATGGCAACAGCTCGTGTATTTAATTTAGTTATTGATAATTGTAATAGCAGGCTCGATTTATGATGGTCGCTTACTTAGTTTACCATTTACACAAGACGCGCATTAGTAAATATATGAGATGCACCAATGCGAACCATCTTACATCGTACCTTTTGTACTCAGGTTTATTATTTTTAGGGTACCCTCCTGTTCTACTGCGCTTTGTTAGGCAACTGCATAACAACGCGCATTAGAATAAACTCAACAGAGTAGGTACATGGGTATTTAGTCTTAGTTTTAGTTTTAGATTACGATGCCATAAATGCTAGTTAGCCATAAAACAAGCATACCTACCATTGTTTACGAGTTTATGTCTGTATATGTCTTAATACTTTTATTTTATTTATGTACAAGTTTTTATAAAGGTGCCTTCTAGCCTGAAAAACATTATTATTAGTAGAAATTAACTTTGTGTGCTAGGTAGATAATAGTTGCTAGTCATACAAAAACAAAGTATAACATGAAATAAAGAATTCTGAAAATCAAATCAACTTAAGCGTAAAGTGAAAAGCTTATTAACTGTTAATTACTTTTCTGTTATCAAAATTTGCGGATGTCTCATGCAAACATCCATCCCCTAGTTTAAGGGGTTGTGGGGTTAAATGTTCCAAGTTTTAGATTTTTCTGTTGTTTGTGTTTTAATTTGTTATTAACAATTATCAAAACGAAAAAAATATCGGACAGTGCGACGTCGAAAATAGCGAGATGGTCTAAGACGACGGCTGAGCAAATGTGCGAACGTTTTTTTTTGTTGGAGGGGAAAAAATGGAATTGCCGATGCCCAGCAGTCAGACCTCCCTGCTATGTCCGGGTCCCTGCACATTGAGCGGGAATCAGCTCGTGGAGTACTGATATGTAAATTTGAAGAACATCGGTATACAAGTGATAATTACTCTTAATTGTACTGTGAGTGATGTCTGCACTATATATTTTAAACAGAACGGGTCCAAGTACGGATCCTTGTGGGACTTCTCTATTCAGGGAGCCAGCTGTGTGCCCCAAAACAAGGATGGCTTTAACTTCAAGCCAATAGGCTCTATAACTATAGTTAAAACATTTAAACTTCTAAGCATGAAAAAGACTGAAGATTTATGGGGCATGTCGGTTAACGTGGTTTAATCAGTAATCGATGTGATTGCACCATACCTGGCAATCACATTTAATAGTTGTATAGCAAACGGAGTTTTTCCTGACCTCATGAAAATGAGCAGATTAATACCACTTTTCAAATCCGGTAGTAAACAAGACCCTGCCAACTTCAGACCTGTATATGTATTGCCAGTGTTGAGCAAGGTGTTTGAAAAGGTCATATTGAGTCAACTACTCTCTCACTTCAATGCATCTGGGCTAATCCACAAAAAACAGTTAGGATTCACTAAAGGCAGATCAACAACAGACGCCGGAGTAGCGCTAGTAGAACACATTTATAGTGCCTGGGAAGGATCACAGGATGCAGTTGGTATTTTCTGTGATCTTTCCAAGGCCTTTGACTGTGTGGACCATCAAACTCTTTTGCTCAAACTTCAACACTATGGTATCAAAGATAATGCGTTAAAATTAATGGAATCTTATTTAATGGAAAGATTACTAAAAGTAGATATAAACAGATGTAAGTCCACTGGAACCCATATGAATATTGGTGTACCCCAGGGTTCTATCTTAGATCCATTCCTTTTCTTAGTGTACATGAATGACCTGCCTTATATGGTGGAAAAAATGACTCAGATTGTTCTATTTGCTGATGACACATCTATTATTTTCAAAGTGTAAAGACAAGAAGAAATTCTAGATGATGCAAACAGTACACTCTCTCATGTGTTAAGTTGGTTCAATGTAAACAACCTGTTATTAAACTCAAAGAAGACTAAATGTATCAAATTTTGTTTGCCTAATGTACGACAGGTTGAAAGCAGTGTTAGAATAGGATCTGAAAGATTGGACCTCGTTGAAGACACAATCTTTCTCGGAATCACTATAGATTCGAAACTTCAATGGGGTCCTCACATAACTAATCTCGCACGAAGACTTAGCTCAGCTGCTTTTGCGGTCAGACAAATCAGATATCTTACAGATGTTGAAACTGCCAGATTGGTTTACTTTAGTTATTTTCACAGTATTATGTCTTATGGAATATTGCTCTGGGGGAAAGCAGCAGATATAAATACGATATTTTTCTTACAAAAAAGGGCGATCAGGGCGATATATCAATTAGATGCTAGAGAATCATTAAGAGAAAAATTCAAAGAAATTAATATACTTACGGTTACCTGTCAATATATTTACGAGAATATCATGCATGTAAGAAAAAACATAGCTTTATTTAAAATTGTAGGTGATAGCCATACAATTAACACTAGAAATAAAAATAGGTTAGCACTACCATTATTTAGACTAAGTAAAGTAGGCACATCATTCATGGGGCACTGTATTCGCTTCTACAATAAAATACCACAGGAATCATTGATCCTTCCTGAAAAGAGGTTCAAAAACTATGTTAAAAAGGAGCTGATAAGAAAGTCCTATTATAGTATTAAGGAATACTTAGATGACAAAACTGCATGGTCCATACCATCTCAGCGCACAGAAATTCGACGAGGGGCGATGGATCAAGTCTATCACTCGCCGGCGAATTTCCTTAGACCGAAACTAGTACCTGTTGTAAAGTCACTTTAAAAAAAAAAAAGGTATGGGGGAGTTTCTTGCCGTTTCTTCTTAACCCCGAGGCCCACCTTCCGAAGCAGTGTAGTCTTTTTTTTTGTATATAAAAAAAATTGACTTGTAGTTACAAGTAAGTATAATTTTGACGTTGAATAAGATAATTTATTTATTTTTATTCAATAAAAAAAATGACTCTGACTCTGACTCTGCTGCGGCTGCATCTGAGATCCGTCTGTCTTATCCAGCACTACCCGTTGATGCCATTGCTAAGGTAGCTATTAAACCAATTTATGGTAGGAATATCGAAGCCATAGAAAGCCAGTTTTGACAGCAGTAGGATTAAATTTTCTATGTATATTAAGCCAACTACTGACATCGTACCCCGAGAATTTTGTTTACCTACTATAATCCAAACCCTTGTTGTGAGGGTTCGAAAAATTGACGAAGAGCTTCGAGAATAGGTACGTAGTGCCCTTGCGCTTTGCTTGCTCGTCTTGGCGAGGGCATTGCCGTGGCCCCAGATATACATATAATATAATGAGATATAATATTATAAGGTTATAAATAATGCTTTTTAAATGATGTATTTACGTGTAGCGTGTCTATTGCGGAACGAAGTAAATAGTATATAGGTAAAATATGCTAAGAAGGTATATCCAACCAATTATATTTAAATAAGGTATGACATGGGTACGGGGGGGATGATGTAACAGTAGCGAGCCCAAGCTATACGCTGAACTAGACATTCGGTGCGCTACTTCTTCTGATTCATCTCAATTTTGCTGGTTCCCTCTGTTCCTAATGTTCGTTGCCTGCTCATCTTGCACAGAGCCTCCCGAATATGTATGAAAGACCGAATCTCCTCATCGGATGCCTAGACTAACCGTGCCCAGTTCTGAAGTTTCTGAACAGTACACATAATGACCAAATATTACTTTAGTATAAATTGTTTAACTAGCTGTGTAATTATTAAGTTATGTCAATTGTTATTTAACTTCACTTCAATAAATTAAGTTCGAAAAACAAAACCGGATTCCGACTTAGATAGTCGGCATGTGATATTAGTAAAAGTATGCCTACGAAACCAATGGTTCGAGTCCCGATGGGGGCAAATATTTGTTTGATGAGAAGGGATGTTTATACCCTAGTCATGGTTGTTTCTAAGTATAATATTTATCTATATAAGTATGTGTATCGTTTTCTAGTACCCAAGATACAGGGAATCCTAGTTTGGGGCTAGATCAATTTGTATACATAGTGTCCAAGGTATAATTATTATATTTTTATAGTACAGCGTAGCATAGAATACATACTTCATTATGTCGATGACTTCTTTTTCTTCGACATCTTATTAAAATAAGTTGGGAAAACGGACTCTGAAAATGTGCCAGAAGCTTCAATTTCATTTATCCATTTGCAAAACTCATCGTAGGCTTTGCTGTGAACCAGCCGTGATTTGTTGGTTAGCAAGTTTTCTACTATTATACATAGTCAGGTCATAAGTTCTGTCACATGTGCAATATGAAATATTTTAGTCATGTTTATTATTTATGTAAACATTTATATAGCAAAATGAACTAAATAAAACATAGATTCTTATGGTAATAAAGTTTATTCAAAATGACCCCCGCGATTTTGAATACAGGCCTTTATTCTGCGCGGCCAGTCGTCTATCGCAGCACGAACGAGGTCCATGTCAATATCGGCGGCTGCCTTAATCAAGGATGCCTTGAGTGACTCCAAATCAGGATGAGGCTTTGAGCAGGCCTTTTCCTCCAAGTGTTGCCATATCTTGTAATCTAACGGACTCAAATCTGGACTGGAGGAGGGCCAGTCTTCGTGCCGGATGAAGTCGATTTCACGCGCTGCCAGCCAGTCTTGTGTGCTTTTCGCTCTATGAGCTGGCGCAGAATCTTGTTGGAATACCCAGTGCCTGTTATTAAACATGGTATGAGAAACAGGTTCCACAAGGTTCTTGAGGACTGTATTTTGATATACAACTGCATTCGTTTTTACGCCTTTCTCACAAAAATGTACCTCAGTTAAGCCCCAATAAGAGACTCCCAACCAATCCATGAGGGAGGATGGAAAATGACCTCGTTGGACACGCGGAATACGGTTGCTCGCTTCTTCACTGCTGTGTGCGTACACCTTATCATTTTGTTTGTTGTAGCTCTCTTCCACGGTAAAAAATTTTTCATCCGAAAAAAGAATTTCCCGATGCTTTTTTCCCGCGTACCGCTTCAACAAAGCGCGGCATCTCTTCAGTCTCAGGTCCATTAAACGAGCGTCCAAACGATGTCCTGTTTTTCTTCGATATGCCCTAAGCCCTAAGTCTTCATTTAACACGCTTTTCACCGTGGTCCTGCTTAAACCCATCTGAAGGGCCAACAGATTCTGCTTACGTATGGGATTTCTTTGATTTCGCGCCTTCACAGCTTTTATCACTGCTGGAGTCCTAACAGAGCGAGGGCGACCACTTCTTGACCTGTCATCTACACTAGAGTCTTCATTGTATCGTTTTATGGTACGATAAACGAATCTTTTGGTTATATTCAAATTTTTCAGTAAGTCGAAAATCTGAATTGGCGCGTAACCGCAACGATGCAACGCAATAACTGCGACACGGTCTTCTTTAAGTGTCCACTCCATATTTAAAAATGAGGAAGATTCTAAAAAATAGACATTTTTATTTTTATGGAAAATTCGAAATTCGAATTCATTAACTTTTTTGTGACATGCGTTCTAAATTCAAAAGTTTTTATTGTGTGACAGAACTTATGACCTGACTGTGTATATCGGCCGCCCTCTCTTTCATAAACTCTGGTGTTGACACCCCGTCTGAATCACTTGAGTGCATTTTGAATCGATTTATTATTAAGTAACACTAAACTTAGTGTTCGTACAACTTACAGTATTCAAAATACTACACACATACTAAGAACACATTACTGTTTTTATTTGAATGCTAAACTCCTTGTCGAAGAAGTCGACCAATCAAATCTCGAGGAGTAATTGTTATTTGCACGAGGCCTTTCTATGTCGAGTGTTCTTTGCACAAGGAGTTTGTATCGAGTGTTTTTTGCGCAAGGAGGTTGTATAGCATTGAGATGGAGGTCGAATATATTGGTCTGTTCTGGATTCAAACACCAAAATAATGATTAAAGGTGCTTTTTTAACCCACCTGCTCGAAAATACTTATATATCAAGCAAACCTTACCTAAAGCAAGTAATTATAGTTCTAGGATTTAGCGGTGACAAAAAGTTGTACTGAATTTAAAGATTTTCACTTCTCGTAATTCTTATTGCTATTGCCTTGAAATCTTATTTCGTGAAATAAGCACGGCGTTCCCCGGCGGCGGTTAGCGGGGCGAAACGCGGCGCTGCTCAAACTTATTCGAAAATCGAACACATTATAAACAAATCAAAACCTGCGATTGTTTCAAGACGCTGCAACTGGACCAATGTATCAAACATACATTTTCACATTAATTAACTTTAATAAAATGCTGTGTTTAGTAGCCTTGCTTTTAAAGTTCCGTAGAGAGTCTGTCTGTCCGTCTGTCCATCCGTCCGTATGTCACAGCAACTTTATTCCAAAACGATTAGTACAACACAGTTGAAAATTGGTATATAAATGTATTCTGTAAACCACTTTACGATTTTAATACAAAAATTAAAAAAAAGTCAGTCAATAAATTATTTATCAAAATAGGAAATAAAATAAAGTTAGGTAGTTACATTGTTGTTGTCCTATTCGCGTCAATGGCAGCTGAACTATAATTAATGCTACAATACCTTAGCACCGCAAGCCTTGAGGTTGGACTAATGATGAATCGGACAAAAACGCAGGTCATGACCAATAGCACAAAACGTAGGGTCGAGGTTGATGGGCAGGAAATACAGTATGTCGACGAATACATCTACTTGGGCCAGTTAGTATCCTTCGAAAACAGGCCGGATAAGGAAATCGATAGACGAATATCGAACGCCTGGATAAGCTACTGGACCATGAAATAGTTGATGAAGGGAAACTTTCCATAGTCACCGAAGCGCAAACTCGTCGACATATGTATCCTGCCCATTCTAACCTACAGTGCTCAAACTTGGTCGCTGACGGAGATTCAGAAGTCCAAACTCGAGGTTTGCCAAAGAGCGAGAGAGCGAAGTATAATCGGTGTCAGGCTAACCGACCATGTTAGAAACAGGACACTGCGCTCCATCACTGGCATTACTGACGTTGGCGCAAAGACAGCTAGGCTGAAGTGGGAGTGGGCCGGACACGTGTGCCGCATGCACCCCCAAACATGGGCCAAACTGACCACCGAATGGGTGCCCACTGATGGGCATCGGAATAGAGGCAGGCCGAGGCGTCGATGGCGGGACGACCTGGACAGGGTTTTGCCGGACTGGGTGGAGGGGCCACAGCACAGGGAGGAATGGTCTGAGATAGGGGAGGCCTTTGCACAACAGCTTTTGCAGGGACACTTTGTAGGCTAAATAAAAATAAAATAAAAAGTTACTTTATTTACTGTTTTGAGTCTTGCTTACTCAATGTGTGTAAAAGGTGTCCAAGGTATTATTATTATTATTATTATTATTAACAAATTTTGTTTAGTAAAATTTATGTCATGATTTTCCTGATAATTTTGACACAAAGTAAAAAAATATATAATAATATGCGACTTCATTATACGAGACGTTTTCATTCACCTAAAACCATTATTTTCGAAATTAGATTCAGGTAAAGAAATCAGCTTCTATAAAATATTATTATTTATTTCGTGTCTAAAATGGGATCAGTGGAAACAACAATAATTTATCTTTTATGTGGAATTTGATCCCGGGATCTGTGGACACAAACGGGGGGATCAGTTGCTACATTGATCTAATCCCGGGATCTCGGGATCGGCCGTATTTGTGGGCCAAATAAATCACGTAGAGTAGACACATATGCGTAAACCTTGATATGAATTTGCCAGTCCCGTACTTTTGTGAACGGAACCCGAACAAAATTTATTCAGTGTCTAAAATGGGATCAGTGGAAACAACAATAATTTATCTTTTATGTGGAATTTGATCCCGGGATCTGTGGACACAAACGGGGGGATCAGTTGCTACATTGATCTAATCCCGGGATCTCGGGATTGGCCGTGTTTGTGGGCCAATTAAATCACGTAGAGTAGACACATATGCGTAAACCTTGATATGAATTTGCCAGTCCCGTACTTTTGTGAACGGAACCCGAACAAAATTTATTCAGATTTCTTCAAAATTATTGAAAAATATATTTAATAAAGTTTTTTAATTATAGAAAGACAGTGACAACAACGCTAAATCAAAGTTTTATGACTGGAAAACTTTCGGAATTAGTAAAATACCTATAAACCTAAAAAAAAAATTGAACTTTTGAATATTCCAAAACATTGGTTTGTAGATTTTTTAATACTTTAATAGATAAATTCAAAATTAAAACTAAATAATTAAAACAGTTTTGCGAATATTTAACCATGAAACTGGTGGCAAAGTAATACCTAGAGACCTCTGCTTAAAGTTTTCGAACTTTCGAAACATTCTTCATCAATTTCGCCATACCACAACAGAGCGTCTAAACTCATCTCCATATGAAGCAGAGATTATGTCAAAAAACTGCACTAGCGTCATTGATGTAGTTTTTAAATTTAATCATGTACTTATATCCCCAGGATAATGTCAAAATGATTAGTTTCCGTAACTTATAAAATACTGAAGACCTGGTTCAGTAAATCTGGTTTTAGCCCCACACTTAGCTTGTATATATATTGAATATATTCAATAAATGGGTTAAAGATGGAGCTTCCCCAGAACTCATAAAAATAATACACTGATACCTCTGTTCAAATGTTCTGTTGGAAGACAAAGGGTGATACTTCAAATTTTAGACCAATATCCGTACTTCCAGAACTAAGTAAAATATATGAAAAGACAGTAATTATCACTTGTATACCGATGATCTTCAATTTTACATATAAGTACTACACGAGTTGATGCCCGCTCATGTGTTAGACATAGCAGGGAGGTTTGGCTCCTGCGCATGGGTAATTCCATCCACGCTAAACAATGCCGTTTCACTAGGGGTAATCAACTACGGATGTAGGCATTACAGATAATGCCCGTCGACCCTATATTGTATGATAGTAATATATTACATACGACAAGAAGGCCAATAATCTTGGGATTGTATTTCATAAATTGTTGTCGTGGTCGCCCCATCCTTGTGAGGTCAGCAGACAAGTCTTTGCGTCATTTCACTCCCTACGGAGATTGTAGTACAAAATTACCCTTGCTCAGTCACTCCTACCACATGAGTAGTGTGCTCCTACTACCGGTTACCGACGATTTCAAGGAGCTGGGGTAGCTTCCGATCTGTCTTCGTCGTGATAGGCACATTCTCTCCTATCTGTTCAATTATTTTGAAAAATCCCCACTACCCCACATATCTTCGAGAATGTTTCAAGTTTTGTTTCCACAGGGATAGCAACCGGAGATCCCTCATGATGTCTCTCCTTTGAATTTCTTGGCATAACACTGCCGCTTACGAACACTCGTTTAGGTTAACGGCAATCCGACTGTGGCACCCACACTTGGGTGGGAGAAGCACAATTATGCCCACTTTGAGCCAGTTATTCAATACTCTATTTTGCGTGAAATTGGACTAGCCCAACGCCGCAGCTATCGTCGCTTCGCCGGCAGGGTGGCAACCGACGGCAGACGGAGTAAAAGGCATGTCATGCTCAGTTAATATGTTGTCTATTTGATAAGAATGCAATCCTAGCTTTTATACTAAGTTGGTACATGTTATTAATGACGTACATAAGACTTAGTACGTAATTAGATATTTCCGCATTTCTGTGACGACCGAACTGTTATTGCTGCAGTACCTGAGAGCCGGCAAAATCGCAAACGCTGCCAGTCGCAACGTCTCAAATCTTTAAGATCTACTTTTGAATCCAACATTCCAACGATCCAACGACTCAATGAGCCAACTAAAATGCCTAACACTAACATGACTTTAATAAAAAATATGTACTTATATCATGTTTCAAATAGTCATCATTTAATTTAAGTCAGTACTTTAATTTACTCTTAATTATAATTTGTGTTTTATTATTATCTACTTGGGGTCGGATAAGGACCCAGTGTTTCACTTCATAGCGCACGTGGTGTTTGTTTGTAATTGATTTATGTATTAAGCAACCCTGTATACTAGATTAATCAAATGTTATGTAACTAGTGCATAAATTGTTAGTAGACCTAATTAAAATAAATAAATAAATAATCAGATATGTTTTATTTTTTAACATAACATAACATAGCGTCACGCCTTTTCCCATGCGGGGTAGCAGGGGCACAATTGTGCCCACTTTTTAGCCAGTTTATCGTTACTCCATTTTGCACGATAGGAGGCTAGCCCATCGCCGCAGCTATGGGGTAATGAAGGTTTACTCACGATGTCTTCCATCACCGTTAGGTTATATAAAGATTGTCTGAGGATTGTAAAATCGGCCGTAACTTGAACGAACTACATCCATAAGAAGTATAAATTTAGAATTACTAAAATAAGGA
Source organism: Argyresthia goedartella (assembly GCA_949825045.1). Lineage (NCBI taxonomy): Eukaryota > Metazoa > Arthropoda > Insecta > Lepidoptera > Argyresthiidae > Argyresthia > Argyresthia goedartella. The sequence goes on from OX463820.1 coordinate 36,345,429, forward strand.
AATACATTATTGAGTAGGGCATTGTTGCGTTGTAGCGCTCCGGTTTTTTAACTAGAATCTAAGTCACGTTTTCGTGACTTTTCTGGCTTTTGCCAGAGGGTCACAACGCTGCAGGCGCTGTATCCCACGGGCTATTCAGGCTATGAATTGTCAATGTGACCGCTCCAAAACCCCGTGTGGTTCAACGCAGCCTCGCGCTGTAGCGCTCTGGCTTTTCAAGCAGTTCGAAATTGTGAAAAGCCCGTGTAGCACATCGCGATCTAGCGTTGTACCCCACGTTGGCTTTTCAGAAGCCGCTTCCAGGTTCGAATCCCGGCTGGGGAGGAACATCCCCAGGTCTCGGCAGTTTGCATGCAGTTGTTTATGACGTCGCTGCTTCTGGTTCCCACGACACAGCGACACAGGGTATCGTAGTTATCTATTAAGACGGCAATGTCAATTGTCAATTGTAAGACGGGCTGGTTTCCGCAACTCGACGACGAAAGCGCCTATTTTGCGTGTGGGTGGGAATGCGACATCATTCGAGCCAACCCAACTCCTCCAGGAACGCCAGTAGGCCCTTTACGTTACCGAATATCCCTGGAAGGTCCCTCGATTGACCGAGGTGTTTAGCCCTGTAGTCCGCTACTCCTGTGCACTCCATGAGGACGTGAGCAGCCGTTTCTTCTGCCTCCAAGCAGGCTCTGCAAAGGGGGCTGTCGGTAACACCTAGGACATATAGATGTTTGTTAAAGAAACCATGGCCAGTAAGTGCTGCAGTTACCAGACGCATGCGCGGCCTACTAAGTCGAAGCAAGGTCTTAGCCAGCCTAGCGCTAGGGGACGGCAAGGCCAGCTTAGCCTGCCTGCACTCCTCATGGTTTGTCCAAAGAGTGGCATGATCATTCCTGGTCGACTCTCTCAGAAATGAGCGTACCATCTTGAAGGGAAGAGGGATGATAGGTTCGGGACCATACGCTGTCAAGCTAGATCCTTTACGCGCCAACTCATCCGCTGCATCGTTACCTCTTGATCCGCTGTGTCCTTTTATCCATTGAAGGATTACGCGGTTGTGTTGACATACCTCCATTAGTCGTTTGTGACACTCGTAGATTAGCCCTGAGTTAATAGTGTTGCTATTTAGGGCTTGTAGGACGGCCATGCTATCCGAGAGGATTCGAATGGAGGAATCTCTTACCTTTCTCGATGCTATGGCATTAGCGGCCGAGATGATGCCCATGCATTCAGCTGGAAAGACAGTATTATGGGCACCCAGTGGAATGGCCATCTTGATGTTTAGGTCCTCCGAGAAGGTGCCTGAACCAGTGCCTGCTTCAGTTTTTGAACCATCGGTAAAAATTCTGAGCTCTTTAACGTCGAGCCCCTCAACCCGATGGTCTTCATGTAACTGTATATTGTATTTTTTGTCAAAAACAAATTGTTTAGGGATTCTGTCACTGCAAGCCATAGAGATGGGAAATTTTTTGTAAACTTCCCCTAGGATGGCGGTGTGTGAGGTCCTGTTTTTCCTCCAAAGTCCTAAGGTGTTGAGTCTCACCGCAGATGACGCGGCCTCCTGCTTAATATATAGCTGGAGTGGCGGAAGACACAGCATGGCCTCCATTGCTGCTGTTGGAGTAGTTCTCATACTACCTGTGATAGCCATGCAGGCCAGCCTTTGGAAGCTTTGGAGTTTGCTTACCATTGTGGTTAGTTTGGTCCTGGTCCACCACACCACAGCTCCGTAGCAGACAAGAGGACGGATCACCGTTACGTACAGCCAAAGAATGATGTTGGGAGAAAGTCCCCACTTTTTCCCCACCATTCTCCGACACTGCCAGAAAGCAATACTCGCCTTCTTTAGTTTGTTGTCGATGTGGCTACTCCAGTTGAGCTTGCTGTCCAAGGTTATGCCCAGGTACTTCACCTCAGTTGCTAGCTGGAGTTCCGTTCCAAAGAGCTTAGGTAGGGTATACCTACCAAGAGCCCTATTGTTAGTGAACATGACCATTACCGTTTTTGTTGGGTTAACCGCCAGGTCATATTCTAAGCACCAGCGCTCCATGATGCGAAGAGCTGTTTGTTTAAGGTTGCATACTGTGCTCGCAAATTTACCTGTGATGAGGATTACCAAATCGTCGGCGTATCCTACGGTGTAGTATCCATTAGCGTTAAGCTTGGTAATCAGGTCGTTAATGACCAGATTCCACAGAAGCGGGGAGAGCACTCCTCCCTGCGGGCATCCCCGCACTACCTCCGCCGATAGGGACTCTCCAGCTAGACGCACGATACGTTTGTTAAGCATGTTTGTGACCCAGTTGTTTACAGCTGTTGACACCCCATGCCTTGTTAGAGATGCACTTATACTGCTATACTGCGTCTTGTCAAAGGCACCTTCTATATCAATAAAAGTTCCAAGACAGATGCATTTGTTTTGAATCGCCTCTTCAATTGTGGATACAACTGCATGGAGAGCCGATTCAGTAGACTTACCCAAACTATATGCATGCTGATTCTTGTGTAAGGGTATATGTTTTAACGCTCCATCTCTCAGGTGTCTCTCGCACAAACGTTCGAGAGTTTTAAGCAAGAACGAGGTGAGACTAATCGGCCTGAAAGATTTAGCGTTAGTGTAGTCGCTCCTTCCTGGCTTCGGTATGAAAATTACGTTTACTACTCTCCACCTTTTGGAAACGTATCCGAATCTAAGACATGCTTTCATGATTCGGACCATTATATTGATGACGGGTTCCCCACCCCACTGTAGAAGTGCTGGGAAGATTCCATCTGGTCCTGCTGATTTAAAAGGTTTAAAGCTATTAATGGCCCATCTTACCTTGTCAGCAGTGATAATATTATTAGTTATGTCTAAGTGGTCGACAGCTTCATGGTGAACCTCTTCCGGCCACACAATCTCTTGAATAGTTCTACTTCCGGGAAAGTGAGTTTCCAACAAGAGACTGTGTGTTTCTGTGGTGGAAGAGGTATATGTTCCATCGGGTTTTTTAAGCGACCCTAGCCTGGAGTTGCCTTGTTGAGCTAGTATTTGCCTTACCCGATTTGCTTGATCAACGGTTTCAATGTCGCTGCAGAATTTCCTCCATGAGTTGCTGCTTTTGAACCGTAGTCGTTTCTTGTACTTGGATTTGGCATCTTTATAGTTGTCCCAATCCTCATCAGCACTGGTGTTCATCGCCCTGTTTAGCAGTCTTCTGATCTTAGCACGCATCCTATCTAGATCAGGACCCCACCAAGGCTGCCCCTTGATGTTGGTAGGCGCTGGTGTGCTAAGCGGGCAAGTTGAATGGTAGCAGTCTATTGAAGTATTTGTAAAATCTGTTACCTGTTGTTCGATTTGTTCGGGTCCCTCCGGATCTGGTAGAGTCTCAGCCCAAGCAAGTCTTTCACCTAGGATAGCTCTGTACCTGGTTCTGTCAGTCTTGCGTGGGTTTCTCTTAGGGACAGTTGGGGAGAACGCTGCGTTGATCTCGAAGCGTATCCATCGATGATCAGAGCATGACGCCTCGTTGGACACATGCCAGCCCCCAACGTCGTCGGATATGTCCGCCGTTGCCAGGGTAATATCAACGATAGTTCTGCTCCGCTTGGTAACAAAAGTTGGTTCAGAACCTATGTTAAGCACATTGAGGTTTGTAGTAAATAGGTATTCAACAAGTGTCTTACCTCTGCTGTTCATATCTGGCATGCCCCACAGTGGGTGATGCGCGTTCGAGTCGGCCCCAACGATGAGCTGGAGGCCCGACTTCTCGCAGTGGTCCACCAGCCGGCACAGGTCGTGTGGAGGCGGGTTGTCCTCCGCAGGCATGTAGGCGGAGGCCACCACGAGCTCGCGGCACCTAGCTGTGTCGGGCAGTTGCAGCCTTATGGTACACAGGTCCCTGGAACAGAACTCTGTTAATGGCTGTGCTGGGATGTTGTTAGTAGTTATGATGCACGTTCTAGGGTTATCGTGATCAGTTGTACCGAAAAGCTTACCTCTCAAATTGGCGAGCCCTCGAATGCTACCGCGGTTGATCCACGGCTCCTGGATCAGAGCCACGGCAGTGCTGTTTGCCCCCAACCAGCGTCTTAACTGGGCCGTTGCAGTTTGGCTGTGTTGGAGGTTGGCTTGGAGGATTTTACAATCGCGGGAGAGGGACGCCATTTTTGGTCAACCCCTCCTCCACCTCCAAGACGAGTTCCTCCTCCAGCCGCATGGACAGCTCCTCGCCCTCAGAGGGCACCACTGCTGGTTCTGGCTCATCGCCTTCACCAAGCAGCATGGCCTCCCAGTGCGCGTGCTCGTCCTGCGGTTGAGCAGCAGAACTTTCCCCGACTGCATCGGGGCCTGTTTGCTGCCGCTCTGGAGTGGAACTCTGGGGCTTGGCTGTTCTTGAAGAAACCCCAGTGATGACCAGCTTAGAGCTGGTCTGCGCTACCACCGGTGGTTCCTTCACAAATTTCCCACCGGGTCCCTGAAATTTGAGGTAGACCGAACCACTACCAAAAAGGAGCTGTCTGCCCCTTTCCAGCAGGGTCGGCACCACATCTTCAGGGACGTCTGTGATGAGAAACAGGTTGTCCTGCTGCTCATCCACTTTCTGGAGGAGCCATCGGTCAACCTGTGCCCACTTGTTCATAAAGTGGAGGACTACGCCGACGTCGGGCGCAGACTTCCACTTGCCTCGTTCGTTGGGTATGAGCACCCCACATCGAACCCTGCGGACCATCTCCGATTGGCGTTTCACCACCAACTGTACGTTGGATGGTGTAGACACACCGGAGACACACTCCCGCAGCCAGTTCAGGGAGTACTCGTCCTCCACGAACAGTTTAAGGTGGCCGTCCTCGTAACGAGGCTTGCCACCGAATTTGGGGTTTTCCTTGCTCGGATCCGCCAACGCTTCCCTCAAGATTTTGTCATCAATCTCGTTGAGGATGAGCGTTGACAGATCCTGTGAAATATGACCAGTAGCGACGTCAGTTACGGCGATGTACTGGTCAGATTTCACCTTCTGAGCATAGGTGACCCCAGCTCTGCGCGCTTCCGTGCACTGCTTTTTAGGCTCCACTCGAGGAGAAATACTATCCTCTAGTCGAGCCCTCTTAGCAGCCGCGCGCTCGTTTTTGCCGGATCTCTTGGCAGATTTCAACTTCTTGTTAGAAGTTGGACCACCAGAGAACGCTACGGTAGGTTTAGCCCCGTTTGTGTCTAGGGTTGCCCCTTTGACACCACGGGAGCCGGTCACCTTACCCGCAGCTCCGGCTGTATTAACAGCGGCACCGCCATCGGTCGTCACCGTGGCAGATGGAACCCCATCTACGCCGGCAGCGGCCGATGTGGCAGCTAAACGCTGTTTTTTCTTCCACCGAAGATTCGCCTTACGCCCTGGTCCGGTTTGCACCGTATCTGGACGTTTAGTCGATGGGCCCTTCCCTTGCAAAGATTGCTTGGGTGGTTTACCCTTTCGACCAACCGTCGTCCAGGCGCTGGCGAAATGCTCGGCGATGTTTGTCGAATGGCTCCGCGCACCGGGTTGCCCCGTGGCCCTGCCTCTCGACTCACTTTCGGGCTTTTTGCAGCTAACCTCCACAGTGGAATCACTACCGGTTTGCACCGGTAGGTCACTGATGGTGGCAGTGCGCCCAGTTGAGGCTTGAGGATCTGCCGAGGCAGATTCTCGCACCTGTTTGGAGACGCTTGCGGTTTTCACCGCTGGAAGCGTTCCAGATGGGTTTTTTGACCTGACACGATCCATGGCCAAATGTATAGAGATTCGTCTACTCGATTTCCCACCCTCCACGGAGCCCGCATAATTGGGAGCGCCTACTCGCTTGGAACAGCTTTCAGTCGCTAGGAGTACCGAGTAGATATAGGAGCATAGGGCTGGTACTTGGCGCGACATCGGGAGCTCGCTTCTGTGGACGATGGGAACCAAGGTGTCAGCGACATGGTCCCACCGCCGTAGTCACCGAAGCTTACCCCGTCAGCATGACCCATCCCTCCGCTATGACTGACGCCTTAACGGACCCTACACCCCTAGCCGTGGCCCTCTGACGGGACACTTGGCCGTTACCCCAACCCGCGGCTACGGGCGAGGCTACCGTTTTGCCTGAAATCCAGGCCAAAGAGGGCGTGTTGCCTTACGAAGCTAAATCCACAGCAACGCTCGGCTCAACCCCCCAGGACCCCTTCATCCTGGCCTACGGTGGTCAACTGCGCAGACCACAAGACGCAGGTGAGTGTAGATAGTCTGCCGGGTACACCCACTTTAACCGACAGAACCGGAGCTATTTTTAGCCATCGGCTAGTAAGAGGTCCGGGGACCAGTCACTAGCCGCTGTTACCAGGGTGCACCAGGAGGAAGCAGAAGTTATGCAGGCGGACGTATCCTTCTGCATCACTTCAGCACCCCCACACTAGGAGGTAGTCGCTCAGAACACCCTATTATTATTAAGACGGCAAACAATCATGTCTGTTGTATGGGAGCCCTCCTTAAAACCGAAGAACTACATCTTTGTTCGAAGTGCACAAAGTGACGTTTCGTTCTCGCGGCCACGAGCCCATTGGTTTGAAGTGTTTTCTTTGGAATTACTGCTATAATAGTAATATATGTATTAATGTTGTGGTTAATATCGACAAATTTATCGACAAAACCTAACCGGAAGTGCTTATTTCCTAAAGTTATAACTTTTCCTCATAATCCTTTTTCAGACGATTATCGACAAATTTACACTTTAATTGACAAAAGGAATACGATCTTTAGCCATTTTTGTGATCTAGATCTCCATGGCCGCTCAATCCTAGGCGTTTCGAAATTAAAATGCTTGTTTTTTTATATGACGTCTCCGACAAAGACCACTTGGTTTGCAGCCTTAGAATTCGACAAATTCCTAAAAATTTTTGTTGCATTCCATTTAGGTTTAGATAACTTGGTCGCGCAATTGAAACGGACACGATTTGTTGCCTTAACTCTATTGCTGGCTGCCGTGCTCGCAATGTGGGGCACTCGGCGCACGGCGGCGCGCACGCACTTCGTGGACCAGCCGGACGTGTCCGAACGTCGCGGTTATTTTGAGACAAATTGAACGCGGCAATTTGTGAATCAAGAAAAAAAAATACAAGCGATACGTAAAGTGTCATCCCTGAGTCGGCGTAATTTACGAAACAACACCCTGTATTACACCGAAAGCCTGTTATAAGGGGCGGTGTATTTAATCAATCCCTGAAATTTAACATAGCTAGCAAGACGAGCCGCTCTTCATTACACGTTGATTTGAGCAACGAGTTACCAATATGGTCTATTATGAAGCACGGCATAAATTGCCCCTGAAATTTTACATTGCTTCAAGTCTAGCAAAGATGCAACAAAAATCCTGTTTAATGGGGCGGTGTACATAATCCGTCGCTGAAATTTCACATAGCTAACAAGTCGAGTAAGAATATACGAATGTGGGGCGGCGACAGCCACTCGGCTCGTCACGAAGTGCTGGACCGCCCGCGCCCCGCATATGTATCCGCCACTGGTCGAACAATACGCCGAGGTCGCGCTCACTCGCGCCGCCCAGCGAGTACTGGTACAGGTGCACTACCGTTTCATTGATTTATTTTTGGTTGGAGAGGAAAAAAAAAGGAATTACCATGCCCAGGAGTCAGACCTCCCAGCTATGTCCGGTTCCCTACACATTGCCTGCTCAATCAGCTCGTGTAGACGGACCAAAACAACCCCTATGTGTGTAAGTAGTTATCGTTAGGTGTTACTAAACAGATAAACACAAAGGGTATTTCAAAATCCCAAATTTTTGGACAACCGGGAATAACGGTACTCATCATCAGATTTTCCCAGTATTTTCAGTACTTTCGGTTTCGATTAGTGAAAATTAACAAAATATTAGTTTTAGTGGTTAAATAGGCAGCGGCGTATAAAGGATAATTTGTGAGTATTTTTTAAATTATTTTGAATATAAATCACATGGCTTTACGTTGTCACACTAAGCCAGCTTGTTGCTAAAGCTAAATACGAATCATTGAAGCACTTTGATAACTTATTACAATAATTCTTCTATAAAAACATATATAGGTACTTATTATTTTTTATAGTAAGAAATATTAATTGTAGTAACATATTTGGCAACATTTTGAAAACAAACTAAAGTTATGTCAATGTCGTAACCATATCGTAGAATTGACCATATCATGAGATGGCCGACCACGGCTGAGTTAGAACTTTCATTGAACGAAGAAATCATTTGGGGAAAAACACTGCAGTAGCTTGGGTGAAGACTAAAGGGAGCGGGGGCAGTGAAGCCCCCGAATATTCTTCGTGTTAGTTCGACATTTACATCACAAAAACACTAGATAGAACTGAATAAAAATGCGTGAATAAATTAATAACAACGAGCTGCGAGCCGACTACAAGGAGTGGGCGCCAGCACTGCGGAACTACGCGCATCTGCAGCGCGTGGACTGGCGCTTTATTCCACCCGGGGCACCAAACATGGGAGGTGCCTGGGAGCGACTGGTGCGGTCTATCAAAACCGAGCTCAAAGTTACCCTGAACGAGCAAGTGCCTAAGGAGAAGGTGCAGCTGACCTTGCTGCTGGAGGCTGAGTACGCCGTGAACGCGCGTCCGCTGACCCACGTGTCGGTGGACCCGGCGGACCCAGAGGCGCTAACGCCTAACCATTTCCTGACATCAAGCGGCCTGCCCCAGACCAGCCCCTGCGACCCAGCTGATCGACGCAAATGGAGAGCAGCCCAAGGAATGGCTGACCAATTTTGGAGGAGATGGACCAGGGAATATCTTCTCACCCTGGTGCCACGCAGAAGCGCAGCGGATCTGCAACAATCGCTGCGAGTGGGCAACCTCGTCATCGTGGTGGACTCCGAATTGCTGCGCAACACATGGCCACGCGGCATCGTCGAGCGCATACACGTCGGCCCTGACAATGACGTGCGCAGCGCCGACATACGAACGAGAGGCGGAGTCTTCACTCGACCTACCAGGAAACTCGCCGTCCTAGTCGTGGAAGAGGAGGCTACGACGAGTCTTCGCCGGGGGGAGGATGTTACGGACAGCGAGCCTCGGCAGGCACAACGAACACCGGTCGACTGACCGACGGAAGGTGCGAGAGAGACAAGTGCAGCGCACCGACAAGGACCGCGAGTACCTGCCGCGATCCCTGCAACCGGCGCGCGGAGAACAATGGACGGTCCCCTAGCCGGAGTATAAATATAAGCTAGTTTTATTATTATTATTATTGCGACCACCGTCCAATTAAGACCTATCAAGGACTGTAAACTTTCGTTTCACTTAGAACACTACCAATAGTACAGAAGATGCAAAAAATGACGTTTGCTAAGTATAAGTAAATATCTACAGTAATAAAGAACTTTGACTATGATTTTGATTTTGACATAAAAATTATTGGCCAGATCATGAAAGTGTTGGCCATTTCATGAAATGATCAATTCTATGATATATGGCTACGACATTAACAATACCCTAATGAGCCCTTACTTATCTAAGGGGCGATGGTTCCATCCCCAGATAAACAGCCAGATAAGGTATTTGTCGTTTCATACGTATAAATTATGTCAAAAAAAAAAACAGCAAAAAAATCTCCAGGCAGTGTGTGCGTGACGCCACTGTGTCTGGTTCCCACAGCACAGGGTATCCTAGTGCATGGCCAGAAGCAATATACATAATTGTAAACTGTACATAATTAGGCATTAAGACTCTCACCATCGGCTCGTTTCATAAACCCACACTCAAGTTTTAATGCCTTCCATTATGTATCAGTCACATAAACTACTATTATTGCATAGAAATCTTAATAGTAAGATAAAAAAACACTTTATGAGCAAATGCGAGCTTATCGAAAGAGGGATTTCTACCATCAAACCTAGGCAGGACAGGAAAATTTGTGCAACAGATGATTAGTAGTTGTAAAATAGAACTAAAAAGCAACTTCTAGAAGTTTACTTAAAAATATATTTATGGTTATTTATTTTTGACGTCTAAATTTTCAACCGGGTCGTAAAATTTTAGTTCCGACATGTGAAAATGTCGCCGCCACGGCCATTTGGATAAATTAGGCACATAAAGCCAATTACAGAAACGAACTTTAAATTTAAAGCCCCATAAAATGCTAATGGCGTGTTAGATCTCTGAAGTTTTGCAGGCGTATATAAAAACTATGATTTGTAAGTGAATAAAAATGGACACTTTTTGATATCATTATTTGTTCTTAATAGGTACTTATTATAGTGATTTCTCTGCTATAGTGGCAAATCCGATGTTATAAAGATGTACATATAAAAATATAAACCGGCCGGCAATATAGTATTTTTTTATATTTTACTGATTTACTTTAATATATTATATTGGTATCTTATGAGAGGATCGATGAAGCTTTAGCTAGAGATGTGTGTGTGTGTGTGTGGGCTCTAACCGGTGAGGCCTTCGGCCAGCGGTGGGACACCAAGTAGGCTATGAAAAAATATATATATTATAGCATAAAAATCCTTCCTTCCCTTCCTTACATCCTTGCACTAAAAGAGACCGTCCCACTCTTTTCTCTTTCAAAAACCGGGTAAAAGAGCACTCTCTTTCTCTTTCATGATAGTAGTTACAGTATGTATATTATTAGTATATGTACAGGTTTATGTATCTATTGATACTTAGTTAGTAGTTTGGTATATATGTATATTATTTTTCCATATTTTATAGATATTTTATCATCATGATATGTATTTTATTATAGATTAGATATTAGATATTGTGCACTGTCTACCCTTTCATGGTGAATTTTCCTGTCATGACTTGGTTTGCAGGAAGACATCTCTTTTTAGAGATCAGCTCGCCTTTGTACATATGTTTTCCATTAATGTAACTTTATATATCCGTATACAATAAAGAATGATGAATTATGAAATAAGAATAGTGACAATAATTAAAGTCAAAGTCAAAGTACTTTATTACTGTAGATATTTACATATACTTAGCAAACGTCAATTTTGCCTCTTCTCTACATGGGACCACTGTGGGAGAAGAAGGGCGTAGAAACTTCCACAGATTGATTTTTAGATCTCTTTTAAAAATAGGTTGTGCTTACTATTACAAATATGAAAAAAATAATTATTATGATTAAGAAGCAGGAATAAATAATTACAAAATTATTAAAAGCAAGGCCTATGTTGAGCCAGATTAACCCCAAAAATTCCTGTCATTGAAGTAATCTTGAACATTGTAATATCCCTTTTTTGACAAAGTCGCTTTAACATGCTTTTCAAATTGCTCAAATGGCAATTTCAAAATCTCCAGATTATTAAGATTTATTCACTAAAAGTTCAGAAGGCAAAAAGAACACTTAAGCAATCGAATTTGACACTAATACTATTCAGGGTTCCGTACCCGCCTCCGCCATCCGTCGGTAGGTATGTAGTGGGTAGTATCACTCACTCACTAATCAGTTTAGTAGTGCTGCTGCTAATTCTGTTTCTGCTATAGCGGAAAGAGAAATACACTTTCGATGATAATTTCAACTCCCTACATATTACGGTTCATGAGACCTGACGGCCTGCTGACCAACGGGCGGACAAACAGACGGACGGACGGACGGACGGACGCGTAATTACAAAAGCCTGTTGATTTCGTTGTCGCATGTTACTTGGCCCTACCACTCGGAATTCTAAAGTAGACATGCTTACTCTAGAGTACTTTTTAAAGTACATTTCGATCAAAATGATTATCCCTATGTGATCGATGCAGATATAGCAATATGTAAGTGCGCATTCGGGAAATGAGGCAGATATTGCATGCACTTGTATGCCGTGGAACGTGAGTAAGTATTCAAAAATGCATTTCATTTGTCAGAAGATGATAGAAAGTAATTTGTAAAATTAGCCCTTGGCTAGGAAATACCAGAAGTTTTTTTCTAAATATGTCTTGCGATGTTGAGAAAGCCATCAATTATTTAGATATAGACCCTAAATCTGTGCAATAGGTCCCAGAAACTGTTTTACAGCCGGTTGTTCAAACTCCAAGCCGCAGTGCTGTCACCGAACGTATTTCCAGTGAGCCAATCCTGTCTGAGCAAATTGCTAAAGATCTGCTTGTCAATTATATTCAATATGAATTTGTCGACTAACTGATGTTATATGTTATGTCGACGACTCTGAGGCGCAGCGGTTGTGGCTCTGCCTACCATGCGAGAGGTCCCGGGTTTGATCCCCGGCTGGGGATAAAAAAGCCCCCAGGTCTAGGATGTTTATATGTGTGTGACGTCGCTGTTTCTGGTTCCCACGACACAGGTTATCCTAGTGTGGGGACAAAAACAATGTATGTGCCTGAACGTCAATGTTTATGTTTATGTTTATAAATAATGACTCAAATGTTAAAAGACTAAGTAAGTACATAAATGTATATGGAGTTATTCAGATAATAGTGTTGACTCGCCTTCGTTCTGGTGGCACTTAAGGAGCCCACATTTCTTGATAAATTCTACACACCAAAAATCACTTACTTTCTATTCTAAATTCATAAAAGTACAAAATAAATCTGTTTTTAATTTACAACAAATAATTGTTTTGATGTGCATTAAATTTACAAATCACCTCCCTCAAGGTTTTGCAGTGGTATTATTAAAAAAAGCCGATCTTGAGTGCCGGTTGATTTCGTCCCGTTGAATGAATGAATGGGGATTAAAGTTAGTTTGCAAATCAAATAAAATCAAATGTCTTTATTACTGTGGATATTTCAATATACTTAGCAAACGTCATGTTTTACTCTTCTCTGCATTGGACCACTGTGGGTGAAATAGGGCGTAAAAACTCCCACAGTTTGATTTGTTGATGATAAAAAAAAGTTTTTTTTTTCGAATCTATTTACTCCACCATGAAGTCATCTACAGATTTGATTTTTGGGTAAACGTTTATTGAGTATTTCATTAAGATTTTCACAAAAGAAAAACGCGATTAGATGAAATTTTCTCGATAGAATTTAATTACGAAAACACCTCTAATTTGTTTTATTTTTTCCTGTTATTCTGAAATCCTAACTTATTTCATTGTGGAACTGCGTTCAAAATGTAGATATTATTCGCAAAATCTCCTTAAAAAACTTTTTAACTAAATAGCGTAGTTTATTTATAAACAATTTTTCAGTCGTTTAGCGCTACGTTTTTTCATTTTTTCCCGATTCCGTCCCTCTTAAACTGCGGGTCTTTCCGCTTGGAGTAACGGGGACCCTTGCACGGACTAGGTATCGCCTTAACAATTTAACATGCTTTTTAAATTACTCAAAAGGTAATTTAAAAATCTCCAGAGGTATCTTATTGTAGAAGAGACTAAACTAACCCTTAAAGAATTGCTAATCTTCGCGAGTCTAAATTTGCATACTTGAGAAGCCCGAGTGATTGGGCCAGGCCGTAATCAACAGGCCATTGTAACCATGCCGGACGTACAGCGAGGGTTTAGTAATAGGGTCCCATTTGACACTATTTGTGTACGGAACCCTAAGATACAAGTCGCTATCTTGAAGTATAAGATTCCAACCGATGACGTTACTTATAATTTTTTAACTTGAAGGTCCAATTGCTCAAGGGCATTGGCGCATGTTCGAGCCTTAAGTATTTGAGAACCACAAAGGACATTACTTTAACGTGTATCGGTACAATTAGCAACTCGGCTCGTGGCGGTTGACATTTTTGACACAACCATATCAAAATAAACTGCAACATGGCTGCTACCGCAATCGCTGCGGCAGAACAGTGTGCAAATTGTGTGTTTTTTATTGATTTTACAAAAAAAAACACTGGTTATTTCCTAATTTCCAACTAGGTTACAGTTTAAGGATTTTTCCAAAACCTATTCTCGACGCAAGAACTACATGTACTTATCTATATTTTTAGAACCCAAGAAATACCAAGTTTAAGGTAAGTTTTAGGTGAAGGCATATACTTAGTTTATATTTTTTCTGGGTAAGTACTTGTATAAGACACATTGAATTTGGAGGAGGGGAGGAGAAGGGATGGAGGGGGAGGGGGAGGGAAGTTCCCCCCACCTACCCCCCCTTTTAGGAAACCATTAGTTTTTATGTTATGGAGGTCCAAAGATTGAAGAAAATGGCTACATTTTTTCGATTTCGGGGGAGTTGGAGGAGGAGAGGGGTTGGAGGGGGGGTTGCGAAGAGTAGGGGGTCTGCTGTAACGTGTGAACCTAACAAACCTATCTTTAGTTTTTAAACAGCAAGTGACCTAAATCAACCAATTTGGTTCTGATGTGACATGCTCGGGGATGCTTCTGCTCCGGCTAGAGGGGTGCCAGGAGTAGAGGGTCGCCTCGCTCCGCTCCGCTTCGCTCCGGCTAACGTGTGAACCTAACAAACCTATCTTTAGTTTTTAACCTCCTCAGTCCTGAGCAGTTTTTTTTAATTTAGTCTCATTTTAGCAATGATAAAGTTAATAAACTATATATTTATGGAACCAGCACGTGAAGATCTACCACTTCGTTTTCCGGAAAATCGCTTTCCACCATGTCACCTATAGGCGACATGAGGTCTCATTGTGTTAAAAAGTGCGGAAAAGTCCCTATGAACAAGGAGTTTGATCATCGTAAAAAAAAACATCCAAAATTTGTTTTTAACCGCTTTAAGATTAAAAACTGCCTAGAGTTCGTGATACAATTTATAACAATTACGTGAAGAATTCAGGCACAAATACACATTACATTTTGGGCATTTGTGTCGTGCAGTATTGTAATGGCAACCTGGCAGCCGGCATCTATTTTTGGTGTCCATTGGTTCGGGAAGATGATAATTTTTTGATGTACGAACATAATCAGACGGGTGTTGAGTTTTTGCGCGTTTGCTTGGTCGCCCAATCGACGATATTCCGCCAGCAGGATCTTCAGCAACGTCTTCATCTTCGTCTTCCCAAAATATAAGATAGTCCGAAATTGCTTCGCGAAAACCAAGACAATCCAGAATATCTCTCTTGCGTATGCCTATTTTCTCTTGATCACGTCTATATTCGATCCAGCCAGCTGCTATGGCAAAATCAAAAAGATGGAATATCAGCCTAATGGTCCATTTCTTGGTCCTCGCGGAAATTCTGTAGTAACTTATCATCCGATCTAAAAAGTCCACTCCGCCCATTTTCTCATTGTAGTTCTTTACCATTGCTGGTCTCGATATATCTATGTAGCGTTTCAGCTTCTTCTCCCATCTTTGACAGACATCTGTTGGCTCAGCGCCGTGTCTTGAAGACGCCATGATTACAGGCTTATTATCAAACCATTTG
Organism: Argyresthia goedartella; assembly: GCA_949825045.1. Lineage (NCBI taxonomy): Eukaryota > Metazoa > Arthropoda > Insecta > Lepidoptera > Argyresthiidae > Argyresthia > Argyresthia goedartella. Next base: position 36,360,711 of record OX463820.1, read on the forward strand.
ATAATGGCTACCTGTCCACTGGAATGTACAAGTTGGGAGTGACTGCCAAGGCCTTGCTTTCGTAACTCAGAGTCGCTCTTCAAATTACAGTTCTTGGGTATCCTCTTCTTCTGCAGCGTTCCAGTACCAGAGCATTCGCGCATGGAATGAAGCAATTCCAACAAGTGAACAGATGTGAAGTACCTGTCCATGTATATGGTGCAGCCTGCAGGAAGACGAATGCTAAGGCGCATGATAACCTTTCCTCCAATATCAAGGGCTTTCGTTTCTTCATCATTTATAATAGTGTCACCTTTTCCTTCATAGAGAAAGAAATCCAGTGGAAGACCGTCAGGTAAAGCTAAGACAAAGTTTTTCAAACCTACAGGATTTGGTTTTCCCCTGACCATCTGTCTTGCTGCATGTTTGCCCCAAAATGGGATCATCTGCTCATCTATGCAGGTTTCTTGGGATACAGGATTGAGTAGACATCCATTTCTTACAGTCGACAGCAATGGCTGAACTTTCCAGAACTTCGTTTCTGCCTTGACGGTTTCAGTCACATCACTATCAATTACCATTTTCAGATTAGATCGTAGTTTGTGATATCTGTCTCTTGTCATCTTGTCCGCGATTGCAGGAACCCTGGTCTTTTGTTCCCAGTATTTTCAAATTCTCGGAAACTTCATGTAAGACATCATGATAGTGATACCAAAGAATATCTTTAATTCTTTAGCAGTCACATTCAAACTTGTTTTGCCGTTTTTTAGTACGTAATTTTGGTCGGTACAAAAGGCTATTCTTGAGAAAATGTCTTCAGGTATGTACTTAGAAAAGTAGTCATATGGTCTTAAGTTAACACCTGGCTGGATCACTTCTGTAAAATCTGGAGCTGGCTGCAGGGGCTCGAAATCATTATTCGCTCTCCAATATACTCGGCGCGGTAGATATGGTTGGGAGATATTACTCTGAGCTGTCCTAGGAGCAGTTCTTGATTCCCCTTCAGGTTCTTGTGGTAAGTTTGCAGGTTCATCTTCTGAATCAGAGCTGTCCGGTTGCGGAACATAACTGTTGTCACTGGCCCATTCTTCACCATCAGATACAGAATCAAGGTCGGAGTCATCGCCAGCAATAACATCATTAATGATGTTGCCAAGAACTGCCTCTGAAAAAAAAAAACTTTACATAAGGTTATAAAAGTAATAAAATAATTAAAAAGAAATATATTTTATTGCATTTACTACGTTAAATAACATCTGGAACGTTTATGAAAATGTAAGGAAAGTTGGTACTATTTGAGATATCAGCACCTGGTGTCACCAATAGACGACATACAAAAGTTTGGTTGTGTGGGTGGACTTACAAAACTCGTATCGACAAGTTGGTTATCGTATTGGATGCAGATTTTCAAACAAATATACAATTCCATAATAGTATATCATAAAATCATGCCACTGTAAAGAAATCTTGGACTTACCATCACGAGGGACACCAATTTTGTATTTTTTTCGCGAGCTCATTTTCAAAACACTCTCTTGCCAAAAAAATCCACAAAAGTATGGCCGCCGTTGGTAGGATACATAGCGACATCTCTCCCGTAAAGGATTAACTACTAAAACTGGGTCAATAATAAGAAATGCTGGTTCTATCAACATTTTCCTAGAGGGCGTTACATGTCACCTATAGGCGACCACAGGCCCGAGGAGGTTAAACACTGCAATTTGCTTCCGTGACTCCGGTGCAACATGGTATCAAAACTCCATAAAGTAGTTAGTAAGTAAACAAAGCCAAAGTCGTCGAGAGAATCACGGATAAAAAGCAACAGCAACGAAAGCGCAACAGACATTCACGAAACACGGAAGGAAACGGAACGAAATGAGCAAGTCATTATGTCATAAAATACAAAATGGCCGACGCAAATTTCTACCATTACATATAACAAAATTCTGTAATTTGTACTAAAATCATGTACCAATATCCAACATTGGAGCTTTTGTGTTTGACATTTGTCGTTCCGAGATTGGCCAAGTTGTAAAAATCGCGTAAACATATTTTATAATTAAAGTGCTTAAATGATGTTTCTTTCCTAAATCAGAAAATGGTATCAGAGGATAGCTAAGGACCCCCCCTAACCACCTAAGAACTCCAATCTTCAAAGTTCATTGTGTCTTATATAAGACCCGACCCTTTTGTCTTTTAAGTAGTTTCCATTGATATATATGAAATACATGACAAACATGACAGCCAACATGATTGCCGACCTCCGCTAGGAGATGGCACCAACAGAAGAAAGAAGATTGATATACAATAATGTTCAAACTAACAGATTCAAGGAAAAGGGCTACCTGTCACTGCTATCAAATCTATCCTTTACAAATTGGATAAGCTTGCCTTTGTAAATGTCTTTTCTTTATGTTTGCAATGTTATTTTTATGTTAATTATAAAAATATACGAAATATACGGTAGACACCGAACCATATTTTTTCAGGATTTGGCTAGTGTCTTCTTCCCTCAAAAACTGAGTTTGTTTTGAGGTAACGCGATTTTGAACTTTCTGCCATTGTAATAAAATTCAAAACCTATAACGGGGACTTGGCATCATAATATGATATAGGAATAGCGCTTCAAAGATAGGCATGTGCCAATACGCAGCGTCTCAAGTAATGCGGTGATCTAAGTTAAGTAGTACTCCTACGCGGGAGTCCGCTGGGCTGTTGTAATCTACTGTTTCTCTCGTTGCAGAGCGGCCGGGGCGTCTCGTCGTCGCGTCGGTCGGCGTCTCGAGGGACAAGCCATGACGAGCGATCGGTCGGCCGCGGCGGCGCGGCGCTCACGCACGCTGTCTGTCAGTCTGAGCGCGCCCTCCACCTCGCGGAGACATGCCGGCACACGCACACGGTCAGTACCACGACAAGCACACGCGAACACCACTCGAACCCTAACACCTGACCTTGCAACAAAGGGGCGCCCTCCCTAATAATACGATTTTGTCGGTGCCGGCGGTATTTTGAAATCAAAGTCAACAATCTATATTAAAAAGTGAAGTAATATTTTTAATAAAAATAAGTGCCAGATAACGGAAAAAAAACTAAATCAATGAGATCACGCAGGTGTTGCTTGTTTGTTTACCCTTCGAGCTTCGCGGCACCGTGCCTAATATTGACAGATATGTTTATTCATTTCCGAACTTCTATTTTTATCTATTCCAATTACAACCTATATCTAATAGCACGTATACTCGTTAAATCATATAAACCTAGGTATAAGGTATTTCGGTGTGAACCGCGAAGTGGACAACGACAGACCCGCACAACGTTAGCTTGCTGTTACGACACACATGTTTTATCAATTCTAAAAATAATCCGGTTTTGTAATGGATGTCGAATATGAAAACGTCATCGATAAATTACAATAAATTATTGGTCTTTGTCCACCTTTTCCTATAACGGATGCCTATTGTAAATAAGACGTGTCTGTATCGATAAGGATACAACCTACTATCTATCTACGTAGGTGTGTGCCATCCTCGTACATACTCAGTACTCATAACACTTGTAAATATAGTACAATCGATAATTTTCTCAGCTGAAAACCATCGCCATCTGAACCCCTTCATGTAAACCGTGTCTTTAAAAAGCCATATGTGCCATGTGCACAATGTGCAATGCATAATCACTACATACTTGCACCCTGTGAGCGCACGCGCAGAGGTTCATTAGGCGCCGTCGTCGTCGTCGCCGCCCACCGCCGCCGCCGCCGCCGCAGCGACAACCGGTTCAACGTTGGACTTTATTTAGTAGTTTGAATAATCTTCATTTTAATCACGAGGTGCATTGTCACGGAATTGATTGAATTAATATGGAATAGTTTATTCAATTCTGAATTTCATTCGCTCATCATTACGTATTGTCCCTGGCGGTCGATAACTACGCTCTACGCGGTTATGATAATGTTGCTGGCTTCTGCGCAATCGGAATCTATAGTGGGCAAGCTACTATCCACTCTACTATAGTGGGCAAGCTACTATCCACTCTACTATAGTGGGCAAGCTACTATCCACTCTACTATAGTGGGCAAGCTACTATCCACTCTACTATAGTGGGCAAGCTACTATCCACTCTACTATTTAAGTTAACCTAACCGATGATAGTGAACCTTACTCACTTACTCACTTAACCTTACTCATGAACATTGATCTAACTCTGCTTTTGCACAGCACCGTTCTTTCATGCCCTACTGAAGATATGGAAATCCCATCAGTGTAAACAAAGAACTTACATTAAAATTTCCAGTACCAGATTTTAATGAACAGAACCTGAACAAAATCTATTCTGACTTCTTCAACATAATTCAAACATAATTCGATAAAGTTTTTAAATTAAAGAAAGTCAGTGCCAACAACGGGAAATCTAAATTTAATGACTGGGCAACATTTGGAATTCGTAAAAGTAGAGCTATCTTGTATGACCTTCATGAAAAAAACCTATAACTTTTTTACAATTACAATGTTCAGGGTTACTTGAATGATGGGACTATATGGGGTTAATCTGGCTCAACACAGGCCTCTGTTAATAATTTTGTAGTTATGTATTCCTGCTTATTAATTATATTAATTAATATTGTAATATTTGTATTAGTTGAGCACAAACAATTTTTAAAGGAGATCTAAAAATCAATCTGTGGGAGTATCTAGGCCCTTCTTCTCCCACAGTGGTCCAATGTAGAGGAGTGGAAAAAAAATACGTTGAAGTACATGTAAATATCTACAGCAATAAAGACATTTGATTGATTGAAAAAAGGGAAGACTGGCGTGGACACGTGAGTTGTGTGTGACGTAAAGCTAGGTGTAAACAAAAGAACGTTTATCGTGGACACGTGGGTTGTGTGTGACGCAAAGTTTGGGTGGGACACATACATACATGTGCGTGTTTGTCACGCCTTCACAACAAGCAACAAAAATTTGACAAAAAAGCGAAGGTGATGATATGTTGATGCTCGATAGAATGGAGTACAACTGCATGTCACATGCTGACGGGAACAATTTCTTCCTCGTATTCTCTCTATCTGTATCTACACATGATATGATATTTACTATTCATTGAACCATTCACCATGACTCGTTAAAAATATCTGCTTTTCAATTACGGATATTATTATATATATTTTATTAGAATATAAGTGCTTAACATGTACATATATTGAACCAAATATCATCTTGTTACATCATAATCCAGATGAGGATCCCGCGATACAGGCTGTGCCTAGTGCGGGAACCATGACATACTCCAGATGAGGATCCCGCGATACAGGCTGTGCCTAGTGCGGGAACCATGACATACTCCAGATGAGGATCCCGCGATACAGGCGGTGCCTAGTGCGGGAACCATGACATACTCCAGATGAGGATCCCGCGATACAGGCGGTGCCTAGTGCGGGAACCATGACATACTCCAGATGAGGATCCCGCGATACAGGCTGTGCCTAGTGCGGGAACCATGACATACTCCAGATGAGGATCCCGCGATACAGGCTGTGCCTAGTGCGGGAACCATGACATACTCCAGATGAGGATCCCGCGATACAGGCTGTGCCTAGTGCGGGAACCATGACATAATCCATAATTTACCTCCCCTGTCTAAAGAGACAGTCCTTTTGTACATCAGAACATATTTTATGCACTGTATTTTTGGGTGAAATATTTTTATTTGTATTTGAAACTCTTAGGAAGGTTAATAAAAACTCAAATAGAACAGCAGAAAAATCTATAAATCTTTGGTACAGTTTCTCTCAATAGATGGCGTTAATAGCGATTGACATAACAACGTCTGTCGGGTCAGTGTCTATTAATTTAAAAAGATAAATTAGGTTTTTAATATAGCGTCAGGGCGCCAAATCAGATATGTGCATTTTTTTGATTAATCGTTTTTAAGCTAGACGTCATTAATCATTATTGTTCACTTTATATCCGTTACAAAAAGATTATTTCTTGGTCCTGCGCGAGGTCATTATCTCTCCTTTCGCTCATATATGCATCTCTCTCTTGTTCCCATGTGCCGCCACCGCCTCCAGGCGGCTCGCAGGCATCAGGTATCCCTTAGTCTTAGTTCAATATCATACTGATTTGATTACCTACCTACTGTTTAGTGTTTATATTTATTAAACACATATTAATTGGTTACTTCACTCATGTTATGTTCTTATCTTAGGATGATAAGGTAATATTTATAAGCGGTTATAAATTATCAATCATTGTTATGTCACCATGTCATATATCAAACATAAAGCATTTCTCTCTGTTCATCATGATATCTCTAGGATGGTTACTGATGTTCGAAATGTAGGTTAGAGCCAATAGGTATCGACTATTAAATTCGCACGCAACCGTAAAATATGCTTATGTGCAGTCTGTCTATTCGCACATTCAGATCATTTGTAACCACATGAGTTAAGAAGTAATAATTTTTCTTTTACAACCGGTCTCCCGGCTTGGGTAAACATACGTAAAACCTCCCATTTTTACTAACGACTAGCGCTCCCGAAAAAAATTATAACTTTTGATGATTTTCGACACATGATCGATCTGGCTATGTTTTTCAATTGCTGAGATGTTGTAATGACATGATTATTTGAAAAAATATGTGGGTGGTGGGTGGGTCTGCCGACTTTATGTTCAAATTCAAATTCAAAATTCAAAAAGAGTTTATTTCCATAAGAAACACATAGGTAACATTTGGAGAATGTCAAATCTTAAACTAACACATGTATAAGGTACAGGGAAATATAGAACTCAATTTGAATTCCGTCACCTCAATGTTTTAGATGCTGGAGGCAAAGAGGCGACTAGAAACCTCCAGCTTTATACGTTATTTTTTACAGAATTGGAGCAAACACCTTCCCAAGTTTGCTTGTCTTCTACATAATCTGATATTTTGTAGTAACCTTTTTTACATAAGTGATTTTTAACAACATTTTTAAATTTATTTACAGACAATTCTTGTAACTCATTTGGTATTTTGTTGTAAAAGCGAATACATTGCCCTTTAAAAGATACATTAACCTTATGGATTGCTATATTAACATGTGTTCAGTACTCGGGCAACCTGGCCTTTATGTGATTTTTAGGGTTTCGTACCCGAAGGGTACCTAACGGGACCCTATTACTAAGCCTCCACTGTCCGTAAGTCCGTCCGTCTGTCACCAGGCTGTATCTCAGGAACCTTGATAGTTAGACAGATGTTATTTTTACCGATAATGTATTTCTGTAGCCGCTATTATAAAAAGTACTAAAAAAATAAAAAACCGGTCAAGTGCGAGTCTAAATCGCGCACGAAGGGTTCCGTACCACCGTTCAATGGAAGCGATGGTGTGGAGTGAATAGTTTGGATTTTACACAGCAAAATATTGTTTACAAAGTTATTGGTGCGGTTACTTTCACACTCCATGTACGTAACCAGGTGCATCCATAAGTTTGTATGTGGTATTGTTTCTGGGAGCCCCCTTAAATATTTATTTTATCCTGTTTTTTAGTATTTCTTGTTATAGCGGCAACAGAAATACATAATCTGTGAAAATTTCAACTCTCTAGCTAGCTAGGTTCTTGAGATACAGCCTGGTGACAGACGGACGGACGGACAGCGAAGTCTTAGTAAAAGGGTCCCGTTTGGAACCCTTCGGGTACGGAACCCTAAAAACAGAATAAAATAAATATTTAAGGGGGCTCCCATACAACAAACGTGATTTTTTTCGCTCATTTTTGCTCGATATTGATAATGTCAATAGGTAGACGCTTTAAATATACACAAAATATTTATTTATATGTTTACTTTAAAAATAAAAATAATTAATTAAAATAAAACAAATATTTAAGGGGGGCAACCATACAACAAACGTGATTTTTTTGCTCGGTTTTGCTCAATTTTGACTACGGCAACAGGTAGACGCTAAAAATATACACAGAATATTGAATTATAGTATTCACTTTAAAATAAATAATTAAAATAAAATTACATTCATATTTAAGGGGGGCTCCCATACAACAAACGTGTTTTTTTGCCTTATTAATAGGACGGAACTCTTTGTACGCGAGTCCGACTCGCACTTGGCCGTTTTTTTTTTTTTGTTTTAAGTTCTAAACAACCCAAAAAGATCTTTTTATTTTGAACAAGTTAATTAAACACAACATGTACATAGTTTTTTGAGAACAAATTACTATTTGGCTACTTAAACCGACTGGCCGAATACTGCGAATCTCATACTAAACTATTAGTAACTTTTCTCGGCCGTTTTGATTTATGATTTTTTTTTCTATTTAACAGGGCATCGGTTTTGATTGAAAGAGAATTGTTGAAAAAATATCAACAAAAACAATATTTGTTTCCGTCTGTCTCAATGGCACGGGGCTTTGTTATTTGAACCATCATAGCTGAGATTTTCACAGATTGTGATTCACCATGTTTGCTGCCCAAATATTTTTATGTAAATTGATATTTTTGGCTAAGTATCTAGTTTTAAAAATTAAAAAATATAAAATAAAACTAGGAATTTAATTAATAAAATATGAGTACTTTCATTATGCATAATTTTAGGGGTTTATTTTTCTGTTTCTTGCGCGATTTTAGTTCGAAAACCTTCGACTTACAAATTTTCATTATTTGTTAAGGTTTCACTTTAAATCAATTTACTGAACATATTTAGTTACAGCCTTATAAAACATGCTTTTTTTCTTTTTAATTATGTCCGAGAGGATAACTCCAATAAATTTTATAAAATTTAATAACCCACCTATCCAAACGTACCAAAATTTATTTTCCTGTGCTTTTCCAGTAAAAAGTTACGGGAATTCTTTTTGGAAATTTCCGCTTACGGCCGACTATTTCGCCCCCTTACTCTATGTATGAATGAGCACAGGTACTAATGTTGCGATATGATTAGAGCCAACTTCTAAGGGACTTCTAACTTTTGGACTACACAACTAGTACACAGTTCCATCAGAAGCTTTCGTGAAGTAAGTTTAACTTCTGACTTGGCCTTTCATTATGGAACCTTTGAGCGATGCGCTGTTGTTATTTTTGTGATGGTATCAAATGCTATTAGTACGAATATTAATGGGAGAATCTTCTGAGAATACGAATGGGGATAAGACCATACAGTGCATAACAGGTGTGTATCATGGTACCTCCTAAACGGATATCTGCATATTACCTACTTAATATTCTATTGTGAGTTGTGTTCCGCTCACGCGGCACGCCTCCGCCCTTGCTATGGAATTTATAGTTGCACATTTACTTAAGTCAATCAGTCAATCAGCAATCATCATACAAAACTGAGAAGGTGATTCTCTTATTCTCATTAGGTGTTGAGGATGTTTTGGTCAATCGTTCGGTGAGATTTGGCATTCATTATGCGTCTTCGTTATGAGGCAGGACAGGGTACCCACTGATAGATTCTATTAGGCAAATTGTAAATTTCTTGCCTGCTCGATGAGGTACTCGCATTCCTTAGGTGTACAATTGTTGTGCCTTGGTTGTACGTATGGTTTGTTTGCTTGCTTGCAGATAAGGAGAGCCGGGGCGGCACGGTAGCGGACGCGGCGCGCTGGTGCTTCTTGTGGTGGCGCGCGCTAGCGGCGGAGTGCGCGGGTACGGCGCTGCTTGTGCTGCTTGGCTGCGCGTCGCTGCAGCCGGGCCACGCGCTCACGCATCCCGCGATGGCCTTTGCCGGCGCCGTCACCTTTCTCGTGAGCGCGCTTGGCCCCGCCTCGGGCGCGCACCTCAACCCCGCCGTCACGCTCGCCGCCGTCATATACGGGCAGCTGGCGCTCGTGCCGGCCGTCGCATATGTCATCGCTCAGGTACCGACACACCTCCCATCGTACATCTTGACATACTGCGACATAATGTTTCTGGTTCCCACGACATAGAGTATTCTAGGGTGGGGCCAGAATCATGGCATGAGTCTAACAGAAAAACGAAAAACCCCGAAACGAAACTGCAATCCTAGTATCCCGGGGGTACCAATCTGTACGTTTAAAATGTTTTCATTCCCTCTCGAAGCAATCCTTATTATCTCTCATCGATCTCCTGCTATTATTGTACTATTGATTGTTGGTTTGTTGCAGGTGGTGGGTGGCGTTGCGGGCTCGGCTGCGCTGGCGGCGCTAGGCGGCCCGACGGCGGCCACGGTGACGCACCCGCACGTGGCCGCCGCCGCCGCCGTCTCCGTCGAGGCACTGCTAACGGGCGCGCTGCTGCTGCAGGTCACACGCACTCTATCTCTACTATGCTAACTGACATTCCACTCTGACAAAAGTGGAAAAACCAGGTTTAGCAGGTTTAGCAAGTTTCTCTCAAAGATGGTTCTCGGTGCACGTGTAGATCGAGTTGATCAATCTTAACGTTATGTGTGTGGTTGGGTACAGGTGTGTTCGCTGTGGCACGCGCACGATGACACGCGGCCCGACCATGCGGCGCCACTCAAGATCGGCCTCACCATCGCCGGCCTCGTCTACTCCGGGGTGAGTGTGTAGGCACACTACTACACAAGCACACTACTACGCGACGCACGGCCCGCCCCGCCGCTCAGATAAACTGGGTCTCACCATCACATCATCAACCTTGGCGACTGCGGGGTGAGTGTACACTACTGCACACGCACGCTACTACACAGGATGACGCGCGGACTGACGACGCGGCGCCGCTCAAGCAAGCTCGGCCTCAATATTGCAAGCCTCGCTGACTCCGCGGTGAGTGTACACTACTACACATGACGACGCTTGACCTGACTTGGCGGCGCCGTTCAAGCACGGCCTCACCATCGCCGGCCTCGCCCACTGCAGGGTGAATTACCACTACTACAAGCGACGACGCGCGGCCCGGCCATGTAGCGCCGTACAAGCAAGCTCAGTCTCACCAATGTTGGCCTCACCTACTCCGGGGTGGATAGCGTGGCATCCGTAAAATTTTTTAGAGGAAGTTAAGGATGTGAGAATCCCGACGAAGATGGATCGGAAGCTACTTCAACTCTTTGCGATGCTGTGATACATGGTCGTATTTGCGCAGCCCGAAGATAAACCGAATCCCGAGATTTTGATGTCGTTCGAATTTGTTCAGTAATTCTTCGTTAGCACTGACCCAGCAGACATCAGCATAATCGATGAGGGGTAGAAGACGAGACTGAGCGAGAGTTATTTTGGTCTGTCGAGGCAAAAAGTATTGAAGTCTCCTGAGAGAGTGAAAAGTAGCAAATACTCGTCGACTGACCTCGTTGACATAAAATTACCAGGACAGCTGCTGGTCGAAGATGAGACCCAGGTTTTTAGCTTTATCGCTATAGCGATAGTCATGATTATAGGTACAAGATATTCTCTTAACCAGTTACAGCAACAGCCTATTCCAGCTGTCACTATCAATGGTACCACCATCATATATATATGATGGTGGTACCATTGCAAGTGACATACATATATGATGGTGGTACCATTGAAAGTGACATACATATATGATGGTGGTACCATGGAAAGTGACAGATGGAACAGGCTGTTGCTGTAACTGGTTAAGATAATATCTTGCACCTATAATCATGATTTAGGACTATAATCATGGGTTATCCAGGAGTCCGAAATTTCAGTTTGAGTTTCAGTTTATTTATTCATCAAACAATTTACATTGTATTAGAAAAACAAATCATAAGATTAACTTATAATTAACTCATATTAAGGTATATTTCGTGAGCAAGATTTATGCAGCTTAGTTAAAAATACCAGTTGTGTCAATCATCTCAAACCTAAATTGTGGAATCTAACGGCTTGGTAGCGGGCACTATGTTCCACGACTTTCAAAGAGGGGTCACAGTATTGATGCGGACATCTTTGCGCCTCGTATTTCACCTTGTTTAAGTTAGAAGTTTCAATAAATTGTGTTAACTGTTTAGTGGTAGTTTACCGATAGATGGCGTTAGTAGTAGCCTACATCGCGATATGGTTTGGTTTCTAATGTTAAACTTAAAGCTGTTGCTTGTATTGTAAAGAGATATGTAAATAACGTTTTAGAATTATAAGTGCGCGAGTAGTTTAATTTGTTAGGAGTGGTTCTGCGCGGCACAAACCTTCGTACTTTCTCATCTGGAGTTTCTAGCCTTTTGATCTGTTTGGAAAAATCAGTTAATAATACATATATGTATAAAGAAGGAACCTTCAACACACCCAACCTAGCGAAATGATCCTTGCAATATATCCATGGCGGAAGTCGTATAATGGCGCGTATTTCCCTTTTTTGCAAGATGAACGCTTTTGAGAGGTTGTACATGTAGCTGTTACCCCAAAATCATCTCATCAACATCTTTAATGGATGAAGCCCAGCTTTTCACACCCTCAAGATCTGCGTTCAGTGCTTCCACAGCAGAGTTTACATCGTTAGGAGAAAAGTGGCGATAAATCTGGAGATCATCAGCATAAAAATGATACGAGGAAGACAGGACGTCCGAGCTGGAGTTAATTAAAATCGAGAATAGGAGAGGAGAAAGTGTACTACCTTGAGCGACGCCTGTAAAGAGGTCACACCATTCAGTGGATGTCTCATCCGACCTGATACGCTGTAGCCGATCCCTCAAATAAGAGTCGAACTAGCTGGCAGAGGAGGAGGAGACGTTCAGGGATCTAAGAACCTCTACTGAAGTCAAGTAAAGCCAAGACGGAAAACTGTTTGCAGTCCATGGCTAGCTGGATGTCATCTGTGACTTTCAGCAAAGCCGTGATACTGCTATGACCCGTTCTGAATCCTGACTGGAACGTATTTAGAAGTTTGTTTGAGGAAAGAGGATAGGAGAGCTGGTTATGGACAATGGTCTCAATGGTAGGATTGAAATTGGACGATACTCTTTGAAAGAGGGAGGACAGGGAGTTTTGGGTAATGGGATGATAAAAGCTCTTTTCCACATTTCCGTACTATTTCCTCATATATCTGATTATATCCTATTACTTCACGTGTTATTTATTACTACATCCTCTTACCTCGGGAAGAGATAGGTGTAGACAAAGGCCAATATGACGCATCGTAGATTGAAAGTAGCTATCTAAAACCTAGATGACGCTGTGCTTAGCAAACTTACAGATTGCCCAAAAATTCCGTAAGGGATCTAATTAACATTGATAATTCAACTTTTGTCTGACTCCGTGTTGATTACAAATCTTACGGTTTTTTTTTGGCAACTTATTAGATTGCTAAGTACAACGCCATCTAGGTTTTAGATAGTAAGTAACGTTTGATCTACGCTCCAATATAAGGCCTTTGTCTATCCTTTATATCACTGAGTCGGGTTAACCTATTACTTTTTTCTACTTTCTGCTTAATACAACCACAGACATCTGCCTGTACGTTATTGTGGGTGAACAGGCCAGAAACGATGTACCTCTTTGTGTCGTTGTATATAAACGTTTGGGTACTCTGCAGGGTCCGATGACGGGCGCGTCCCTAAACCCGGCGCGCAGCTTCGGCCCCGCGCTCGTACACAACGACTGGGTTGACCAGTGGGTGAGTCGAGTGCACTTACTTGCTTAATTTCTATTTCATTCAGCAGTCTGCAAGTCCTAGATATCCTATAAACAATCCATCCGGAAGTGTTAAATTGTAGCCAACTGTGGAAGGAAATCTCAGTAGCATTCTGTAGGTACGTCACGCACGTTTTCTGATATCCCCCCTCCCCCCCTCCCGGCAGGTGTACTGGGCGGGCCCACTGCTGGGCGGCGCAGGGGCAGCGCTGTTACACCGCGTGCTCGTGCCCGCCACGCCCCGCGCCACTCCCCCCACCGCCGCGCCTCGCACGCCGCCGCCCCCGCCTGCTGACGAGGAGCTGCCGCTGCACGGCAAGGGTGACGGCGACGGCGAGGTTTGATGTGAACCACTCATTCGCACTGTACCCAGCCACCCACTCCGCTGCACAAACCTGAACCCTGTTGTTTACATTATATTAAGTTAGTTATCTATTAAATGTGGAAACTCCAACGATTTGTGGTTTTCTTCATTTAGTTTCAGCAGGAGCTTGCATGAAATAATTAGGCATGAAACTCGTAAATACCTAGTTGTAGATGTGGGTGCACTAATCACAAGACTACAGTGAAGATGGGATGTTAGGAGGATAGACCAAAGGTGGATCAAGGTAAAAAAGAGGTGTCGGTCAAGAATAGCACAAAGAGCATATTGGGCGGACCACTAGTCGAGGTTAAGGTAGGTTTCTGGTGGAAACAGAAACGCAGAAAAACACCTGCTTTGAGAGTGGTTTATGCGCATCAGTGGGCTGATGATATGATAATATTTTATAACCAAGGTATGTGCCTCAGCTATGCCATTGAAAATAGAAATAACTCGTCCATAGAAAAGAGAGTGAGGCATAATTATGTAAAAGGAGTTTCCTAAGTATTGCAAGGCTAAGCGTCCCTAAATGGCCCCACCCGAGCAGGGCGTCGAGGGTGGAGGTCTTACGGTCGGCCTGGATAGTTCCAGGTGACTGGGATCTAACCACTACCTGGTGGTTACTCCATGAACGGGATCATAACGCCTTGGTGATACCCGAGGTGCAATGGTTATGACGGTCTACCAGGTGTTGCCCGAGTGCCGGAGGTCCCACCGTCAACCTTGAAGTTGTACTAGGCCTACCGACTAATGAATTAAACCTTATCGTCAAGCCCTGGCGATGCCCGGGGGACATAGACGGGGGAAGCGGAACGCTAGGGTTACCTGGTTATGACGGAGTGCCGGAAGCTAATAGGGATCGGTGATTAATTTGAGGATCTGTGGTCAGCAGCAGTTCAAAGTTCAGATTTCAAATGTCTTTGTTACTGTAGATATTTACATATACTTAGTAAAACGTAGTTTTTTGCCACTTTTGTTCATTGGACCACTGTGGGAGAAGGAGGGCGGAGAAACATTCCCAGATTGATTTTTAGATCTCTTTTAAAAATTGTATGTAAGTTCTGTGTTGAGTTAGGTTAAACCCATGCAATCCTGTCATTTAACCGGTTCATTACCGCGGCTACGCGCAAGGCATCGTGATTTTGAACCTTGTGCCATGGTAATAAAATTCAAAACCTTTAATGGGAAATGGTATTTCTAGAAATGGTATGGGAGGTGAGTCCTTAAGTAATCTTGAACAATGTTCCTTTTTTGAAAGAGTTTTAACATGGTTTTTAAATTGCTCAAATGGCAATTCCAAAATCTCCAGAGGTATCTTGTAGTACAGAATGCACTGACCCTTGAAAGAATTGCTAATCTTCGCGAGTCTAAACCGGGGCGCAACTAGTCTGTGATTATTGCTTAGGTTAACATTACAGCTATCGCTAAGATTGAAAAATGTTTTAAGGTTCTTGCGCATATAATATTTTTTTATTATATTTTCGAAAATAAATTGACTAGTTATAGTTAGTAATTTTTCGAAAATAAATTGACTAGCTACGATTAGTATGTCAATTTCTTTAAAAAGCTTTCTTGAGGAGTCTGTGAATTTTAAATTATAAATTGCTCAAATACCTAGCTCTTTTCTGTAATATAAAAATAGTTTGAATATCCGCTGCTTTCGCCTACAACAAGATACCATAAGATGTGACACTATGAAAGTAACTAAAATATACTAGCCTAGATGTAGCCACATTCGTGTTTTGTCTGATGTTCCTAACAGCGTAAGCCACAGAGCTTAAACCAGCTGATTTATCTATTTGGGTAGGCCACTGCAATTTGCTTTCAATAGTTATTCCAAGAAACTTTGTATCATTTACTATTTCTAACATGTTGTTGTCTAACACTAAACTGGTCTCAACTGGCCAGACATTTGGAATTGAGAATTATATATATGTAGGTATTAATTATAGGTCTGTTGGTATACATTTAGGTGTTATTATAATATTATGTTTATGGTTTCAACTGACAGACGTCACGTCAAAAAAAAATTTCAATTTATTTTTATTTTTCTATTTACAACCATTTTTATTTAGTATTTCAATACAAAATTAATAAATTCCTAGTGAATTACGTGTATAAAGTTACAAACTCTGATAATGGACGACGAAGACGCCGACGGAGGAGACGATGCTGACATACCATCATCACAGGCACAATTTTTATCAATGCGACAAATACCAATAAAAGAATCATGCCCGGTTTGTGCACAGAAATACAAAAAACGAGGTCTAAAGAGACATATCCTCGCATCGCACCCAGATTACTTACACCCACCCATCACTCCTGTTCAAAATATGAGCCAAACTACTGGGCAAATACAAGACGAAAAAATCCATGAACCCATAAATCAATCACAAATACCAGATGCCATCCAAAACTGAAAATGAATTAATTGCAGAAATTCTAATGTGTAACTCAAAGCTATCTTCAAAAACAAACAGAAACAAAACGCTGATCATACTGCCCGAATATTTGGCCGCCTAATGTTACAAGGAAAAATAAGACAGGCAAATAGATGGATAACGGAAAGATCTGGGGGTGGAATCTTGGACCCATCTGAAAAAATAGGAAATAAAACAGAAAATCAAATATTTAAAGACAAACATCCTCACCAGGTAACCCCACAGCTGTCAGATTTTATAGACAAACCTGACCTCCCGATTATGACGAATGTCGATATCACCTCAAACCACATAGAAAAAGTTGCTAGACAACTGTCTGGCGGAGCTGGACCAAGCGGCACCGACTCAGAACAATGGAAATCACTTCTACTTCGCTTTGGAAACCACATCTCAGAACTGAGAGAATCAATCGCAGCACTAACTAGAAAACTCAGCAGTGAAATTGTCGATTGGGACTGCATAAGAGCTTTATTAGCAAGAAGAGGTATAGCACTGGATAAATGTCCAGGCGTCCGCCCTATTGGCATAGGTGAAATACTACAAAGCATCATTGCAAAAGCCATGGCGACCGCAACAGGGCTAGACGTTCAACTAGCATGTAGCTCTGATCAGCTATGTGCAGGTATGAAATCAATGACCATTGAAACAGTGAGACTCTAACCTGACCAAAAGAGATTGTTGGCAGGCTCAAGATACGTTTATTAATCACAGGGTCGTGAGTTGAATATTGGTGATATAGTTGAAACGCTGGATAGGGACTCGCCGGGAATTTGTAGATTTCAGCTCCCTGGTAGACTCAATCCAACTGGTCCACTTCTCCAGACGTCAACAAGTGATTATGCGGTTAGCGCCAGGAGGATATTATTCCTCGGCGTGGAACCCCATGGATTGGGGATAGTAGGGAAGTTTCAAATCAACTACTGCACTTTACAGCAACCAAACATTCAGCTCCATTACAGTACTAAAGGGACTAGCCCATCGCCGCAACTAAAGGCGTGACTTAAAAATTATTGATGCAGAAGATACAACCTCACGTTTCAGAGCTCAAACAATGTCTGCCAAAAAAAACAATCAGCTGCCAGACGAGATTCCAGACCCGAATTTCCGAATTTCTATAGTTTTACTTTTTATCTGGCTAATCCGCCAGTAGCCAATTTGATCAAAGAGGTAGTACGTTACACCATGACCAAATGTTTTAATGAAGGTGAAGATGATGAAGGCCTCCTACTAATAGATGCCGCGAATGCCTTCAACGCGCTGAGTCTCCCAATTATAATTGGCACTGCTTATCGTCCTGATTGGGTCGAGGTAGATGACTTACTTGACGCCCTCACGGATTCTATCACGGCCTTTTCTAATTATGATAAGGTAGTGCTTTTGGGTGATTTTAATATAGATATTTTAGATTTTGCTGATAGTGCAACGATGCGTCTAAATGATTTCCTTAGAAGCATGAATATCAGAAATGTTGTCTCAGAGCCGACACATTTTACATCCCATAGTGCTACACTTCTTGACTTGCTGTGCACTGATGCGTCCGTGTCTCGCGTCTCATTACTGAACATTCCTCACCAAGGCCATGTAATGGTTATGGCAACTTTGAAGATCAAAAAGGAAAAAATAAAACCACGTTATAGTGTGAACAGACCTATACGAGAAATAAACTTAGAACATTTTAATTCTGATCTAAATTTGATCGACTGGGAAGATGTCTTGTTGTACTCATCCGTTGATGATATGGTAGAACGTTTTGGGAGGCATCTTTTAGAGCTATATGGCAAACATGCCCCGTTAACCAAGACTATGATTAGGGGCAAACCGACACCTTGGCTTACAAGTAATATACTTCTGATGATGCGGTTACGTGATCAGGCGAATGCTTGTTCACGCTTATCAAAAAATGAACAGGATAGAGAGCAGTATAAGTCTCTAAAGCATCTTGTTAATGTGGCATTGTATGGTGAGGAGAAAGCTTATTTTGAGCAGCACATCAACAAGCACATTCATAATTCTAAAAAATTATGGAAAACCTTAAATCATAAAATTTTACCAAATTTTAAAAATAATCGTGGTTTACCTGAACATTTCAATGATCCTGATCAAATTAATTCAAACTTTTTAAATGTTCCTGGCGCTGGTGCGGTTTCTATTTCACGTCTAACCTACTTTGAATTTAATAGATACAGTCAGGCTGAGTTTTTCTTAGACCGGTAGATGAGAGCTATGTAGCCAAAACAATTCTTGCCATAAGTTCAAATGCTAGAGGAGCTGATGGAATAACCGAAGTTATGATTTTACTAACCCTGCCTCGTACTCTTGAAGTCATAACTGCTATTGTAAATAGGTCTATTGCCTCGCCTCTTCAATTTTTCCATCCCAATGGAAGACTGCGAATGTCCGTCCTATACCGAAAATTGACAACCCTGTTAATATAAGTGACCTACGTGCAATAAGTATCTTACCGTATCTATCTAAAATTTTGGAAAAAGTGATATATAACCAGGTCTCAAAGTACTGTGAGAGTAATAACATCCTGCCTCAGCGCCAGTCCGGGTTCAGAAAGTGGCGTAGCACTGCGTCGGCTCTGTTAGATGTGGTAGATAATATCCTGTCTTCCCAGGACCAGGGCAGGGGAACCATACTCGCTCTCCTAGATTTTTCCAGGGCTTTTGATGCTTTAAACATTCCACTACTGCTGTCAAAACTGGCTTTCTATGGCTTCGATGTTCCTACCATAAAATGGTTTAGTAGCTACCTTAGCAATCGCTATCAACGGGTAGTGCTGGATAAGACAGACGGATCTCAGATGCAGTCACAGCTAGCTACCCTTAATAGAGGAGTCCCACAAGGATCCATACTTGGACCCCTTCTGTTTATAATATATAGTGCAGACATCACTCGAAGTATAATTAACAGTAGTTATCACTTGTATGCCGATGATATTCAAATTTATATATCAGTTGACAATGATCCCCGTATGGGAGTGGAGGCTCTGAATGAAGATCTGGGCCGTATATCACAATGGGCGTCTTCTAACACTCTAGTCCTTAACCCAAATAAATCGAAGTGTATGATATTGGGCTCAAAAAATCAAACACAGGCAATAGCTATGCATGATCCGAAGGTCCTGGTAAATGGGGTCGCCATTATACGGGTCTGGGAAGCACGAAACCTAGGTCTTCTTATGGATGACAAACTTCGTTTTGAGGGACATGTTCTTGAGGTTGTAAGGAATTGCTTCTATAGGCTTAAAGTTTTGTATAGTCAATAGTCAAAGAACTTTATTACTGTAGATATTTACATATACTTAGCAAACGTCATTTTTGCCTCTTCTCTACATTGGACCACTGTGGGAGCAGAAGGGCGTAGAAACTCCCACAGATTGATTTTTAGATCTCTTTTAAAAATAGGTTGTGCTTAACTAATACAAATATGAAAAATTTAATTGTTATGATTAATAAGCAGGAATAAATAATTAGAAAACTATTAACAGCAAGGTCTGTGTTGAGCCAGATTAACCCCATACAGTCCTGTCATTTAAGTAATCTTGAACATTGTAATATCCCTTTTTCGACAAAGTCGCTTTAACATGCTTTTTAAATTGCTCAAATGGCAATTTCAAAATCTCCAGAGGTATCTTATTGTAGTAGAGAATGCACTGACCCTTGAAAGAATTGCTATCCTTCGCGAGTCTAAAACGGGGCGCACATAGTCTGTGATTATTTTTTAGGTTAACATTACAGCTGTCGCTAAGTTTGGAAAATGTTGTAAGGTTCTTGCGTACATACATTATATTTTCGAAAATAAATTGACTAGCTACTGTTAGTATGTCAATTTCTTTAAAAAGCTCTCTTAAGGAGTCTGTTCATTTTAAATTTTATCCTTAATATACTCTGGTACTCAGAGAGTACATGGTTCACTCTGGCTCTAATACTAATTCAAGTATTCATAAACTAATCGCCGGCCTAACTGTTAACTTAACAGGTTATTATCAGAACGTAAGGGGACTGCGTACCAAAACACACAGTTTTTATTCGCAGGTCGCACTGTTCAATTATGACTTTATATGTATTACCGAGAGTTGGTTAAATGCACACTTTTTTGACAGAGAAATCTTTGATAGTAGGTATATTGTTTATCGTTGCGATGGATCGGCTGGCTCGAGTGGGGCGGAGCGGGGTGGGGGGGTGGCGGTCGCTGTGCGCCGTGAGTTTCTGCCGACTCCGCGAGACTGGCCCTGCCCCTCTCCTGCATCCTCTGAATGCATATGGTTATCATTACCCATATCGCAAACCGACGCTCAAGGACAAACATTCTTAAATATTAATATAATATTACCACGGCTCTGCTTAAAGTCACTGACGATATTCAATGGGCAATGGATCAGAAGCAGCTTACGGTCCTTACACTGCTTGATTTCAGTAGCGCCTTCAACTGCGTCGATTTCGATATCCTGGTTGAAATTCTAAAGTCGCTTAATGTCTCCTCGCACTCGGCTCGCTGGTTTGACTCCTACCTGAGAGACCGCCAGCAGCGCATTAAGTCTGAGCAGATCTCCACGGATTGGTGTGAGCTCTCCACGGGTGTCCCGCAGGGTGGTATCCTTTCTCCTCTCCTCTTCTCAGTATTCATAAACTCCATATCTGACGTTCTTAGTTCTTGTTATCATCTCTACGCAGATGACCTCCAAATATATCGGCACTTCTCTCCGTGTGATGTGAATCTGACTGTAGAGGCGTTGAATGCTGACCTCGACAACATCAGGAAATGGGCTATTTCATATGGGCTGCAAGTCAACCCGGGAAAATCTCAAGCCATGATTATGGGTACACGGCATTCGCTTAACTTGCTACAGAATTCGCCCGTCGATCCTGTATTGTATGATGGTACCATAATTAAATACAGTGAGAAAGCTAAGAATCTTGGGGTTATATTTGACAACTTGCTGTCCTGGTCGCCCCATGTTTGTGAGGTCAGCAGACGAGTCTTTGCGTCATTTCACTCCCTCCGAAGATTGCAGTACTTCCTGCCACGGCAGACTAAAATCACTCTTGCTCAGTCCCTTCTACTACCTTTAATAGACTATGCGGATGTTTGTTGGGTCAGCGCGAACGAAGAACAACTGAACAAACTCGAACGACTTCAAAATCTCGGGATTCGGTTTATCTACGGGTTGCGCAAGTATGACCAAGTCTCCCAATATCGCAAGGAGCTGGAGTGGCTTCCGATCCGTCTTCGCCGTGACATGCACATTCTCTCCTATCTGTTCAATATTTTGCGAAATCCCCGATACCCCACATATCTACGAACGTTTTGACTTTCTTTTCCCCAGGGATAGCAATCCGAGATCCCACACGGTGTCTCTCCTTTCAACTCCTCGGCATAATACTGCCGCTTACGAACACTCGTTTAGGTTAAGGGCAATCCGACTGTGGAACGCACTTCCCTGCGCTATTAGGGAAAGTCCCTCAATTTTCACTTTTAAGAAAAGATTGAAAGTGCATTTCCTTTCTCTTCCGTAAATGGTACCATATTTATGTAGGTATATGTATGATTTATTTAGTTTATGTATGTTCATGCTTTACATTGTATTTGATGTAGTGGAAGTATATATATATATATTTTTATTTTATATTTGGTATAGTTTATATATATTTGAAAGTAATTTGCGTCCGTATGTATAGTGTTATTGCGAGCTAGGACTTTCCAGTATAATAAACTCTCCTGTCCTGCCTAGGTTTGCTGGAAGAAATCTCTTTTTAGAGATAAGCTCGCCTTTGCTTATTACATTACTTTTAATTGTCTGTAACTTTATATTATCTATGCAATAAAGAATAAAGAAAAAGAAGAAAGAAGAAATATTTGTTGCGTTTATATTCCACACGGGCCGCAGTATAGGGATACGTTGGAAAATTTCTTTGAAATCTGTAGTCAATTAATAACAGACAATCCAAATGATATTTTTCTTATAACAGGTGATTTTAATATTTCTGACGGACTTTGGACTAGAAATGATTGTTACAAAATGACCTTAGCTAGCAGCAACAGTTATCCTCTACAATTGGTTAGTGAATTTTTATCATTTACAGGTGTTGAACAATATAATGGTTGTTTTAATATTAATCAACGTGTGCTTGATCTTATTTTTTGCAATAAAATTGCATGGTAACAGCAAGTGATGATATTTTAACACCTGAGGATTTTCATCACAAGGCACTTCATATTGTACTTAATGTAGATTACGCGCCACCCCTGAAGCCAGCTCCCATTTACGTATATCGCTTCTACAAGGCGAATTTTTATCAAATAAATATTGAATTGTCAGAAATTAACTGGGTTGAATATTTTCAAGGCCGCGCACTGGAGGACTGTGTAATACTCTTTTATGATATATTAAATAAATTGATTGACAGATATGTTCCAAAGGTACTGCAACGTAATTCGTGTTCTAGGCCTCTTTGGTATTCTAGATCTCTTAGAAAACTTCTGAATGAGAAAAAGAAATATCATAGGCTGTGGAGGACTTTCGGTAATCCCTTGGATTTCGACACATTTAAAACTCTTAGAAAAGGAATTTCAAAATTGGAGCCTATATGTTACAGAAACTATATCAATAATACTGAAGCCAAAATTAGTACTCATCCTAAATTCTTTTGGACGTATATAAAGTCAGTTTTTGTTAAGAAAGGTCTCAAAACTCAAAAAAACTCAAACTCAAAACTCAAAACGTTTATTCTGTAAATAGGCCACAAGGGCACTTTCACATGTCATTTCATTTCATTTTTTACAGAACATTTGGTATTATTATCATATTATCAGAAAAAAAAAAAGTACTTAATTATTGTTTCTGAGAGATGTAAAGAGTCTCAAATGTCATAATAAAATAATTAAAATATAAATAACAGAGATGTATAGTCTCTTTAGTCAATAATACAATGATAATAGGAGATGTAAATGGTCCCCACAGTCAAGAGTTGTATAATTAAATTAATCTTTGGAGGTGTAAAAGGGTCTCCCACAGCTTATGCACTATAAGGGTATGACGGCCTCAAGTGGTACAGAAATTTGTGATTTCTTCAACCAACATTTTCACTCAGTTTTCGAAAAACCTTCTGTTAGCTCTGTTGACCTGAATAATCTTCCACCTGTAAATGATACAGTGTTTGACATGGACACTATTTTCATATCTAAAGATTTTGTTAACAAATATCTTAAACGTATAAACATTTATAAGGGTGCTGGTCCTGACGGCATACCTCCCATCATAATAAAAAATTGCTCCCCCAGCTTAACATTGCCGATAACTTTACTTTTTGAGAAGTCTTTCAGGGAGGGGTCTGTACCATCCTTATGGAAACAAGCATTAGTTACACCAGTACCAAAAGGTGAAGTTAGCACGGATATAGAGAAATATCGCCCTATATCGAAATTGTGTCAGTTTGGCAAAATTTTAGAGAAGATTGTTAGTGATCAGCTATCTACTGCTGCTATGCGGCCTTATATAATTTCTAACCAACATGGTTTCCTTAGAGGTCGTAGTGTCGAATAGAATCTTCTATCATATACTGAAGCTATTTTAACTGCATTAGATAACAACTGTCAGGTGGATGCTGTGTATACCGACTTCGCCAAGGCTTTTGACAAAATCAGTCATGAGCGCTTACTTCTGAAGCTGTGGCACTTTGGTATACACGGGGATCTTTACCGTTGGGTTAAATCTTATGTAGAAAATCGTTCGCAGGCCGTAGCTGTGAGAGGGCATATTTCTCATTACAGGTCTATCAGTTCTGGTGTACCACAGGGTTCCCATTTAGGGCCCTTATTATTTGTTCTGTATCTAAATGATATCACTGAATGTATCAATAATTCAAACATGCTTTTATACGCCGACGACACGAAAATTTTTAGAGTCATACGAAATCCTGACGATTGTATTTTACTGCAAAACGATTTAAATAATTTCCAAACCTTTTGTAACGCAAATAATCTTTTCTTAAACCCAGAAAAATGTTTTATTATTAGCTTCAGTAGAAAAAGGACAACTATTTACTCCAAGTATGATCTTTGCGATAAAGAGTTAACCCGTGTGAACCAGATCCGTGACCTCGGCGTAATCATGGACTCAAAGCTTACCTTTGTGCCCCACATTGACAATATCTTAAATAAATCTTTCAAGCAGTTGGGATTCATTTTGCGCGTAAGTAAAGTTTTATTGCATTTTTTTTGACTGTTCATATAAAAAAAAATGTTTTATTTTTGTCAGAATGTAAAGGTATTTTTATAGCATCGATTTTACATATTAGAATTTCTATTTCCAGTTTAGTTTTAGTACCTATATAAGTTACATAGTTTAGAATCAGGATGCTATTGAATTGTAGTATGGTTTTCATACTCTATTTAAGGAAACTGTAGGTCTATAATTCTTATTACCCTATAATGTAACATTGTATTATATAAGAGACTTTTTGTTTCTAAATAAAGATAAATAAAGATAAATAAAATATAAATTGCTCGAATAGCTCTTTTCTGTAAAATAAAAATAGTTTGAATATCCGCTGCTTTCCCCCACAACAAGATACCATAGGACATCACACTATGAAAGTAACTAAAATATACTAGCCTAGATGTAGCCACATCCGTGCTTTGTCTGATGTTCCTAACAGCGTAAGCCGCAGAACTTAATTTACCAGCCAATTTATCTATGTGGGGTCCCCACTGCAATTTGCTATCAATGGTTATTCCAAGAAACTTCGTATCATTTACCAATTCTAACGTGCTGTTGTCTAACACTAAACTGGTCTCAACTTGCCTGACATTTGGAAGTGAGAATTTGATACACTTGGTTTTACCAGCGTTTAACAATAAATTATTAACTGTGAACCAATTCAAGGTTAAAGACAATACACCATTAACATCATCAAAATCTCCTTTTTGTCTTTCAATTTTGAAGACCATTGAAGTATCATCAGCAAACAACACTATGTCAGTTAATTTCTCCACCATGAAAGGCAGATCATTAATATATACCAGGAATAAGAAAGGGCCTAATATGGAACCTTGTGAAACGCCAATTTTAACACCCGATCCATCAGATTTTACGCCGTTAACTTCTGCCTTTTGAATTCTATTGCTTAGGTATGATCTTAGTAGATCCAACGCTTTATTTCTAACTCCGTAATGATTTAATTTAATTAATAGCCTATTATGATCAACACAATCAAACGCCTTCGACAGGTCGCAAAAAACTCCGATAGCATCCTGTGCGGCCTCCCATGCAGCATCCGTAGTCGATTTACCCCTAGTGAAACCATATTGTTTAGCGTAGAGTTGTTTTGTACGGTTGAAGTGTGAGAGCATTTGATTGAGTATAATCTTTTCAAATATTTTACTTAGTGTTGGAAGGACAGATATTGGTCTGAAATTTGAAGGATCGCCCTTAACTCCCGACTTGAACAGAGGCATCAGTTTACTGTGTTTCATGAGGTCTGGAAAAGCCCCATCTTCAACACATTTATTGAATATATAAGCTAAGTGTGGGGCTATAACTAGAACTACTGAACCAATGACTTTGACTGATATACCCCACAGGTCTTCCGTATTTTTTAAGTTAAGTAATTTAAACGTTTTGACAATGTCCTGGGGATATACATGATGAAATTTTAAATATACATTACTGACGCTAGTGTTATTTTTTAATAAAGTCTCTGCTTCATATGGAGATGAATTTAGACGGTCCGTTGTGAGTTCGGGTACATTGGTGAAGAATGTTTCAAAAGCTCGAGCAACATCAGCGTTGGATTTAACAACATCATCAGCTATCTGTAGGCAGAAATCATTGTCCCTTGGTATAACTTTGCCAGTTTCAAGGTTTATTATTTGCCAAACTGTTTTCATTCTATTATTTGAATTTTGAATTTTTCTATTAATGTGTGAAGTTTTTGCAGTTCTACAAACCAACTTGAAAGTTTTGGAATATTTTTTAACATAGTCATGAAATTTTCGATCAAAGTTATAGGTTTTTTGATCATAAAGGTCATACAAGATAACTCTACTTTTACGAATTCCAAACGTTGCCCAGTCATTAAATTTAGATTTACCGTTGTAGTCACTGACTTTCTTTAATTTGAAAACTTTATTGAATTCTGTCTGAATAATGTTGAAGAAGTCTGAGTAGATTTTGTTTGGGTTCTTTTCATTAAAATCCGGTACTGGCAAATTTATATCTAAGTTTTTCGTATATGTCTCTAGTCTATGGGATGTAATAGGCCTATAAAATGATGGACCAGTCTTATCCTTAATAGCAATTGGGAATGAAACTGTTTGACCACTGTGATCGGAGGGTAAGCAGTTAATTTCACTTGTACTTGTGAATGCACAGTCACAAAAAACGTTATCTAAGCAAGTTTGGCTGGTAAGTGTAATTCTAGTCGGCTCTTGAAATACATGACATAAATTAAATGATTTAAACAGAGTTATTAATCGTCGCTTCAGTGTTATATCTACAAGCAGATCTACATTAAGATCGCCACAAATAACTAACTTTTTTCTGTTATTACAAAGTTTAATGAGGGCTTCCTCCATAATTTTCTCAAATATTTCGAAATTACCATGGCCTTTTTCATCCCTCGGTGGCCTGTAGACACAAACAATAATATGGCTATCTAACTCAACACAGGATACCTCTATTTGTCTTTCAACAGTAAGTGCAAGAATATATTTCCGTTGTTTCACCTTAATATTATTTTTCACTAAGATTAAAGAACCACCTCTATCAGCAGTCTTTCTATTGTAACAACTGACAATTTTGTAATTATTTATGTTAAAAAACATCATATTTTCCTTCAACCAGTGTTCTGTAACACAAATAATATCAATGTCAGAATTTTTTAGAAATAATTCTAATACAAGTTCTTTGCCAGGTAGCCCCTGGATGTTTTGATGGGCAATATTTAACTGGGGTTTACATTTTGACATATTTAGTGGCTCTTGTATGCTAGAGATTTCCTCTATTGTCTTATGAACTAATTTAAATTACTTGGAACAGATTCCAATGTTGCATGCAAAGTATAATTAACAGGTGAATTCCCAATAGGGGTGCATGTCATATTACTCTTAACATAAGGGTCATTCCAATCTATGAGGCAAAAAGCGTTACTCATTAGAACTGACATGAAATTTATATTTATTTACTAAGAAAATACTATAAAATCGAAGATTCAATAGGCCTTTACGTTTTCATAATAATTGCTATAAACTACGACTTCTAATTTTATCCGAAAAAACTCAATGAACCCTGATTTCGTCATGTCCTGTGTACGTCACCCACCTCACTATTCAACTTTGACTAGAAATAAAAAATAGAAAGAATACGTTTTGGTAGACACTTTCGCTTTATTAACTATCAGTAAATCTTTAAAATTATGTTATTGCAATCAAACAAAAATACTGGGAAGAAAATTTTCTATTTTCACGACAAAAAACAAGGGTTACAAAATTTCGGTCATTCCTGTGTATTTGGCGAAATTTGTGAAAAAAGTGGTATCCTTGATTCGAACGGTAATTAGTTTTTCTATGCTTGCAACACTAATCCTTTCCGCACCTGACTTCGTGTTGTTGATGTTGTTATGACGTCGCCGGTTCAATAAAATTGAAAACATAAGTGCAAATCTGAGGTTGTAAAAGTTCATGCATCATTCCTGTTATGGTGATATTTCGGTAAGTGTATTCTTTAAAAATCACCAACCATTTTGAGTGTAAAATGCTTTAATGACAAAAACTTTCTAAACTATTCATCACAAACATAACCTCAAAATACAGCCCATGTAATGCCGTACACCTTCGTACATCATTTATGTGTATGTCATTCCTGTGTACTAGTTGGTACACAGAAATGATAGCTTACACAGAAATGTCGATGTTTTTTGTTGTGAGTAAATTTATGTTTAAAAATCATTATTTGACTTTATCTTGATTGCCTCTATCATAAGAAGATAGAATATTTAAGAAGAAGAAGAAGAAGAAGTTAATATTTAAGGAACTTTTTATAGTTTTATTTATTTTTCTGAAATATTTACTTGAGTATGGATTTTTATGAGTGACCATGACTTTTATTAAATGGTGCTTTGTCTTTGTTTAGTTACGGTTAAAATGGGCAAGATATCAAACAGACAGCGAAAAACGTAAAAAGCACCGTGTCGTAAACAAACAAAGCATGCGCAAAGCCAGAAAAAA
Organism: Argyresthia goedartella; assembly: GCA_949825045.1. Taxonomy (NCBI): domain Eukaryota; kingdom Metazoa; phylum Arthropoda; class Insecta; order Lepidoptera; family Argyresthiidae; genus Argyresthia; species Argyresthia goedartella. The sequence goes on from OX463820.1 coordinate 36,389,270, forward strand.
CATGTCAGAAGAAGATTTAGAAGAACGAAGAAGAAAAGACAGGGAGAGGTACAGACGAAAGAAAGAAAAGGTATGATCAATAATAATAAGGTATAATGATGTAGATAATAATAGCAAATGTTTTTGTTGAATAAACAATTTAAAATTCCAATTTAAATTTCAGGTACCTATGATTAAAACTATCACAGAAGTCACTCCAAGAGAAAGAAGACAGATTCAAAAACAGTGGACAGCAGCCTCACAGAGATACCGTAAGAAAAAGAAGGATGCTGCTGTCGTTGAATCGCAAACTGCTAACTTGATCTCAGAGACACCTACATCTAGCCCAAGCGTCTCAGTTCAATCTTCCAGAGCTCTTTCCGGCCAGCAACAAGCAAATAAAAATAAGCGGCTTCTTAAACAAGAAACCTGGCTTTGAAAGTAAAACTAAGACTTTTGGAATCTAGAGTTTCTAAATACAAAACACGACTACAAAGAAGCCGGCAAAAACTCGAAGCTATGGGTGCTAAAAGGAAAAACTCCAAATGCAATAGTGTTGTTGCTGCGAAAAGAAGACTAGTGGAGAGTTTCTTTGACAGAGATGATATAAGCAAAATGACGGCAGGGAAAAAAGAGACTATAACCAGGAAAGGTCAAAAAAAGCAAATAAGATTTCTCCTTTATAATATATACAATCTGTACAAAAATTTCATTGGAGAGTTTCAAATCGTCATGTCTTATTCGCTTTTTGCAACTACAGACCATTCTGGATATTGATTCCTAATGTCAATAAGCGCGACACATGCCTCTGTATAGTCCATAGTACTGCCGAATATATTGTGAAGGCTTTGAAATTCGGAGGAGTCATTGATCAACAGAGAATGATTGATGTCGTCAAAAGTATTTGTTGTGTTGGAAACCTTATCGCACACTACTTTGCGGTTAACCTTGATGTCGATAGTGTAAATTGGCACTATAGCGAGGCAGGTCATGGTAAAGGGGCACCGGATGGAGTTGGAGGGTGTGTTAAACGAGTCGCCGATCGAGCTGTAGCTCTTGGTAAAGCCGTTTCTAATTTTGAGTCTTTACTGAATATATTGAAAGAACAGTGCCGAAATATATTAATTCTACTAATTGATGATTCCAAAATTGAGGAAATAGATGTCTCATTGAATAGAAATAATACAGTTACTGTTACTGCACATGTCCGCAAATTTTTTGATGACTCCTCAGATATTTTTTAAATTGTTATAAAAAAAATAATTTTTGATTATTTTTAATTGTATTTAGTCAGCAAAAAGTTCCTACTAAAACAAAGACTGAATAATAAGTTAGATAACTATTTTAAGATTGAGAAAACTTATGAAGAAAGAGTATTTTGATAAAGAGTATTCCTTAAAATATCCAGTAACATTGTACACAGATATGATAGTCATAACTGTGTACAATGTTGCTGGATTTTTTTAAGGTTTGATATGAAAATAATTAAATATAAGATAATTAGTTATGTACGTGAAAACACAGTTATTTTTTTTATATAAGCTTACAGAAAATTTGTTATACTCATGCCAAACATTTTTTTTTTGTTTTCGTCATTACTGTGGATTTTGCCGTCATTTCTGTGTAGCCGTTTTTTAAGATTTTTGCGATTTTTTAATAAATTATTCATTTTTAAGCTGTGTTTTAATACGTAATGTATGTATCTCAGAAAAATACACAACTTAGCCCAAAATAGACCATTTTGCTACGATTAAAGTCCTTTTCGCACTTTGTTTGGAATGACCCATAAGCTGATGTCAAGTTGAACTTAGTTAAACCAACTATAGCTGCGTCGCATATATTATAAGCTAACAATGTAGCTAGTAATTTTCTATATTTATTAGACAGGTACAATGTATCCTGTGTCAGAGTAAAGTTATGAATAAAATTATTCATGTCGAAATATAAAATAGCATCGTTGTGATGACATGTTAAATTAAATAAATGAATATTCATTCTATGCACAGATTTGTTCTGTAGTTCTGTCAAATTACAGGCATATGGAAAATTGCATAGTATAAATTTGCATTTCATCCTACTATGTAAGTCTAGAAGTTTATTCAAATCATTCCGACTAATGTTTGAATGATTTCCTACCATAATTACAATAGTGCTGTACTCATCATAGATACCGCGACTAATCATCTTCACTAGATCTACAAATGAACTATTTGGACAGCAAATGTTCGTTACTTTTTGGTTAAGCCGGTTATGTAATAGAGTTCCAAATCCTGCACCTACTTTGTCGGAGAACAACAGAGTTTTTCTCTGAGCACATATTTTGGTAGCTGGCGGTACACGAGTGGAGGTGAGTGGCGGGACACACGTGTTGGAGTGCGGTTTGATGCACGTGGCGGCGGTTGGCGCGGCATTCGCGGCAGCGAGCGGCGCAACATGCGCAACGGCGAACGGAGCGGCCCTCGGGGCAGCTTGCGGCATGACACACGCCTCAGCAGGGACAGCGAGCGGCGTGGTGCTCGCGCTGTTGAGCTGCGAGGTGCCTCCTCGTCGACGACGGCGACGCTGTTTTTTGGTTGGGGCAGCGGTGGACGCTGCAACACTCTCGTTGAGGGGGGTCGAGACCAAAGTTAGTGATGTGGGCTCGTCCTCCTTGCTGGTCTCATTTATAGAATCCGTTACCTTCTTAGCGTTGACCTGCGAATACAGTTAAGTGAAACCTTAGTACTATCCAAGCTTAACTATTGTACAGTAGAACTCCAATTATCCGAATTAATGGGGACCGGGACCCATTCGGATAATCAAATATTCGGATAATCAGATTTAAAAAAAAAATATTGCCATTGGAGAGAATAAAAGCTACATTTTGATATTGCACTATTTTATCAACAATTATCAACGTTATCAACAATTAAAAGCACCTTACTGCCTTCTTTTCCCACCGATTCTTGGTGCTTTTTCACTTCAGGAATAAACACTTCATCATACCATTCGGTAAACAAAGCTGCAGTCATCCAGGCCTTGGGTTGACTTTTGTAGAAGAGTGGAAGTTTTTTTACGTTTTTAAATGCTCTTGGATTTCTTGATGCCATGGTATAAAAACAATACAGTATTGTACACGCACAAACAAAAGTAAGCCGTAGCGAAAGAGTAGCGTCCTCGAGCAAGGTCAATAGCACACTGGCTAATCAAAACAAACAATGACAGGTGCGCCGTGACTGCAATGCGCCGGAACTTGTCTTAACTTGCCGTTGTGCCTACACACGCGGGGGGAAGTCAGTGTAGGCACAACGGCAAGTTAAGACAAGTCAAGTCAAGACTTAACGCGCAAACACTGGCTTCGCGGGGGGAAGAATAATAGCGCACTTAGACTTTTTTTGGACAATTTTTTTGTGATTCGGATAATCGGCGATTCGGATAGTCGGAGTTCGGATAATTGGAGTAGTGTATGGAGCGTGTCTATTTGAGAAAACACAAAAACTCATACAAAGAGTACAAAATGCCTGTGCCAGGTTCTGTTTCGTAATTCCCCCCAAAACGCACATTACTCCATTTTTAAACAGGGCAAATATTTTAAGGATGAAAGCTAGACAGAATTTGTATTTTTCAACGCTTTTGTTTGAGGTTATAGTGAAGAGGACCCCTTCTTATCTTTGTGACAAACTTACCTGGCGTATGTCCCAGAGAGTTGCTCCTTTTCTCTCAATGCCTCGACACAAGGGTGCAGCTTTCCGTGGCAGTTTTAAGTACCGTGCCACCAAGTGCTGGAATAACATCCCACCACCCCTTCGGCTGCTTACTAGTAAGGCTGGGTTTAGAAGTGCCTATAGAAAGTATTTGATACTACAGCAGAAAACTTAGGGAACGGCACGAAGCTAATCTATGTACCTGTTACCTGTGATATTTATATTGTTTCCAATTATATTATTAGTATGATTAATTCCCTACTGATTATTATTATTTTATAATCCTAATGACATTTTAAATTTAATCTTACTTGTAACCCCGACATCAATTTTATTACAAATTGCTATATTTTTTTAATTTTATTTCTTTTATTACTATACATTTTAATGATATAATTTTAATGCTATAATTTTAATACAATCTTCTAGAATACAATTTATTTTATTCAACAATTTTATTAAATTCATCATATTTTACGTTGTTAAATGTGTACTTGAGCAGACCGTTGTCTCGTCCGTACTGGCTCTGGCAGAATATCAGCGTCACAGATTCGTCTGTGACATTGCTGAGTCAGGGCCATTTCATTGTCGCGGTACAGTCACAATACCACATAGTTTTCCTTACCGTACCTTAATGTTTTGCTTGTATAATTTTATTATTTATTGTTTGTTTTATTTAACTGCTGTGTTTTGTTTTGTTTTTGCAGATTTTTCTTCTTAAAGTTTGAGTTAAAATTATGTATTTGTGTGTGTACCATGTTGCAATGAATAAATTAATTTATCTATCTATCTATCCATCAATCGCTCTTTGGAATGCTAGAATCTACTGGCCGCGCTGTGCAATATTTCTTTTCAACACATATAGAGGTTACGCAGTTATTTGCCTATCAGGCTCAAACGATTTCATCTTAAGCAAGGAAGGAACAACACAGGGTGATCCATTAACAATGCTTATGTATGCAGTCGGAATTCTACCCCTAATCCAAAGCTGCAAAGGCCCTGGAAAATATGTACAAAACTGGTATGCTGATGATTCCGCCTGTTTTGGTAAACTAAAAAATGTAAAAGAATGGCTAGAAAAACTGATGAAACTAGGTCCAAAATACGGTTATTTCCCAGAACCTTCAAAAAGCTATATCATAGTCAAAAATAAATCAACCGAAGAAGCTCATAGACTTTTTGGGAACTTGGAGTGAAGACTGTACTTTCACATCGGTTTTTGGGTGGCGTCATTGGAGATAAGAATGGAAGAAAAGAATACATCAAAGAAAAGGTTAACGAATGGATTGAATATATAAGACTACTATCAAAAGCTAGTAAAAACACCCACAACTTGTACATACGGCCTTTACAAAATCACTCCAATGCGAATGGAGATACTTACAAACAGTCATGAATAACACTTGTGAGGAATTTCACACTTTAAAACAAACCATCATGACAACACTGATACCATCAATCTTAGACAGAGAAATAACGCCGCTAGAACATGAATTATTCAGCCTACCGGTGAAACTTGGCGGGCTAGGCATTAACAACCCAAGGAATAACAACGACTGTTATAAAACATCGATAGAATCAAATAGTATACTAACGCACGACATCAAATCTGACGAAAATCTAGACTTACTAGCCCATCAAACTCATGCTACAAATACTATCAAAGAAGAAAAACTATCGCGGAAAAAGAGAGACGCTGAAAAAAGTAATGTCATAATATGTAAACTACCAAATAAAATGAAAAGATGTCTCCAAAGAGTCGTTGAAACGAACTCTTCACAATGGCTAACTATCATCCCGACCACCGCAAATAATACTGATCTCACAGCTACCCAGTTTAGGGATGCTTTAGCTATTAGCGACGGATGCGGAGAGAGTAATTTCGACCTAAACCACGCATTAAACTGCAAGAAAGGAGGATTAATAAAAAAAGGAAATGATCAACACAAAGATGATTGTAAAAATTGGGCCGAACTAGCCTGGGGAACTAGCACAATAGAACCCATAATGCAAGATGCAACTATAAATCTACCAGCACTTATAGGTGATCTGTTACTAAACAGTGTTTGGGAACCTGCAAGGAAAGCGTTCTTCGACGTACGCTTAGTAAATGCTGACGCTTCCTCTTACAGCAACCTCACCTAGCAAAAAAAAAGCACAGAGACATAGCCGAGAGAAACACACAAAATACGACCGAGCAGCTGAAGACCTAAGAGCCTCTTTCGCCCCAATAGTTATTTCAAGCGATGGAGCCCTAGGAACTGAATATAACAGTTTTTTTTTAAAAACCGCATCAAAACTTAACGGGAAATGGGGAAAAGCGTATTCTCAAATAGTGTACTGGCTGAAAGTGAAAATACAAATCTCAGTTATAAGAGCAGTTTCCATGAGAGTAAGAGGCACGAGAAAACATGTCAGGGCCTTTCAATGCGAAGATGGAGCAGGAATACTTTGGTGACAGCTTGATCTCCACAAACAGAATTACCTACATAGGTTTTATTTTCTATGCGTACTCGTATCTTCTAAGTTCTATTTGGAGTATTATTTGTATTGAATAAATTCTATAAATAGGCAGAGCTAATCGCTTGTATATTATGTCTCTCTTTGTATAGCCATGAGGCATACAAATATTTTACACATTTATGGATACACAATTTTGTCACAAACATTTATGTCAAAGTTTTCGAAGTCAAATAATAAAAGTTTAACGTCATTTATTAAATTGCGTGCCCAGAATCAACTTAAGCACCTTAAGTCACAGTTTTTTATCTAATAAGTATTCAGATATGGAGTAGTATATTTTATGAAACAATAGCTTTCGCAGTTCCCTTTTAAATTGGTATATTGTCTATGTTACGAATTCTATCCAGTAAGTTATTAAAGATTTTGGGTGCCATGCCAAAAATACTATTTTTAAATAAAGCTGTTTGGTGTTGGAGATTTTGTTGGGATGTCGTTTGCTTTGATATTTAGTGAACAGATGTGTGTTTGATTTTACAAACATTGCTACCTCAAGTATATATAAGGAAGGGACTTGTTTATAATTTAATTTTAAGTATAATTTTAATTCAACGCCTGTAATTTTAAGAACAGCAACTTGTGTATTTGCGTCAATTGATTGCTCAACATCTTCTGTCAAGGCGCTCTTGCCTTTTCTGCTGTCACACGCGAATGTAACGTGCTTACAAATTTTGCCGTTTTTACTGAAAATATACCTGAGGTCACGAACATGGTCCTAGCTCATCCCGGATACTGAAGATTTGGAGATAAACCCGTATTTGTGGAGTAATTGAAGATAGCAAGATACGCCGGTAACCACGCGGTGCAAAGTGCGCAATTGTGCCGGCCGCTACTGTGAAGTGATACGTTTCCTCGAAACATTGAGCTATTTTGTCTTTAATTGCACCCAGCACTCAAATTCAGGTATACTTTTAGGTATTCTTCGGTTAAAAAGGTCAGTAATGTTTTATTTGTAATTTTATGTGATAGCAAAGTTAATCTAAAATGCATTGTCATATTGTCATTGCGTAATTTCAGAAGCTAATCGTTATATTTTGTTAATTCGTACTTACAATACAGTACAGTAGCCGTTAAGCTACAATAATTAACAGATTACTTCTGATATTTATTAATATTTCACGCAGATTTGACTCAATTGCAGTAGGCAGGTACCGAAATAGATACTTGTTTACGTTCATTAGGTATTTATTATAAATTACTAGGCTGAGCATCATTGTACTACATTTGCATATGTATTTGTCACCTTCTTGACAGTTTGTAGACATATTTACAGTTAGAGCACATTTAAATATTCACTGATCATTACAAGTAGGAATCTTTACATTCACCTGTACGCTGTAGGTATTTGTAAAATTACCTTAAACTATCATTAAATTTTGCATTGTATCAAATTCCAGATTGGTAAACGTCGCTTCCCAAAGATGACAGAAGTCATGTTAACATTAATCAGAAAGAGAGCTAGTTTCAAAGGCCAGCTGACTGTGTTTAGCAGGTATTTGTCAGCGTTGGACTCTTCTAAGTTGGATGCTTTGGGTGCACGTGAGTTACAAATGCGTATTACTAACATAGAAGCGTTTGTACCATAAGTATGACGAGGTTCAGTTGCAAATGGAATGTGAAAGTGAAGCGACTGAAGAGCAATTAACTGAGAGGACTAACTTTGAGGATACATACTTTCAATGCATCGTTAACGCTCAACAAATATTGTCAGACTATAATGACACTCTGAATCTGGACAATAAGTCAAATTCGTCGCATTCTCGTCATAGTGGTGGTCACAGGCTTGTTAAGTTGCCAACCATACAATTGCCAAAATTCAGCGGATCCTGTAATAACTGGCTTGAATTTAAAGACACCTTTACAAGTTTGATTCACAATAATGAGGAAATTGATGTGATAAATAAGTTTCATTACTTAAGGTCGTCATTGGAAGGTTCTGCTGCGGTCGTGTTGAGGTCTGTTGAGTTTTCCTCAAAGAACTATGACACGGCATGGATGCTTTTAACTGAAAGGTATGATAATAAAAGACTTTTGATAAAAAATCATGTAACTGCATTATTCAGTCTGGAATCAATAACCAAAGAGTCTTCAACAGTACTGAAAAACTTAATTGATCACCTGAATAAAAATCTACGAGCCTTGGAGTCGTCGGGTGAGCCTGTGCAGCAGTGGGACACTCTTATCATTCACATAGTTACGCAAAAACTTGATATGAAATCACTGCGTGAGTGGGAGGAATTTAAAGACAGGTTGGATAAAAATCAACCCATAAAGTTTTCATCTTTCATTGAATTCCTAAACAATCGTGCTAATTTGATTGAAACTTTGGAACTATCTCGCTTTTCCCACAGTCACCAGCCCAATACCACAAATCCAAGCAAGAATAGTGCTAGGTTAAGGAGTATGGTTTCGGTGCAAACAACGTCCACTTTGAACTTGTGTCCTAAATGTCAGGGAGATCATTATCTAAATAATTGTTCACATTTTTTATCCCTGAGTAACAGTGGCCGCAAAGAGGTGTTGGCTAATATCAGAGTGTGTCATAACTGCTTTCGTGCTGGTCACTACTCAAACCAATGTAAAAAAATTGGTTGCAAAATTTGCAAACGCAAACACAACACACTCATTCATTTAGATGATATCAAGTTCAACAGACAAGTAACAACGCAGCAGCCCCTGCCGAGTCACAATAATACCGTGATGTCATCATCTAATTCCGACGTAAGACAGGTACAGTCGCAGTCCCACCCAACGGCTCAAGTCGCTTCAAGCGCAACAAATCGTGCATCACAAGAGTCTAGCGAAGTGACATTGACCGCTCATGTATGTGCTGAGGTAGGTAGTGTAGGTAACGAGGCGAGCGAAATTTTATTATCTACGGCATTAGTAAAAATATTTGATTCAAACAACAAACCACACATAGTTCGCGCTGTACTTGATAGTGGCAGTACATCGTCGCTAATGACGAATCAACTGTGCAAACGACTCGATCTACCTGTAGTACAAGTAGACAGATGTATAGAGGGTATCAATAACTCTAAGTCTAAAGTAGGTCAAGTGTGTAGTGTATTAATGACCTCGCTGAACGATTCATACAGCACAAGAATGCAGTGCTTTATTTTGCCTTCCATTACAAACAACGTTCCCTGTAAACACATTGATATCTCGGAATTAAACATGCCGACTGATATTTGTTTGGCTGACCCTCATTTTTATAGGTCATCTGCGGTTGAGATGATCATCGGCGCAGACTTATTCTGGGACATGCTCGGTACAGAAAAAATCAGACTAGTTACTGGAAAACCCATTCTTCAGGACACGCGATTGGGATGGTTAGTGTCAGGCCCAATAAACAGCGGTCATCCATCTACCAAGTCCAGCATTATTTGCAATTTTTTGAAAGTGGAATCCAGTACCTGCGCCTCAGACACGCAATTTGCTGAGGTACAAAGTTAATTGTCACGTTTTTGGCAACTTGAGGAGGTCACCCACAAAGATTCTCATTATTCACCGGAAGAAAAACGTTGTGAGGAGCATTTCATCAAAAATACGACACGGTTGGAAGACGGTCGATTTTGTGTTAGGATTCCATTTAAAAACTCCCCTGAAGTTTTAGGAGAATCACGACCTCGCGCTAAACAGTGTTTTCTGTCATTGGAGCGTCGTAATGATAAACAACCGTTGCTAGAAAAAATGTACCGTGAATTTATGTCTGAATACGAACAGTTAGGTCACATGTCCGAGGTACCGTTTCTGTCTGAACAAAAGACATATTTCATTCCTCATCACGGAGTCCTACGTGAAAGTAGCACGACTACAAAATTACGTGCGGTATTTAATGCGAGTGCACCCACCTCATCAGGTGTTTCACTGAATAATATTCAGATGGTGGGGCCAACCGTGCAGGATGACCTTCTGTCGATACTCGTCAGATTTCGGTTTCCAAAATACATTATTTCAGCAGATGTTGAAAAGATGTATCGACAGATAGCCATCCACCCGGAGGACAGACCTTTACATCAAATCATTTGGCGTGAAGATGCGTCTTGTCCGTTAAGGGCGTTTCAGCTGAATACCGTTACATATGGAAGTGGTAGCGCACCCTATTTGGCTACGCGTTGTTTAAAACAATTGGGCTTAGAATGTATCGATAAAACTGTCAGTGAAATTATCATTCATGATTTTTACGTTGACGATCTGTTGACAGGCGTGGATCAGCTACAGGAAGCTGTCAAAATCCAGCAAGACGTCACGTCAGTTTTATCTTCAGCTCGGTTGTCTCTCCGTAAATGGAAATCCAATGAAATAAAATTGCTTCCTCATGATCATCACACTCAATCTTCGCTCAATCTGAATATTGGTAATAATGAACCAACAAAGACTCTTGGCCTCAGCTGGAAGGCACTTTCGGATGATTTGCTGTTTCCTATTGGTTCCTTACCTTCTAACGGAAACAGCAAACGCTCTGTACTTTCAGTCATCGCTCAGATTTATGACCCGTTAGGTCTACTGTCACCATGTGTGATTTTGTTGAAAATCTTTTTACAAAGGTTATGGCTACTCAAGCTCGCATGGGACGAACCTTTACCTGAGGAGCTTTTCAAAGGTTGGAGTAAAACCATAAACAATTTGTCAGCTTTAAATGATCTAACGTCGTGTAGTTTGCGATGGTTATAATAAAGCGTTTGTTTTGCATATCTTTGCAGATGCATCTGAACTAGCATATGGGGCATGCGTATATGTCCGCAGTGTAAACGAAGCTGGTGAAGTTTTGGTTAGATTACTGATGGCTAAAAGTATGGTTGCACCTATAAAACCAACAACCATACCTCGCCTTGAGCTTTGCGCTGCGCTAGTGGGTGCGCGTCTTTATCAAAAGGTAATTAATTCATTGCGCGATAAAGTAGGATCGACCACTTTATGGAGCGATTCCATGGTAGTCCTGGGATGGCTTAAAAGGTTACCCAGCAAATTAGAGCCTTTTGTAAGGAATCGCGTCGCTAGTATCCTAGAAGATACAGAGAAGTGTACATGGAGGCATGTACCTACCGATAAAAATCCTGCGGATCTGATCTCGCGTGGGATACAACCGGAACAAGTGCATGCCGCCGACTTGTGGTGGTCGGGTCCATCCTTTTTAAAATTAAATCACTCTCACTGGCCCAACAATTCCGTTGTCACTACAGATGATGAATCTCAATCGAATTCTATTTCGAACAAAACATTGCATTGTCAAATTTCACAAAGGATTGAGACTAAACAAATTATTGAATTTGACAGATTTTCAAAACTTTTAAGACTTTTACGTGCTGTAGCCTATGTGCTACAATTTTTGAAGATTTATGTTCTCAAAAGGGAGTCTAAACCCGCAGTTAACTATATGTATGTAGATGCGGCAGAGTTGCAAAATTCCTTGAATTTCATACTTCCTTTGGTGCAGAGGGAATCATTTCCAGAGTACGAATTACTATTGCAGGATAAACTCTTACCCCCCAAAAGTAGGCTATTAAAATTTAATGTTTCCTCATGATAAAAAGTTTCCTTTTTTACTACAGTCCACTCATCATTTTTCAGTCATTTTATTTCGTTTTGAACACAACCGATTGTTGCACGCAGGTCCACAATTATTGTTGGCATCCATTAGGGAAACGTACTGGCCAATCGGTGGTCGCTGTTTAGCTAAGGCTACCTATCATAAATGTGTAACGTGCACGCGCGAGCGTGGAAAGGTAGTAGTGCCTCAGATGGGTAATTTGCCGACTAAGCGTGTTTCGCCTGGTACCTACCCTTTTGAGAATGTAGGAGTAGATTATGCGGGTCCTATTAATGCCGTATCACGTCAAGGTCGTGGATGCAAGGTTGTAAAGGTGTATATAGCTGTCTTCGTTTGTTTAGCTACGAAATGTATGCACCTTGAGTTGGTTGGCGACTTAACAAGCAAGTGTTTTTTACTGGCCTTACGTAGGTTCATTTCTCGCCGCGGTAAATGTTCAAACATCTACTCAGATAATGGCACTTCATTTGTCGGTGCTTCAAACGAATTATCGCGCTTTTTTAGAGATAATTGTAACTCATTGGGTCTTGAAGCATCTAACGAAGGAAACCAATTTAATTTTATACCGGCCTATGCGCCACATTTTGGCGGTCTTTGGGAAGCAGGCGTGAAATCAACAAAATTTCATTTAGTTCGAGTGCTGGGACATTGTAATCTTACATACGAAGAGCTCAATACAACTCTTGTTCAAATCGAGGCAGTGCTAAATTCGCGTCCGTTGACCCCGCTTTCTTCAGACCCATCTGACTATACTCCGTTGACACCTGGTCACTTTCTCATCGGCCGTCCACTCACGAGTATTCCCACAGAAGATCTTCAAAGATACTCCTCAACCAATTTGAGCCGTTTCAACAGAATTGAGCAGCTTCGCCAGCAGTTTTGGTCACGGTGGAACAAAGAATATGTTTCCGAACTCCAGCAGCGAGTCAAATGGAGAACTGACGGTCAAACCCTTAAACCGAACACATTCGTTATCGTTAAAGAGCACAACCTTCCCCCTCTGCGATGGAAGCTGGGACGAATCATCACTGTCTATCCTGGGAGTGATGGAATTAGTAGAGTGGCGGATATTAAGACCACAAGTGGAGTCATTCGTCGAGCGTTTTCGAAGATTTGCCCGCTCTTGGAAGAGGAATCCATTGGTTGAAAGCCATGCTTTCAACGCCTGGGGGCATGTTTATAATTTAATTTTAAGTATAACTTAAATTCAACGCCTGTAATTTTAAGAACAGCAACTTGTGTATTTGCGTCAATTGATTGCTCAACATCTTCTGTCAAGGCGCTCTTGCCTTTTCTGCTGTCACACGCGAATGTAACGTGCTTACAAATTAAATCCTATTTATTCACCGAAGCTGCCGTTTTTACTGAAAATATACCTGAGGTCACGAACAGACTATTATTATATTTGTTGCGGATGAGGGCGGGGGATCCTGGCTGCGAAACCTTTGTCGTGCAAAAAAACTACGATACCAGTTACAATATGTGGCGCTTGGGCGTGGGTGAGGGAGCTGGCGAGGCGCGTGTACGGTCTGTGTCCTGGCGTCCCGGCGTTGAAAGAAAGAGGGCAAACCTTTTTTTTTTGTTTTTTTTTTTTGTTTTTTTTTTTTTTTTTTGTTGGAGGAGAAAAAAATGGAATTACCCATGCCCAGGAGTCAGACCTCCCTGCTATGTCCGGGTCCCCACATATTGTGAGCGGGCATCAGCTCGTGTGGTATATGGACTAAAAACAACCCCTTTGTTTTTACTGTTGTCTTAGTAAGAATTAACTGTGAGCCATGGCCTAGGTATATGCTGAAGGCTTTCTACCTGCAATTTGCCCTTTTGGGCGATATATATGTGTATATGATATATATGGGAGGAGTTTGCCTGCATACCCAATTTTATGAGCGGGCATCAGCTCATAGTCAACGGGCATGATAGCGGCTTGTTAGGGGGGCAGATAGCCCCCGCTACTAAGAAGTGGTTATATATAATTTTTGAGCACTATCCTCATCCTAAACTACTTTATATTTGGGTCATTTAGGGGGGCTCTGACCTCAGTCCGGGAGGTTTAAAGGGGCAGGGGGAGATTGTGTGTTCGTCTAATCAAGACGGCGATCTCTTTCAATCCAAATTTGGTATTTGGTGGGGGTGGTTGGGCTTTAAGAGCTTTCGTGATATCGTCCTTCGGTTCTAGGAGGACGTCTTTGGGGCGCCTTTTGAAAAGGTGTTTTTTATTTATATCTGGGGTCGGCTCATAAAGGGATGCTTGTACTATAAGCGGGTTTGGGTGGCTAGATACATTAATGAAGAAGCGTTCGGACGCTTCTTTCATATATTGCTTTACTGTGGGAAGTCTAAAGTCACTATGGAGGTCTACGTTTCGCATGTACCACGGGGCACCTACGGCTTTTCGCATGAAGCGATTTTGTAAAACCTGAAGGGGCTTAAGGGAGTGGGAGCAGTGTGCAAAGACTGGACTTGCATACGTGAAGACCGGACGGATGGAAGTTTTAAATAGAGTTATTTTGCAGCGCAATAAAAGATTGCTTTTACTTCTCATGAGCGGGTGAAGCCTACTCATGTAGAAGGCTGCTTTGTCGCGGACCGTTTTAATGTGGGATTTGAAGTTTAGTCGGGAGTCTAATGTCACGCCTAAATACTTCACTTTATTTTCCCCAGGGGATAGGGCGGTCAAAGAGGGGGGAGGGCAAGCCTGTAGCGCGGCCCATATTTATAGGGACGCGCACCCCGTTCACCTCCCCTTACCCCCGCGTTAGCTGCGGGCGTTTATTATCACAAAACCTTAATTCTACTATATATTACAGTATTTACACATTATCTACATTAGTCTAATTAGCAATACTAATTAAAATTGTCGATAGCAAACTAGATTCGATTGCTGTGGCGTCCCGTCCGTCTCCGGGAGCGCGTTTCCCGCTTACCTCACCCCCTCGTATAAATACGGGGAGTTTTGGAAATCGCTACCCAGAAGCGAATGAGACGTCGCGGCGGACACATCCATGACCATGCAGGGCCCGACTTACTATGAACTACATTTATACAGATTTTCATTAACATCGGTGACTACCTATATTGAGGTATTACTATCGTATACCTACATGTACCTATGCTTTTTTGCTAACCATATCCCTACCAGTGAATCAACAACAGAAACGGACTCTTTATTATGGTGTGCTTATGACTATAGGTTAGTGTAAAATAATTACTTGGGTGTATCGCCTGGTCATCAGATCCACAGGATTCTAGGAATATCACCACAAGTCACTCGCACGCACAACATTCACCGCCAGCACTCTCGCAATAGTGATGTCCCGTCACTCTAGTGTTGTCCATACAATCGACCATTGATATCGACATACACTGCATCCCTTCTTTGTTAATTTTAGAATTTAAATCAATTTTCTTATTTACACTAATTGGGTAGTGTTCGAGTTATAGGTCCTGTGTTCCTGTTCTAGGACTATCAGAGTTGTCACTGCTTTTTTCTGTTCCTGGACTATCAGAATTTTTACTGCTTCATTCTTCATTGATTACTCTCCATGTACCATTCACTCTCTTCAAACGAACTGTATTTCTTCTGTACTTTTTTCCTGTAGAATCATTTCTTATTTGTATGTCTCCTCCGTTAACACCAGTAACTGTATGCGGTTCTGGATTGAAATCAGAAGTCAACTTGTTTTCTTTCTGCACGTTTTTTACAAATACTTTATCTCCCAACTCCAATTAAGTTTCTACAGCTCTTCGCTTCCTATCTCCATATTTCTTTCCTTTTCCTTTCTGCTCCATATCCCTGTCCTTCACCTCCAAATCCATTTCTTTGTTTTCTATGTCCATTAGGGCTGGTATTTTGTCTCGAAAAATTCTGCGATAGAACAATTCGGATGGTGACTTCCCCGTTACTGAATTAGATGTCAATAGCACATCACAATAGAGAGAAGATATACATGATTAAATAATCAAGTATATCTTCTCTCCAGGGTTTCTTTTCTAGCTGACTTATCTTCAGTCTTTTCAGTACATCTCTATTTTGTTTTTCTACTTCCCCGTTCATCTGTGGCCAGTATGGTATAGTATTGTGGACATGAATACCACACTCTATACAAAATTTCTTAAAGATTTCACTTGTAAATTGGGTTCCATTGTCACATGTTAATGTCGCCGGAAAACCCAGTCTCGAAAATATCTCCTTTAATACTTTAATAGTTTCCGTTGCTGTTATGTTCCGCATGATCTTCATTTCCTTGTATCTACTGTACTAATAAACTAGGATTAAAATATAGTCATTACTAGTAAGTAGACCTAGGAAGTCCATAGCAACATCTACTCATGGTTCAATAGGTCATTCTCGTCTCTTCATTGGATTTGGCGGATTCGAGGCCGAAACTAGTGTACATCCTTTGCATGCTTTTACCATATTCTCAACGTCCTTGTCAATATTTTGCTTCTGAGGCGAGCTTTCATGGAAGCAATTCCCGGATGTTTAAAGTACCCTCTTACGCAATGTTTTCGGAATAACAATTATTTTTCCTCTGAGAAGAATGTCTTCATGAAAACAAAGCTCTGATTGAATTATCTTGTCCATTTTTATAGACTCATCCCAGTCATTGTTGAATAATCCACTCTTCACGTTTCTGATATCTTCATCCGATTCTGAACTGATCTTTATTTCTTCCAGGGGAACTGCGACTGGCCGACTATACTCAACTATTTGATTGATGTAGTTCTCACTGTCAAAAGGTTGTTGCTCTGTTGTCTTGCACAGTCGCGAGATTGAGTCTGCAATGTTGGTCTTCCCTGGGCGGTATATGATTTTGTATTTATATGCTTGTAACCTCAGAACCCATCCTTCAATTCTAGCACAAGGCTTAGAGTTCTTTCCAAAAATAGTTTCTAAAGGTTTGTGGTCGCTTATAAGGTCAAATTTAGTTCCAAATAGGTAAATATTAAAATGCTCAACAGCCCACACAAGGGCCAGAGCCTCTTTTTCCATTTGACAGTATCTCTTTTCACAGTCTCTAAGACTTTTGTTGCCGTAGGCTATGATTCTGGGGTCATCTTGACTAATCTGAATAAGAATTGCGCCTAATCCAACTGGTGAAGCGTCAGCTATTACTTGTGTTCTATCCGAAGGATTGTAGTAGCCAAGATATTTAATATTTGAAAGACTACTGTTTAGCTGCATAAAAGCCTTTTTCGGTTCATTTGTCCAGTATTTATCAATGCAGGATGTTTAAATTAATTTCATTCGCAGAATAGCTCTCAATCGTTCTGTCAGCATTTTCAAGTTTGGTATCCATTTTCCAACGAAGTTCACTAATCCCAAAAAGCTCTGTATTTCTTCTACAGTTTTTGGTCTTCTACTTGTCTGAAAGTTGCTTATGTATTTCTCTAGCGGTTTGATTCCTTCTTTAGAAAGCTCATGTCCCAAGAACTTGATTTTATTAGTCTTATAGATGCATTTATTATCATTGAGTTTGTCATTATTGTCCTTCAATACGTTCAATACCTTTTTGAGTCTATTATTGATGACACATACCACGCTCATTGAAGAACCTGAAAAGGAAGCTTAAAACTATTTATGTAACTACTCAAATGTATACACAGATACGATAAATATATATTAATTATATTATAAATATATATTAAATATATATAAAATAAATCTATAATATAAAACACATAGTAATATACATACATACATACTTGTATTGTAATAAGAATAAATATTTGTTTATATAAAAGGGAAAATGCCAAAGGTGCGTGTCCAATATACTAGGCACTCCCCGTACCCGACCTTCAGTCCTTGCTTGCCGTCGGATCGTGACGCGTGTGCGCATTATTTCGAACCCACCTTTCGCATTAACGGCTCCCAAATATTATTTCGTGTTATTATTTCTTCTAAAACGTTCTTAACCTTCATCCAGTACCAAACCAACGACCGTAGCTTACAAGTGGTCCTTTGAGCCCGATCAAAATCATTGGTGAAATGTCTCAATGTTCAATACGCCTGCGCCGCGTCCGCCATTACACAAAATGGTGAAAACACGCGGTGCCTTGCGATGAGAAGAAATAGTCAAGGAACACGCTCGAGCAGCTTCAGGAGGAGATTACCGGTCAGTTACTGGTATTGCACCTAAGGTAAAACCCGATCAAAAGTGTGCCGGATCTTCATCAAAAAAGTCCATTTCTTCTTGCGAAGCCATGAAGAAGAGGTTAGAATTGGAAGCGGCACGCAAGAAAGCCGATATCGACAAGTCGCTTATTGATAAGCAGCTCGAAGTCGATCTAGCAGAACTGGACGAGGAGCGTTCCATTACACAAAGAAGCGTCCCGTCCGTGACTCATGAGGTGCAGCAATGGCTGAATAATAGCCACAAGTCTTTGAAATTAAATGATCACAAGCCCATGCCCGGCACCGCCTCCACCACCTATGCGAAGATACCGCAGCAACCGCCGGTTTCCGTCTACGCACCCTCTGCTCGTGCACCGGAACCTGATCATGCTACCTTCGCGCCAGGATCGTGCACATCAGTAGCAGCATATGTAACCTGCCGCACCAGTACGCCTGGTGGGCGCGCCCCAGCAGCCAGCCGCCGCCGACGCCGCCGCCAGGCCGCACCAGGGTGGAGCGCGGATTCATCAAACTCCAGACTACCAGCACCAGCACAACACTCTCCGGCACAATGATAGTCCCATGATACGGACCTACGAGCCCACTCATCTAGAAACGCTGGCCGAAAAATTATAAAACACTCTAACTGTGACAAACAACCAACAATTACTTACCAGGTTATCAACCGCCAAGGATCTACCTTTATATTTTGGAGATCCCATCGAATGGCTGCAAT
This sequence comes from Argyresthia goedartella, assembly GCA_949825045.1. Classification (NCBI taxonomy): domain Eukaryota; kingdom Metazoa; phylum Arthropoda; class Insecta; order Lepidoptera; family Argyresthiidae; genus Argyresthia; species Argyresthia goedartella. Next base: position 36,407,857 of record OX463820.1, read on the forward strand.
TTAAAAGTGCATTCTACGAGTCTTCACGCATGTGTCGTTTTAGTGATACAGAAAACCTGTGAAGATTGCGAAAATGCTTGCGAGGAGATGCCAAGGACGCCGTGGCGTCACTACGGCGACACATTAAATGGAGCAAATGCAGTGATTGAAACACTAGAACTGCGCTTCGGAAGACCCGAAAGTATTATTGCAAGAATAGTGTTACAACTCAAAAAGTTGACACCGTTGCCTCATACTTATCACAACGAGATAGTGAACTTTGCAATAAAAGTGAAGAATCAAGTCGCCGGCGCCGCAGCAAATGCTATTGGTCAACAATACAACTTACAATTTATAATTTAAAACGAACAGACTCCTTAAGAGAGCTTTTTAAAGAAATTGACATACTAACAGTAGCTAGTCAATTTATTTTCGAAAATATAATGTATGTACGCAAGAACCTTACAACATTTTCCAAACTTAGCGACAGCTGTAATGTTAACCTAAGAAATAATCACAGACTATGTGCGCCCCGTTTTAGACTCGCGAAGGTTAGCAATTCTTTCAAGGGTCAGTGCATTCTCTACTACAATAAGATACCTCTGGAGATTTTGAAATTGCCATTTGAGCAATTTAAAAAGCATGTTAAAGCGACTTTGTCGAAAAAGGGATATTACAATGTTCAAGATTACTTAAATGACAGGACTGTATGGGGTTAATCTGGCTCAACACAGACCTTGCTGTTAATAATTTTGTAATTATTTATTCCTGCTTATTAATCATAACAATTAAATTTTTCATATTTGTATTAGTTAAGCACAACCTATTTTTAAAAGAGATCTAAAAATAAATCTGTGGGAGTTTCTACGCCCTTCTTCTCCCACAGTGGTCCAATGTAGAGAAGAGGCAAAAAATGACGTTTGCTAAGTATATGTAAATATCTACAGTAATAAAGTACTTTGACTATTGACTATTGAACAAGATTACATGCGCAGCCCAAGTCTCGTGAATGTTGTCGTCAATAAGATGCCGAGTGGCCTCGTAGCCAAATGGGTCGACTATTATAACTACCGCCAGAGTACGGGCGAGCGAAGATGGATTTATTATCACAATTTCTCATGGAGGAAGCCACCAAAACCTCCTCAGCTGGCATCAGCCATGTGTCATACCAATCAGATCAACAGAAAAGGTATCGTGACGAATCACGGCGTGGACAATCAAGCTCACATGCAGTGTTAGTGAATGTTGTGTTGACGCTCCCGTCCATCGTCATACTCCAGGTGGCCGTGTATATGCACGAGAACATCCACTCTTTCCGCAGGCATCACGACATCCACGGACACGCGACCCGCAACGGTCACAGGCTCAGGACGGTTTCACACACCCTGGCCAAGTCATCGAAGTTGACTCACGTCATGGGTCCGACAGTATACAACCGCATACCAGAACATATTAAATCTGCGCCTAATTCCGCATGCTTCAAAAAGCGACTGAAACACTGGCTTGTCGAGCAAACCTTCTACTCATTCGCTGAGTTCGAAGCGACCAATATAAAATGTGATTCCAATTTAATGAAATGAATAACTAATTTAATTTAATACAATTCAAATTTAATGTAATACTTTATGGCAATTTTAATTTTAAATAATGGTATCTTAATTTATGGAATGCATTTTTATGTGTCTGACATTTTTTATACAGATGTATATTAATCAATTTTTTATTTATAATCTGACATGTAATTGACACTTACCAATAAATATGTTTCAATGTTTCAATGTTTCAATGAATGCCGACGAAGATAAATGTGGATTTTGTAACAACGGAAATAGTCACGCATTGCCAGTCTGTTTCCGATTCAAACGTGCAATGCGTAAAGCTCGCTGGCGTTATGTTCGTGCTAATAAATTGTGTGACAAGTGTCTTATAGAAAAACACGATAAAACAACGTGCCCTGCCGTCGCATGTGACATGGACAATTGCAGACTTCCCCATCACAAATTATTACATTTTCCAAACCAACCTAAAACTGAAAGTGTCGAATAGTGGACGTTACAAACACAATAGTCGCGTCAAACCCTAAAGTCGTGTTATTACAAGTGGTACCGATCTTAGTTCATGGACCATGGAGCTATCCCCACGCACGCCTTGTTAGACTCTGGCGCAAGTGTAACGCTGCTCGCGAGTGATATCGCCGAAAAATGTGGACTGGTTGGACAATTGGAAAAGTTACGAGTGCGCGGTGCTTGGAGCACAGGTGAACTTACTTGCAACTCCGAAATAGTTTGTCGTGTAGCTATACGAACCTAACCAGAACCTAACAGAAAACAACCAGGATAAAATTTAGTAGTAACAGTTTATTAGTTATTTACAGTGAAGACGATAAAAAAATGATACGAAGATGAGGATGGATGAGATGAGAACAGGTTTTTTATAAAACACAGGTTAAGTAAAAAAAAGGAAGCGGAGGACACGGAGAGTAGGAGACCGGTGGGGTTAATGACCAGGATGCAGGTGTATTTGTTGTTGTAGATGTTGTTGAAATCGTCGTTGTAGGAACGGTAGCGGGCGTACTTGTAGTTACGGCTCGCAGGATCCCGTTGTAGGATTGGCTCGCAGGATCACGTTGTAGGAACGGCTCGCAGGATCCCGTTGTAGGAACGGCTCGCAGGATCCCGTTTGTAGGAACGGCTCGCAGGATCGTGTTTGTATGAACGGCTCGCAGGATCGTGTTTGTAGGAACGGCTTGCAGGATCCCGGGGTAGTGCGACCCCGGGATAAGGCCTTTAGGTGGACTTCTAGTTCAGAAGCTGACGTGAGACTCCAGAATTTCAGAAATGTTCCGCTTTTATACCCTTTTTGGAGAGTTCTAAAAATTATTTAAATTAAACGTAATTTTTGTGAGTGGCCAAGAGAGAAAAAGTATTTTTGTAAAAGTATTGAAGCAAACATATCAGACCGCTAACGAGTCTGAATGGACATTGCCATGACAACCAGATAAACAACGGCATCAACAGATGTCAAAGTTTAGTTTCAGGCTCGTAATACGGTAAACAACAAGAAAACCATGCAGTAAATGAAGTAACAATGAATATAAAAAGTTAGCGCACCAGCGCGCACGAAGCCCGAGATTGCAGAGTTTCGGAGAAAGCCAAATACAAGGTCACCAAAGGTAAACCCCTTCGCTATCGATTTAGAAGTGCTGATAGTGTAAAAATACAAAGCGAGAATGATTTGTTAATGTGTTCTTATGGTTTAAAACGTTACAGGGTCCTATGAAAATAAAGGTGATACCAAATATCAGACTGTACAGCTCAGCAAGCATCCAGCGTAATAGGGCAAGCAAGGACAGGAGCAGTTACCAAAGCTTCTTTAAGTTTCTCGAAAGCAGCTGCAGCCTTGGAATTTTTAAGACATTCAAGAAAATAGCACGTAAGTAGCATAACACTACATTTTGCCCCCGACCCTGGAAAAATTTTTGACTCAGCAAAAATTTTGATATGTACAAAAATATACCAGAAAAACACAGCTTTGCAGAAACAGACATCACCAGGCAAAATCAGATATACCATCTCTTACATTCCTCATCTTCATTCAGGTAAAGGTGGAGTTCACATTCAATGACTACCACTCTAAAAGTGTGTTTTTAAAAGGACATTCAGGCTTACTTAAGGAGTTGTCATCCACTCCTGCGTGGAAAAAAAAATTAAGTAGAGGTAAAGAGAAACAAATTAATCCTAAGGTAGCTTTAGTCGCTTTGCCTTAAGATTAAAACGGCCAGAGCGGTAGAGCTCGAAGCCAGAGATCAGCCACATCGCCAACGAGATGTGTCTGAAATGAAGAATATACATATATACAAATTAACAGTTAGAAGTTAAGAAAATTTATGCTACTTACATGCAAAAAATTTATATAAAGATTCGTATCACCTTCAGGACAGAAGTTTGAGAAACAAGAGGAGGTTCCATGACAGTCGGATCAGCAGGAAGGTCAAGTGATGGAGAGTCATTTGCAGTTGAAGGTGGAGTCATTGTTATAGTTAAGTGTAGAGTCAAGTGTTATAGAAGTGAAGTGAAGTGAAGTGAAGTGAAGTGAAGTGAAGTAATGTACGTTAAATGTAGGCCTAAATATAATCCAGATGAGTTGAAAAACTAGATGGAGTTTTGTTTTAGAATTTGGAAAAGGAATTCGTACTTAATAACCCTTTCCATTGTTATAGTTAAGTGTAGAGTAAGTGAAGTGAAGTGAAGTGAAGTAATGTAAGTTAAATGTAGGCCTAAATATAATCCAGATGAGTTGAAAAACTAGATGAAGTTTTGTTTTAGAATTTGGAAAATATTTAGGCTCAAATATTTATCGCAAAGTGTAGAGTCAAGTGTTATAGAAGTGAAGTGAAGTAATGTAAATTAAATGTAGGCCTAAATATAATCCAGATGAGTTGAAAAACTAGATGAAGTTTTGTTTTAGAATTTGGAAAATGTGAAAAGGATGAATAGATAAAGATTTAAGAGTGAAAGAGAAAGCAAATCAAAGGGAAAGAGACAAGGCGCAGAAAAGGTGAAGAGTGGAGAAGAACTTTTACGTTGGGCGCCAAAATCTCGTGTAGCTATACGAACCTAACCAGAACCTAACAGAAAACAACCAGGATAAAATTTAGTAGTAACAGTTTATTAGTTATTTACAGTGAAGACGATAAAAAAATGATACGAAGATGAGGATGGATGAGATGAGAACAGGTTTTTTATAAAACACAGGTTAAGTAAAAAAAAGGAAGCGGAGGACACGGAGAGTAGGAGACCGGTGGGGTTAATGACCAGGATGCAGGTGTATTTGTTGTTGTAGATGTTGTTGAAATCGTCGTTGTAGGAACGGTAGCGGGCGTACTTGTAGTTACGGCTCGCAGGATCCCGTTGTAGGATTGGCTCGCAGGATCACGTTGTAGGAACGGCTCGCAGGATCCCGTTGTAGGAACGGCTCGCAGGATCCCGTTTGTAGGAACGGCTCGCAGGATCGTGTTTGTATGAACGGCTCGCAGGATCGTGTTTGTAGGAACGGCTTGCAGGATCCCGGGGTAGTGCGACCCCGGGATAAGGCCTTTAGGTGGACTTCTAGTTCAGAAGCTGACGTGAGACTCCAGAATTTCATTAATGTTCCGCTTTTATACCCTTTTTGGAGAGTTCTAAAAATTATTTAAATTAAACGTAATTTTTGTGAGTGGCCAAGAGAGAAAAAGTATTTTTGTAAAAGTATTGAAGCAAACATATCAGATCGCTAACGAGTTTGAATGGACATTGCCATGACAACCAGATAAACAACGGCATCAACAGATGTCAAAGTTTAGTTTCAGGCTCGTAATACGGTAAACAACAAGAAAACCATGCAGTAAATGAAGTAACAATGAATATAAAAAGTTAGCGCACCAGCGCGCACGAAGCCCGAGATTGCAGAGTTTCGGAGAAAGCCAAATACAAGGTCACCAAAGGTAAACCCCTTCGCTATCGATTTAGAAGTGCTGATAGTGTAAAAATACAAAGCGAGAATGATTTATTAATGTGTTCTTATGGTTTAAAACGTTACAGGGTCCTATGAAAATAAAGGTGATACCAAATATCAGACTGTACAGCTCAGCAAGCATCCAGCGTAATAGGGCAAGCAAGGACAGGAGCAGTTACCAAAGCTTCTTTAAGTTTCTCGAAAGCAGCTGCAGCCTTGGAATTTTTAAAACATTCAAGAAAATAGCACGTAAGTAGCATAACACTACAAGTTAAGTGTGATATTTCAAACAATGACATTTCTACAAAGTACAAATTGCGCGCAAGAAAAATAAAAGAACTGAATCTACCAATGCAAAATTATTCCGCGGTTAACATATCTATTTATGCATATTTAAAACCATTACAACAACATTGCGCTAGTGGTGACATAAAACCGAAGATGTTAATTGGTCAAGACAATTACCATTTGATCATACCGTTGGAGACAATCACTGGAGGAAGACATGAACCGTATGCTACCCGCACTCAGCTGGGTTGGTGCCTGCATGGTGTCGCGGCTCGCAAGGCGACCGGATTTGTTCGGCCACCCATAGCCGCCACTACTATTGTTGACAATGAATCATCGAGCGCCGCCGCTGAAAGTACCTACGACATTGATATCTGCCAAAATCAACCCTTCGACGCGAGCGTAATGTTTGTAAACTCGCAACAAAATGAGAACGACCTCTTACTACATGAAGAAATTCGCCGTTCGTTCGCTCTGGAAGCTATTGGGTTAGGCACAACTCCACGTGGAAATAAAAATCATCTGCGTGCCACTGCTATCCTGGATGAAACTGCCACAATAAAGAATGACAGATGGGAGGTAGGACTTCCATGGAATAACGACGTATCAATGCCAGATTTGTACCCGCAAGCCTACAGTCGACTTCAGTCAATAGAACGCAAAATGTCGGCAAATAAAAATACGCGTCGAGATATCGCGACAGAACTAATCATATTCATATTCTTTATTGCACAGAAAACATAGATAAACAGACAGTTACAATAAATTTTATAGGCAAAGGCGAGCTTATCTCTAAAAAGAGATTTCTTCCAGCAAACCTAGGCAAGACAGGAGTGTTTATGAAAAAGGACAGTCCTAGTGCGCAATAAAGCTGTATACATACGTACGAAAATTACTTTTAAAATATAAATAAAATATACCTAACAAAAAATATATATATATCTCAACTATATAAAATACATTAGATAGCATGCACATATATAAACTACAAAATATCATACATATACTTACATAAATATGATACCGATTACGGAAGAGAAAGGAAATACGCTTTCAATCTTTTCTTAAAAGTGAAAATTGAGGGACTATTCCTAATGGTGCAGGGAAGTGCGTTCCACAGTCGGATTGCCCTTAACCTAAAAGAGTGTTTATAGGCGGCAGTGTTATGCCGAGGAGTTGACAGGAAAGACATCGTGTAGGATCTCCGATTACTATCCCTGGGGAAAAGAAACTCAAAACGTTCTCGAAGATATGTGGGGTAGCGGGGATTTCGCAAAATATTGAATAGATAAGAGAGAATTTGCATATCACGACGAAGATGGATCGGAAGCCATCCCGATACTGGGAGACATGATCGTACTTTCGCAGCCCGTAGACAAACCGAATCCCAAGGTTTTGAAGTCGCTCGAGTTTATATAGTTGTTCTTCGTTCGCACTGATCCAACAAGCATCCGCGTAGTCTATTAAAGGTAGTAGAAGGGACGAACAAGGGTGATTTTAGTCTGCCGCGGCAGGAAGTACTGCAAACTCCGTAGGGAGTAAAATGACGCAAAGACTCGTCTGCTGACCTCACAAACATGGGGCGACCAGGACAGCAAGTTATCAAATATAACCCCAAGATTCTTAGCTTTCTCATCATCATTTATTCGAGAACGATTTCGCACAAGAATTAAGCGACGATGCAAATAACAAAGGCCATGGTACTTACCTCATTTTGGAGTCGATAATCCGAACAAAAAGAAGTTACGACTTGTATTCGATGCCGCTGCAACTTCCGGTGGCCACAGCCTGAACGATAATCTTCTGCAAGGTCCAGATCTCCTTGAATCATTGCTGGGAATCATGATGAGATTCAGTGAGAAGCCTGTAGCAATCATCGGTGACATTAAGGACATGTTTCTCCAAATAAAGATACGCAGTGAAGATCAAAACGCGTTGCGTTTTTTGTGGAGAGATACAAAATCAGGAAATATTAAAAAGATGGTCATGACGTCCCTCATATTTGGCGCCAACTGCTCTCCGTTTATTGCACAATATGTAAAAAATAAAATTGCAATGATGCACCAAGATACCATGCCAGATGCAGTAGAAGCCATCACACATTCCCATTATATGGACGACTATATAGATTCTCGAGATGACGTCATCACTGCTTCGAAGTTCGAAGATATGCCAAAAGAGACCTTAAGTAATTACGCCGTAAGGTTCAAAGTCGACTGTGATAAATCGGAGCGCACACTTGGGCTCTTGTGGTTCCCAGTTACTGATACATTTGGATTTGATTTATCATTGAAGCGCATTTCTACAGAAATATTGCAATTTGTACGAAAACCTACTAAACGAGAAACACTACAGTTAGTGATGTCTATCTACGACATTTATGGTTTGCTCGCACCGATAACCATTAAGGCTAAGATTTTGCTACAAAGAACATGGAAAGATAATGTTAAATGGGACCAACATATCGATGAGAAACAATTCATTACATTTCAAGAGTGGCTCAATAATTTACGTAGCATTGAAGACTTGCGCATACCAAGATGGTACTTCCGGTCATGCGATAACAATAACGTGGATTACGATTATGATAGTACATTATCAACACTGGAGCTACATGTGTTCTGTGACGCATCCCCGGCTGCCTTCGCTGCGGTCGCTTACTGGCGTGAAATAAACAACAGAGATAGTAGGGTACGTGTATCGCTGATTACATGCAAAAGCCGAGTAGCGCCTATCAAGTATGTTACTATACCGAGACTCGAACTTCAAGCCACTGATATCGCAAGCCGACTCGCCACCGTAATAGAAAAGGAGCACAGAATTTAACCGTTTCAGAGGTTTTTTGGACAGATTCGACCACCGTTCTTCATTGGATACACAATGAAAGCCGAAACTACAATGCTTTCATCGCGAACCGTCTCGGGGAGATAGACGAATTATCTAAAATTACAGAATGGCACTACGTATGTACTCAACAAAACATAGCGGATTTGGCCACGAAAATAAATAACTATAAGTTGAGCCCCGATTCGGAGTGGTTTACCGGACCTTTTTTCCGGCAAAATAAATGTTTTGAATGGCCGCGCAAACCTGTAGCAGAAAAAAGCGCGAATAATAATATGGAACGATGTACAGAAATACTTAATGTAAACATAATAAAGGAATCGTCAAACTTACCTGTTCCTGATCCAAACCGTTTTTCTTCCTGGCTGCGCCTGATAAGAAGTACCGCCAGTGTTCTGCTGCTTGTAAAGTGATGCAAAAATATAAACAGACAAATTGATCCTGAACTTACGTTTGAAGCTGAAACAATGCTCATACGCTACGCTCAAATGAAATCCTTTGAGAAGGAGATAGAAGATGTGAAGAGGGGGGCACAAATAGACCGCTGCAGTAGATTACGCACGTTGACGCCTTACCTTGATTCACAGGGTGTTCTCAGAGTCGGAGGGCTGACCGATGCGACTAAGGAAGTGATTGAAGCAGTCAAACACCCCATAATTTTGGATCGAAAGCAACACATTGCTCGCCTCTTAGCAAAAAAATACCACGAGAAGGTAGCACATAGTAACAACGAGACTGTCGTAAATGAATTGAGACAGAGATACTGGATTTTGAAGATACGTCCAACCGTTCGAACAGTTGCCTCCAGATGTCTGTTATGCCGAATACGCAGAGCAAACCCAGCTCCTCCACGTATGGGTGATTTGCCAGCTACGCGTCTAGCACATAATCAGCGGCCCTTTACGAATACAGGTATCGATTTATTCGGACCGCTACACGTTACCATAGGCCGAAGACACGAGAAAAGATATGGCGTGCTTTTTACCTGTTTGACTGTACGAGCCATACATATAGAAACAGTGAGTTCTCTCTCAGCAGACTCCTTAATCATGGCTCTGAGAAGAATGGCCTCGCGAAGAGGATGGCCGAGTAAAATTTTCTCAGATAATGGGAAAAACCTGAGGGGTGGAGATACCGAACTGAAGAAATCTATGGCACAGATTGATCAAAATGTTATTCAACTGGAAGCAACAAACAAAGGTGTAAAATGGAATTTTATCTCACCAGTCAGCCCGCACATGGGTGGCGCTTGGGAGCGCATGATACGGAGCGTTAAAACTTCCCTGAACACCATAATGAAAGAAAGAGCTCCCCGCGAAGAAATGCTGAACACATTATTGGCTGAAGTAGAAAACATGATAAATAGCAGACCGTTGACTCATGTCTCCGTGGAGCCGCACCACAAAGAGGCTCTCACACCGAATCACTTTTTATTGGGATCCTCATCGGGACTGCCAGCTCCGGGAGTTTTTGACAACGACGATCTTTTCCAGCGCAAGCGCGTGGCTCAGCGTCTAGCTGACTTATTTTGGCAACGTTGGCTGAAAGAAGTACTGCCGGCTCTCTTACCGCGATAAAAGTGGACCCGCGATGAGACACCATTGAAAGTAGGCGATTTAGTACTGATTGTTGACCAGAATATTCCGCGAAATATCTGGCCCCGAGGTCTAATAGAGAAAGTATATCCTGTAAAAGACGGAAGAATTAGAGTTGTAGATGTTAAAACCAGGATGGGTTCTCTCAGACGACCTGCAACTCGCGTGGCACTACTTCCAACGAATAGTGAGTGCTCAGAAGATAGCACTAGGGTGGAGAATGTTGATGACACATACTACGCTCATTAAAGAACCTGAAAAGGAAGTGTTCAGGCTTCTCGGCACCTAATGACCTCGTAGGGGCCCATCAGCTACGAGGTAGCGTAACGATCAGTTGCCAAGAAGTGTGAACGTCGGCGATTCACCGAGCTGAAGTAAATGGGGTCGATCTAACCTGGTCTGTGCTTCGGTCCCGTCAACCTCCTGTCTCTCTGCAAGGCCCGGGTGCACCCTAGGCTCTTCTTGGTAGACAGGTTCTTCAGCCAACCTCCTATGACTGGCGGGCCAGCTTCAATGAGCATAGTGTTCCAACACAGGTTATGTTACGTGGTAAAAACCAATCGGCCACGTAAATGCGAACTTTATCTGGTTCGGGGAACCACAACACACTCAGCTATATAGACAATCCTGAGGGAAACCCGAATACATTCCAGATGGCCTGCGATTTAATTTCAATACCCTAACCAAAACGCGTTTTCATTGCGAGGGCTTTCGTCTGTCAGTTGTCAAAAAACTGCTAGGTTGGCAGCACCGTCAAATTCAAAATGGCCGTTCAGAAACCATCGATCGAATATCGATTTGGAATCGAACAATCACCCGCCCGGACAGGCACCCACCTGTCCCCTAATCTACGGGCAGCCGAGACAACGTTGCTACCGCTCGTTTTAGAACCGAGCCTCCTACTAGAACCTCTGCAGACCGGGGGGTCCCGTCCTTGCCAGGGAACAAGTTAACAATGCGCCCCCTGCGCCAACGTAGTGGCGGTAGGTTAGCATTCTTAACCAGAACGAGGTCACCAACACTAGGGGGGCTGGTTTTGTCAGTCCACTTAAGGCGCTGTTGTAAGATATGCAGATACTCGAGCGACCAACGCTTCCAGAAATTCTGAGTAAACTGCTGCAACATCTGATACCTTGACAACCGATACAATTTCACTCCCTCGAAGGGGTGCTCGGCAAGCGTTAAGTGGCTGTCCTATCAAGAAATGGCCTGGGGTCAGAGCCTCCAGGTCATTTGGATCCGAGCTGAGCGGACACATCGGTCGCGAATTGAGAACGGCCTCGATCTTACAAAACAATGTCGCGAGCTCCTCAAAAGTCAGCGCGGTCTGACCTACTATACGCCCCAAGTGCGTCTTAGCTGACATAACTACGGCCTCAAAAATCCCACCCCAGTGGGGGCAAATCGGTGGGCTGAAGGTCCACTGTATACCCCGACGGGAGAGGGCCGTTCCAATATCCACTTTATTTACATTCAAAAAGTTGACTATCTCTCGTAGGTATCGTTCCGCACCGATGTAGTTAGTGCCGTTATCAGAGCGGATCAAAGTTAGAAGTCCCCTTCGAGAAACAAACCTATCCAAACAAGCAATGAAAGCCTCTGTCGAGAGATCAGCAACGAGCTCGAGATGTACCGCCTTGGTGGATAAACAAACAAACACACATAGGTACGCCTTGTATTGCTTAGCGGTACGCAATCGTGAACTCTTCACCATAAACGGTCCTGCAAAATCCGTACCAACACCTGAAAACGGTCTGACCTCATTCACACGATCAGGGGGCAAGTCCCCCATGAGAGGTTGCATCGTGGCAGCCTTAAGTCGATAACAAGGCATGCACCGAAACACGATGTTCCGTATGACACGGCGGGCAGATAAGATCCAAAACTCCCGCTGGAGCGTGGCCAACAACGCGTTACAGCCGGCATGCGCGTTTTTAATATGACGATCAGTCACCAGCAATTCAACTAACTGTCCCCCCTTGGGGAGCAGAAGTGGGTGACGAGCCGAATACGACAGATTCGCATTGAGCAAACTTCCTCCTACCCGAAGTAATCCGGTCGAATCAACAAAGGGGTTGAGACGCTCGACGGCTCCCTTCAATTTCGAACGTCCACTTCGTATAATCTCCAATTCTGCCCCAAACTTCGAGGACTGTACCAACCGGACCAAATTCAACAGCGACTCGTTTCGCTCTGCCGGAGTCAGAATAGGGTTCAACGTTCGCTGATCGCGAGGAGTACGACAATTTCGAGCGAATCTCCTAATCCAAGTGGACACGTTTATCAGCTTGTCAAGTGAGCTATACCGGTCCAGCAGAAACCCGGCGTCAGGGTCCTCAGCCTTTTGGGTAACATGCACGGCCGCTCTGGGGCCATGATCCGAAGATACTACTACATGGCTGTGGGGCCAGTCCGATTCTCTCTTGGCAAGCCAGGGTGGTCCCCACCACAAATGGTGTCTAACGAGTTCAGGAGCCCGACATCCCCTGGATGCACAATCAGACGGGTTCAATTCTCCTGGTACATGTCTCCAGGTCAGTGGGACCTCAGACGACATAATCTGGGAGACACGGTTCGCAACAAAAACCTCTAAGTTATTGACCGAAGCCTTCAGCCAGCACAAAACAATCTGGCTGTCCGTCCACGCGTACACCGTATCCTCCAAAACCACTGACCCACGCAACACTGTTAGAGTGTGATTCAAAAGTTTGGTCAAAAGAGCAGCCCCGGACAGTTCCAGTTTTGGAATCGTCATCCTTGTCCGAATAGGCGCTACCTTGCTTTTTGCCAAAACCAAACGCACGTCGACCTCCCCGGTGGAGGTGACGGTTCGCCAATAAACCGCTGCCGCAAACCCTCGTTCAGAGGCATCACAAAACCCGTGAAGGGTTGCCCTGTAATCCCCAGCAGGGACCAATTTCCTCGGCAGCAATACATTATTTATGAGGCCCAACCATTTTGCTAAATCATTCGATACAATGCAGCCCTGAGCTCCAGAATCTAATAGGGCGCGAACGTATGTTAGGTTGCCCGCCAAATCCCAAACAAGCACAGAGGCGATCGGTAACACCACCGTCTCCGGTTGGGGGGCAACCAATGGTTGGCCCGCAAATTCCTAGCGAGGACCCCCGGGGCCCCACTGAGCCTGTAACCGATCAGGTATGCAGCTATACGCCAGAGGGTCCCATTGTACAAATGGCCCACGCGCCGGTTCCATTCCCAACCTACGATTCCCCGTAAAGGGGGGTGGGCGTGAATTCAACCGTGGCCGCTCCATGAGCGGGGGGGACATCACATGTGACCGACGAGGACGAGGCGACGAGCGGGGCGACAACTGAGGCGGCGTCCGAACCGACCCCGCATAGCTCGAAGGTGTCCCATGCCACCCGCCCGTTACGGCCTGCTCAACACACCCAATGTCCCGCTGGGTCGGATGCTGAGTCGCAACCGAAAACTCAGGGCCCCCTATGTAATGGTCCTGAGTGCGGCCCTGCACCCTGGTACTGCCCTGTGCACGTGGGGACGTTGGCCCCTGAGTTGCGCTCCGAGTCGCAAACGAATTCTCAGGGCCCCATGCCGTGTCACCCTGGGTACGGCCCTGTGGACGTGGGGACGTTGGCCCCTGAGTTGCGCTCCGAGTCGCAAACGAATTCTCAGGGCCCCATGCCGTGTCACCCTGGATACGGCCCTGTGGAGGCTGTTGGCCGGACCGGTTCATGCACAACAGATTGTTGTGGGCCCCACCACAATATCCGCACATTTTTGTGCGCGTGCAGTCCCTAGCCATGTGTGGCCCGAGGCACAGGAAACACCAGCTCCGCTGCTTGGCCATCCGGCGCCGTCCCTGAACCCTAAGTTCCCCGAACTTATTGCAATTGGCCACAGCATGGCCAATCTGCCTACAACATGGGCAGGTCTCACTATGTGGGGTCAATGCACTCACAGTCCCATATGACTGCCGGTTGGTGCGGTCCTTCCTCGTCGGAGGGCCCCTACTCACAGCGCTCCCGGCAGCTCTCTGTGGCTCCGAAGGATGGGTGACCGTCAACCCCAAATTCTCTGCCCGTCGAGCCTCCTCTTCCAAGAATCCGACCAAGTCGGAGAAGGCGGGCAGGTCCTCGGCCGACCTCCCGTGAGACTGTTCGAAACGAGTCTGCACGTCAGCGGGTAGGCGGGAAAGTACAATGTACAACAGTAGGTACGACCATTCACCAACCGGAAGTCCAAGATTCTCTAGAGCCTTGGTGACGGACAACAATGGGTTCAAAACCTCCGTCTGTATGGCCCCGACCTTGTTCACAACCGGGATGCTAAACAAACGGTTCAGTTGGGCATCGGCCAACCTCCGTTTGTTGTGGTAACGTCTGACCAACAATTGCCTGGCCGTTTCATAGTTACCCTCCGTAAATGTCAAATGAGCGACCAGCTCCCTAGGCTCACCCCTCAATGCTGCCACCAGCTGAGCCATCTTGACAGACTTGGTAATGTCCGATCGCATGTGCACCAAACTGTCGAATAGATTGATGAAGCTCATCCATTCACCGGACACTCCGTCAAAAGTAGGCATAGTTAAACCAGGTAACCTGGACCCCGAACCCTGAAGCGGCAGAGGTGCTTCAATGTCACCACCATGGCTGGACTCACGCTGTCTACGTATGTCCGCAGCCTTCTGCGTGATAGCAGCTGCCATCTCCATATATTGGTCGACATCCCCTATCAACCGTGACAGCCTGTCAGGTGCGCAACCATCAACTGATTCCGCCTGCGCGGACAATTCGAGCACCCTATTGTAACGTTCCTTAACGTCCATAGACCGCTCCAATACCACATCATGCCTATCTAAACGGTCTATCAGACCGTGTGCGGAGGAAAACCATCTGTGTTCGATTCCGAATCGATATTCGATCGATGGTTTCTGAACGGCCATTTTGAATTTGACGTTGCTGCCAACCTAGCAGTTTTTGACAACTGACAGACGAAAGCCCTCGCAATGTAACGCGTATTGGTTAGGGTATTGAAATTAAATCGCAAGCCATCTGGAATGTATTCGGGTTTCCCTCAGGATTGTCTATATAGCTGAGTGTGTTGTGGTTCCCCGAACCAGATAAAGTTCGCATTTACGTGGCCGATTGGTTTTTCCCACGTAACATAACCTGTGTTGGAACACTGTGCTCATCGAAGCTGGCCTGCCAGTCATACCTGGTTGGCTGAAGAACCTGTCTACCAAGAAGAGCCTAGGGTGCACCCGGGCCTTGCAGAGAGACAGGAGGTTGACGGGACCGAAGCACAGACCAGGTTAGATCGACTCCATTTACATTAGCTCGGTGAATCGCCGACGTTCACACTTCTTGGCAACTGATCGCTACGCTACCTCGTAGCTGATGGGCCCCTACGAGGTCATTAGGTGCCGAGAAGCCTGAACATTTTGGTAGCTAGAGCGTGGTTTCCTGAGATTTGCAGCCGTCAAGGGCTCCAGGAACGCACGATTTGGGACTATCAATCTGTAGGTATAGGCGGTTATTAGGTAACTGTTGTTCCTATATCCACATAGATTGGTAGTATTGTAAGCAATAGGTCTATTGCTGGTAGTAGATAGACAGATATTTAATTGAATTACCAGTTAGTCAATCTATTAGTGGTCTAGTAATGCTATTGAAGAATGTTTTGGTTAACATAGGCAGTTACATCTATTGATAGCAGGCTATTGCATTGTTTTCAGTTTATAGCAATTTATAACTTGAACTAATATTGACTATCTGTATGTGTTGTAGTGATAAAGGGAGACTAAATTGTTATTTACAGAATTTATATAGATATAAAACTCGGTTCCTATTGTTTAAGGAAAACAGCATTGTTTAAGTTGTGGTTTAGGGTTCCCTCGTTTGGGTTGTAGACTGGAGGGTCCAATAAAATTGAGTTACTGCAAATTGTGAGTAAGTATCGTTCCGATCATGTCGTTATCTGAAATCCAGAAGGGTGTTTCTAAGGAACTCAGATGGTTTTCCTACGCACACGGTCTGATAGACCGTTTAAATAGGCATGATGTGGTATTGGAGCGGTCTATGGACGTTAAGGAACGTTACAATAGGGTGCTCGAATTGTCCGCGCAGGCGGAATCAGTTGATGGTTGCGCACCTGACAGGCTGTCACGGTTGCTAGGGGATGTCGACCAATGTATGGAGATGGCAGCTGCTATCACGCAGAAGGCTGCGGACATACGTAGACAGCGCGAGTCCAGCCATGGTGGTGACATTGAAGCACCTCTGCCGCTTCAGGGTTCAGGGTCCAGGTTACCGGCCATAACTATGCCTACTTTTGACGGAGTGTCCGGTGAATGGATGAGCTTCATCAATCTGTTCGACAGTTTGGTGCACATGCGATCGGACATTACCAAGTCTGTCAAGATGGCTCAGCTGGTGGCAGCATTGAGGGGTGAGCCTAGGGAGCTGGTCGCTCATTTGACAGTTACGGAGGGTAACTATGAAACGGCCAGACAATTGTTGGTCAGACGTTACCATAACAAACGGAGGTTGGCCGATGCCCAACTGAACCGTTTGTTTAGTATCCCGGTTGTGAACAAGGTCGGGGCCATACAGACGGAGGTTTTGAACCCATTGTTGTCCGTCACCAAGGCTCTAGAGAATCTTGGACTTCCGGTTGGTGAATGGTCGTACCTACTGTTGTACATTGTACTTTCCCGCCTACCCGCTGACGTGCAGACTCGTTTCGAACAGTCTCACGGGAGGTCGGCCGAGGACCTGCCCGCCTTCTCCGACTTGGTCGGATTCTTGGAAGAGGAGGCTCGACGGGCAGAGAATTTGGGGTTGACGGTCACCCATCCTTCGGAGCCACAGAGAGCTGCCGGGAGCGCTGTGAGTAGGGGCCCTCCGACGAGGAAGGACCGCACCAACCGGCAGTCGTATGGGACTGTGAGTGCATTGACCCCACATAGTGAGACCTGCCCATGTTGTAAGCAGATTGGCCATGCTGTGGCCAATTGCAATAAGTTCGGGGAACTTAGGGTTCAGGGACGGCGCCGGATGGCCAAGCAGCGGAGCTGGTGTTTCCGGTGCCTCGGGCCACACATGGCTAGGGACTGCACGCGCACAAAAATGTGCGGATATTGTGGTGGGGCCCACAACAATCTGTTGTGCATGAACCGGTCCGGCCAACAGCCTCCACAGGGCCGTATCCAGGGTGACACGGCATGGGGCCCTGAGAATTCGTTTGCGACTCGGAGCGCAACTCAGGGGCCAACGTCCCCACGTGCACAGGGCGGTACTAGGGTGCAGGGCCGCACTCAGGGTCATCACATGGGGGGCCCTGAGTTTTCGGTTGTGACTCAGCATCCAACTCAGCGGGCAATGGGGCCACAAGCACGTGGCCACCCAGGGGTGCAGGGCCGCACTCAGGGTCATCACATGGGGGGCCCTGAGTTTTCGGTTGCGACTCAGCATCCGACTCAGCGGGACATTGGGTGTGTTGAGCAGGCCGTAACGGGCGGGTGGCATGGGACACCTTCGGGCTATGCGGGTGCGGTTCGTACGCCGCCTCAGTTGTCGCCCCGCTAGTCGCCTCGTACTCGTCGCTCGCATGTGATGTCCCCCCCGCTCATGGAGCGGCCACGGTTGAATTCACGCCCACCCCCCTTTACGGGAAATCGTAGGTTGGGAATGGAACCGGCGCGCGGGCCATTTGTACAATGGGACCCTCTGGCGTATAGCTGCATACCTGATCGGTTACAGGCACAGTGGGGCCCCGGGGGTCCTCGCTAGGAATTTGAGGCCCAACCATTTGTTGCCCCCCAACCGGAGACGGTGGTGTTACCGATCGCCTCTGTGCTTGTTTGGGATTTGGCGGGCAACCCAACATACGTTCGCGCCCTATTAGATTCTGGAGCTCAGGGCTGCATTGTATCGAATGATTTAGCAAAATGGTTGGGCCTCATAAATAATGTATCGCTGCCGAGGAAATTGGTCCCTGCTGGGGATTACAGGGCAACCCTTCACGGGTTTTGTGATGCCTCTGAACGAGGGTTTGCGGCAGCGGTTTATTTGCGAACCGTCACCTCCACCGGGGAGGTCGACGTGCGTTTGGTTTTGGCAAAAAGCAAGGTAGCGCCTATTCGGACAAGGATGACGATTCCAAAACTGGAACTGTCCGGGGCTGCTCTTTTGACCAAACTTTTGAATCACACTCTAACAGTGTTGCGTGGGTCAGTGGTTTTGGAGGATACGGTGTACGCGTGGACGGACAGCCAGATTGTTTTGTGCTGGCTGAAGGCTTCGGTCAATAACTTAGAGGTTTTTGTTGCGAACCGTGTCTCCCAGATTATGTCGTCTGAGGTCCCACTGACCTGGAGACATGTACCAGGAGAATTGAACCCGTCTGATTGTGCATCCAGGGGATGTCGGGCTCCTGAACTCGTTAGACACCATTTGTGGTGGGGACCACCCTGGCTTGCCAAGAGAGAATCGGACTGGCCCCACAGCCATGTAGTAGTATCTTCGGATCATGGCCCCAGAGCGGCCGTGCATGTTACCCAGAAGGGGCAATACAAGGCGTACCTATGTGTGTTTGTTTGTTTATCCACCAAGGCGGTACATCTCGAGCTCGTTGCTGATCTCTCGACAGAGGCTTTCATTGCTTGTTTGGATAGGTTTGTTTCTCGAAGGGGACTTCCAACTTTGATCCGCTCTGATAACGGCACTAACTACATCGGTGCGGAACGATGCTTACGAGAGATAGTCAACTTTTTGAATGTAAATAAAGTGGATATTGGAACGGCCCTCTCCCGTCGGGGTATACAGTGGACCTTCAGCCCACCGAGTTGCCCCCACTGGGGTGGGATTTTTGAGGCCGTAGTTAAGTCAGCTAAGACGCACTTGGGGCGTATAGTAGGTCAGACCGCGCTGACTTTTGAGGTGCTCGCGACATTGTTTTGTAAGATCGAGGCCGTTCTCAATTCGCGACCGTTGTGTCCGCTCAGCTCGGATCCAAATGACCTGGAGGCTCTGACCCCAGGCCATTTCTTGATAGGACAGCCACTTAACGCGTTGCCCGAGCACCCCTTCGAGGGAGTGAAATTGTATCGGTTGTCAAGGTATCAGATGTTGCAGCAGTTTACTCAGAATTTCTGGAAGCGGTGGTCGCTCGAGTATCTGCATATCTTACAACAGCGCCTTAAGTGGACTGACAAAACCAGCCCCCCTAGTGTTGGTGACCTCGTTCTGGTTAAGGATGCTAACCTACCGCCACTACGTTGGCGCAGGGGGCGCATTGTTAACTTGTTCCCTGGCAAGGACGGGACCCCCCGGTCTGCAGAGGTTCTAGTAGGAGGCTCGGTTCTAAAACGAGCGGTAGCAACGTTGTCTCGGCTGCCCGTAGATTAAGGGACAGGTGGGTGCCTGTCCGGGCGGGTGATTGTTCGATTCCGAATCGATATTCGATCGATGGTTTCTGAACGGCCATTTTGAATTTGACGTTGCTGCCAACCTAGCAGTTTTTGACAACTGACAGACGAAAGCCCTCGCAATGTAACGCGTATTGGTTAGGGTATTGAAATTAAATCGCAAGCCATCTGGAATGTATTCGGGTTTCCCTCAGGATTGTCTATATAGCTGAGTGTGTTGTGGTTCCCCGAACCAGATAAAGTTCGCATTTACGTGGCCGATTGGTTTTTCCCACGTAACATAACCTGTGTTGGAACACTGTGCTCATCGAAGCTGGCCTGCCAGTCATACCTGGTTGGCTGAAGAACCTGTCTACCAAGAAGAGCCTAGGGTGCACCCGGGCCTTGCAGAGAGACAGGTGGTTGACGGGACCGAAGCACAGACCAGGTTAGATCGACTCCATTTACATTAGCTCGGTGAATCGCCGACGTTCACACTTCTTGGCAACTGATCGCTACGCTACCTCGTAGCTGATGGGCCCCTACGAGGTCATTAGGTGCCGAGAAGCCTGAACAATCTGAGTTCCTTAGAAACACCCTTCTGGATTTCAGATAACGACATGATCGGAACGATACTTACTCACAATTTGCAGTAACTCAATTTTATTGGACCCTCCAGTCTACAACCCAAACGAGGGAACCCTAAACCACAACTTAAACAATGTTGTTTTCCTTAAACAATAGGAACCGAGTTTTATATCTATATAAATTCTGTAAATACAATTTAGTTTCCCTTTATCATTATAACACACACAGATAGTCAATATTAGTTCAAGTTATAAATTGCTATAAACTGAAAACAATGTAATAGCCTGCTATCAATAGATGTAACTATCTATGTTAACCAAAACATTCATTGAATAGCATTACTAGACCACTAATAGATTGACTAACTGGTAATTCAATTCAATATCTGTCTATCTACTACCAGCAATAGACCTATAGCTTACAATACTACCAATCTATGTGGATATAGGAACACAACCAAGTTACCTAATAACCGCCTATACCTACAGATTGATAGTCCCAAATCGTGCCTTCCTGGAGCCCTTGACGGCTGCAAATCTCAGGAAACCACGCTCTGCTACCAAAATGTTCAGGCTTCTCGGCACCTAATGACCTCGTAGGGGCTCATCAGCTACGAGGTAGCGTAACGATCAGTTGCCAAGAAGTGTGAACGTCGGCGATTCACCGAGCTGAAGTAAATGGGGTCGATCTAACCTGGTCTGTGCTTCGGTCCCGTCAACCTCCTGTCTCTCTGCAAGGCCCGGGTGCACCCTAGGCTCTTCTTGGTAGACAGGTTCTTCAGCCAACCTCCTATGACTGGCGGGCCAGCTTCAATGAGCACAGTGTTCCAACACAGGTTATGTTACGTGGTAAAAACCAATCGGCCACGTAAATGCGAAATTTATCTGGTTCGGGGAACCACAACACACTCAGCTATATAGACAATCCTGAGGGAAACCCGAATACATTCCAGATGGCCTGTGATTTAATTTCAATACCCTTACCAAAACGCGTTTTCATTGCGAGGGCTTTCGTCTGTCAGTTGTCAAAAAACTGCTAGGTTGGCAGCACCGTCAAATTCAAAATGGCCGTTCAGAAACCATCGATCGAATATCGATTTGGAATCGAACAGGAAGCTTAAAACTATTTATGTAACTACTCAAATGTATACACAGATATTAATATTAAATATATATAAAATAAATCTATACATATAAAACACATAGTAATATACATACATACATACTTGTATTGTAATAAGAATAGATATTTGTTTATATAAAAGGGAAAATGCCAAAGGTGCGTGTCCAATATACTAGGCACTCCCCGCATCCCTTACCAGCACCACCCGCGGTGGTCGTTGACCTTCAGTCCTTGCTTGCCGTCGGATCGTGACGCGTGTGCGCATTATTTCGCACCCACCTTTCGCATTACCGGCTCCCAAATATTATTTCGTGTCATTATTTCTTCTAAAACGTTCTTAACCTTCATCCAGTACCAAACCAACGATCGTAGCTTACATCTATGATCGTGTCCTATCCCATCCTCGTCGCCATTTGTAAAATACCTACTTGGGTGTATCGCCTGGTCATCAGATCCTCAGGATTCTAGGAATATCACCACAAGTCACTCGCACGCACAACATTCACCGCCGGCACTCTCGCAATAGTGATGTTCCGTCACTCTAGTGTTGTCCATACAATCGACCATTGATATCGACGTACACTACAGGTAGGCACACTACATTTTCACAGAATTATTATTCGTATTACATACATGGTGGCGACGTCGATGACTCGTACTTCGCCATCCTTGCCAGGGTAGACTCGGGTCACTCGTCCTCGGGGCCATGTGTTGCGGGGCAGGTTGGAGTCGCAAATTATCACGATCTCGCCGACTTGGGGTGGAGCCCCGGTTGCGTGGGGCTCCCGCCGATGTTGTAGTAGGGGAAGGTACAGTGTGTGCGCGCGGCGGCATCATCTTCTTCGAATGTGCAGGGCGCCGGGATGTGACAGTCGGGCCCAAGCAATTATGAGTTGGGCGTCAGCGCGGGCGGGTCCTCCGGCGTGACAAGTACATGCGTCAGAGGAGTGGCTTCAACTTCGGCGAGCAGCGTGGCGAGCGTTTCATCGCTCGGGCGTTGCTCGTGTAGTGTGATTCGCAGGGCTTCTTTGACGGTCCGCACCATGCGCTCCCACACGCCGGCCATGAACGGGGCGCTCGGGGGCAGGAAATGCCAGTTGATGCTGCGTCGCGACGCCTCGTCCTCTAGGGCGCGCCAAGCCTCCGCGAGTTCGCGGTCGGCGGCGCGGAAGCAGGTCGCGTTATCTGACCATAGCTCGGTTGGGCAGCCCCGGCGCGCAATCATGCGGCGCAGGGTGTGGATGGCTGAGTCGGCGCTCAGCGATGCGACGATCTCCAGGTGCACGGCGCGCGACGTCATGCATGTGAATAGCGCGACGTAGCGCTTCTCACGGCGCCCGTGAGACGCCCGTAGGTCGCCCGTGCTCAGTTGGGCCGGCTTGGCCCTCTTCAGGCAGCAGGGCAGGCAGCTTTTCAGGACTTCCTTCACCGTCGGCCGCATGCACGCCATCCATACCCGCTGTCGTAATTCATTAACGACTGTCTCGACGCCGCCGTGATGTAGTCGCTCGTGAGTTTGCTGTACGTACAATCGCGAGTAGCGGTGTTTTCCATCCAGTATGACAGGGTTGGCGGCTTCGAAGCTCACGTCGCTGGCTTCTCGTATGCGGCCACGCAATCGCAGGACCCCATCCTGGTCTTTGAATACACTAAGATCGGCGAGGGGGCTGTCCTTATTTGCCGCCCTCGAAATACCTTGTTGCGATGTCCGAATGAGTAGCATTTCCGCCGCATATAGATGGTGGGCGGGAAGCTGGATATAGTCTCTTTTTTACCTCTTGATTCGTGGATACCTCTTTTTGTCTTCTCGCGGCCATTCCTCGGGGTTGCCGCGCAGGAAATCGGGGCGGGTAAACCAGCGGTGTTACGGCAACATGCCGGCTGGGGTGGCGCGCGTGGAGTCGTCGGCGACGTTCACGGCGGTGGGGACCCACCGCCACTCGTCTTTCTTGGTCAGATCAGAAGATCTGACCAAGAAAGACGTGATTTGTAGCACACCGCCTTGCCGAGATAGAAATCTCGGCAAGGCGGTGTGCTACAAACGTCTTGTAGCTCGTCGCGAATCCAATGAATTCATCGATTTAGTATACCCAAGATACACTATCTCCTACAAATCTAAGTCTCAAATGTGTCCCATCGCTAAGTTACATGTGTGTGCGTTTACTAAGGCAAATCTAAAACGCATAATGTACTTAAGAACATTTCAATTTTCCTTTTATGCAACCTTATATCAATATAATTAAGGTGGGATTTCGATTGCGCGCGATGAGTTGTTATGACATTTCAAAATTAGACCATCGCGCAAGTCGTAAAATTTTTTTGCTGTCAGCCATAGGTAAGATTATTTTAAACAATACTATTTCTTAAATCAATGACTATTAAGTAGAATTCAGTTTACGCAGCGTGACAATCATAACAAATGTTTACTTTGGAACAGAGGAATAAATGGAGTGGTCTTGAAAGTACTCAGTACTAACTCGGTTCATTAAAATAATAAAACAGGTTGAGGTGGTTAAAATTAACTTATTTTTAAAAGCTTTTATTTAACTTGCACTGTATGTATGTATGTGGGTGGGTGTGTATCATGGTACGCGTCAAAAATGTCGGCTTGAATTTGACCCACTTCCCGTTATCCGATTGAGCCGAAATTTTGCATACGTATGTAAGTTGGATGACAATGCAATCATTTTTTGACTTGGAGCTGATCTGATGATGGAGACGGAAGACGACCATAGGAACATTTGTCTTGACAAAAACTTTGGCCTTAAAATAATTTTTATGACATGGAGCTGATCTGATGCTGAAGCCGGAAGGTGGACAGGGGAACTCTGTAATAATTTCAATTTCAATTTCATTTTTAGGAAATTTGGAATAATAAATAAAAACAT
Source organism: Argyresthia goedartella (assembly GCA_949825045.1). NCBI lineage: Eukaryota > Metazoa > Arthropoda > Insecta > Lepidoptera > Argyresthiidae > Argyresthia > Argyresthia goedartella. The sequence continues at coordinate 36,432,045 of OX463820.1, forward strand.
ATTTAACTATAATAAAAAACACCAATCACCATTCGAATAAATTTTGTCTTTCTCTGGACCGGCTATAGTTATTCAATATTAATTCCATATTATTGAAATACCGCAGAAAGAAAAAAAACAATAAGCAACTCTATTCATTTAGTATTTGACTTTGTTCCACTTCATACTGCGTTAGGTTAGGTTAGGTTAGGTTAGGTTATTTTACTTTAGACGCCAAACTACAATGGGATCCTCATATAAATAAATTGTCGAACAGACTGAGTTCGGCAGCGTTCGCAGTTAAAAAAATTAGAGCTCTTACCGACGTAGACACCGCTAGACTAGTCTACTTTAGTTACTTTCATAGTCTAATGACCTATGGTATTTTATTGTGGGGTCACGCTGCGAATGCTAATAGTATATTTATTCTGCAGAAACGGGCTGTTCGTGCAATTTATAGATTAGGGCCTAGAGTGTCACTGAGGGAAAAGTTTAAAGAAATCAATATTCTGACATTTGTGTCTCAATATATCTATGACAATCTTGTGTATGTAAAAAGAAATATAACTAATTTTCAGAAGTACAGTGATATACACAATTTTAATACTAGAAATAAAGACAAGTTGGTTGCTTATGTAAGCCGACTACATAAAATTAGTAATTCTTTTAAAGGCAATTGTATACGCTATTACAATAAGGTCCCTACTGATATTAAAAACTTACCTTTAGACAAGTTTAAAATAATAATAAAACAGAAATTGTATAAAAAAGGTTACTATAGGATATCTGATTACTTAGAGGACAGATGTCCATGGGAATAGATTGTTTGAGTAACAGGCTGTTTCGATATATAATTAGCATTCATTTTGTAATTTGACAATATTTTATTTAAAAAAGGAAACGCAAAAGATGCGACGACTGTGGAGTTTCTTCGGTGAGCTCTTCTCCACAGATTCCGCCATTGTGTTAGTGAACTCACCCAAAAAAATGTAATGACGGATCTAAGTGATGTAACAACATCCTATGGAAATAAATGATTTTTGATTTGATTTGATTTGATAGGTCAAATGAAGAGACGTGTTGAAATAAATTTAAAACAATTATGTTTTTAATGATTTTGATGGCGTATTTTACCACAAATTCACTTCATTATAAAAATATTATCTAGTACTTACCGAAAATACGATATGCCATCCTTTTTCAACGTGGTTAAGGTATTATTTTTGCACTTTTTCACGGAGCACTTTGGCATGTTCACCCGACAACGAAGCGCGCGTTACTGAGAGCGCAATTGTGCTTAGAAGTAATTTAAGCACAGTTTTATCGAGACACCTTTCAAGCGTTGACGTTGTATCTTGGGTATACTAAATCGATGAATGAACTCCAAGAACTCACAGCTTAGAGATAGTGTGTCTACTTTGCGAGAAATACACGAGAAGTCGCAAATAAGATTCAAAGATTGGAAAAACTTGTGGAATCTTTTGACACCCTGCGCACTGACCTTGCTTCTGCTTGTGATCGCAGTAAATTCCTCCAATACCAACTCAATGAGGCAAACTTGAAGTTGACTGATATGTGCATAGAAAAAGACTACAATGAATCTCGCCACATTACCTCTATCCAACAAGAACTAGAAGTAGCCAACCTAAGCACTATTGTTCAAGCCATGCAGACAAGCAGCAGAAAAATTAAAAAATATTTTAAATTAAATAAATTCATGAAGAAAACTAGAGGTAATATAAAACTACTGAAATTAGCCTTGAAACAGCAATCAAACAGAATATTAAGAATCTCCTTAATGCAAGAGCTCCGGGGAAAAAATGTAGGTTCACAGTCGGACCTTCAACATGCCCGAGTAGAAATCCAGCATCTACATGACCTCCTAGCAAATACACTACAATGTTATGCCAAAGAACAAAGTGAGTTAGCAGAACTCAGAGCCGTGACGTCTGAGTTAGTTCAGCTACAACGCCAGAATGCGGAATTGGTGAGCATTCTAATTGAAAATGAGGAGAATGAGACCAGCAATGAGGACGAGCCCACATCACTAACTTTGGTCTCGACGCCACGTGCATCAAACCTGTATTAATCAAATATCAAATTCGTGTACCGCCAGCTACCAAAATATGTGCTCAGAGAAAAACTCTGTTGACAAAGTAGGTGCAGGATTTGGGCCTCTATTACATAACCGGCTTAACCAAAAAGTAACGAACATTTGCTGTCCAAATAGTTCATTTGTAGATCTAGTGAAGATAATTAGTCGCGGTATCTATGATGAGTATAGCTGTTCAGGCTTCTCAGCACCTAATGACCTCGTAGGGGCCCATGAGCTACGAGGTAGCGTGACGATCAGGTGCCAAGAAGTGCTGAACGTCGGCGATTCACCGAGCTGAAGTTATGTGGGGTAGATCTAACCTGGTCTGTGCTTCGGTCCCGTCAACCTCCTGTCTCTCTGCAAGGCCCGGGTGCACCCTAGGCTCTTCTTGGTAGACAGGTTCTTCAGCCAACCAGGTATGACTGGCGGGCCAGCTTCAATGAGCACAGTGTTCCAACACAGGTTATGTTTTACGTGGTATATACAATTCGGGCACGAAAATCCGAACTTTATCTGGTTCGAGAGACAACGGCACACTCAGCTATATTAACAATCCTGAGGGAATCCCGAATACATTCCAGATGCCCTGCGATTTAATTTCAACCCCTAACCAAAACGCGTTTACATCGCGAGGGCTTTCGTCATTCAGTTCTCAAAACTGCCTGATTGACAGCTTACTTCAAAATTAAAATGACCGTTCAGAAACCATCGATCGAATATCGATTTGGAATCGAACAATAGCACTATTGTAATTATGGTAGGAAATCATTCAAACATTAGTCGGAATGATTTGAATAAACTTCTAGACTTACATAGTAGGATGAAATGCAAATTTATACTATGCAATTTTCCATATGCCTGTAATTTGACAGAACTACAGAACAAATCTGTGCATAGAATGAATATTCATTTATTTAATTTAACATGTCATCACAGCGATGCTATTTTATATTTCGACATGAATTATTTTATTCATAACTTTACTCTGACACAGGATACATTGTACCTGTCTAATAAATATAGAAAATTAGTAGCTACATTGTTAGCTGATAATATATGCGACGCAGCTATAGTTGGTTTAACCAAGTTCAACTTGACATCAGCTTATGTTAAGAGTAATATGACGTGCACCCCTATTGGGAATTCACCTGTTAATTATACTTTGCATGCAACATTGGAATCTGTTCCAAGTAATTTAAATTAATTCATAAGACAATTGAGGGAATATCTAGCATACAAGAGCCACTAAATATGTCAAAATGTAAGCCCCAGTTAAATATTGCCCATCAAAACATCCAGGGGCTACCTGGCAAAGAACTTTTATTAGAATTATTTCTAAAAAATTCTGACATTGATATTATTTGTGTTTCAGAACACTGGTTGAAGGAAAATATGATGTCTTTTAACATAAATAATTACAAAATTGTCAGTTGTTACAAGAGAAAGACTGCTGATAAAGGATGTTCTTTAATCTTAGTGAAAAATAATATTAAGGTGAAACAACGGAAAGATATTCTTGCACTTACTGTTGAAAGACAAATAGAGGTATCCTGTGTTGAGTTAGATAGCCATATTATTGTTTGTGTCTACAGGCCACCGAGGGATGAAAAAGGCCATGGCAATTTCTAAATATTTGAGAAAATTATGGAGGAAGCCCTCACTAAACTATGTAATAACAGAAAAAGGTTAATTATTTGTGGCGATCTTAATGTAGATTTGCTTGTAGGAACAACAATGAAACAACGATTAATAACTTTATTCAAATAGTTTAATTTGTGTCATGTATTTTTAAATTCGACTAGATTCACACTTACCAGCCAAACTTGCTTAGATAACGTTTATTGTGACTGTGCATTCACAAGTAAAAGTGTAATTAACCCGGCGAGGATGAGGAGGGGTCAATATTACCCTGCTCATTTTAAAACGTTCGCAGTTTTTTGTCACGTGGTCATATGTTATTGGTTGTCTCAATAGCTGTTGCTAATGAGGCCCCCTGCCTGCCGCATACCGTTTTTCAGTCGGCCGGCGCCCGAGGAAAGAGCTATACGTGCACAAACGCAGAACAGGGTAAATATGACCCTACGTCGTATGCGGCGTAGTACTTTTGTGTCATTTTCTTTTGTTATTTTTATGTTTTATTATTGTCTTTTTAGGTAACATTGGTCAAAATGAACAAGAAGGAGCGTGAGGCTGAGCGTATACATAGGATTTTGATAGAAACCGATAGCGAAGAGGACATGACGTCCGACGGGAGCGATATGGAAGATCATGTGAGTGAGCGGAGTCACGACAGCGATACTGAACAGGATGTTTCTGCTGGTAGTGATGGCAAGGAAAATTTACCATCATCTGCTTTGCGAACCCAGGATCAGCCTCTGTCAGAAATTGGGGATGAGGAATCGGATAACCAGGTACCAAATTCATATTATACTGGTAAAGATGGAACGAAGTGGTCCAAAAATCCTCCTCGACAACAAATTCGCACACGTTCTGAAAATATTATTAGACAGCCATCTGGAGTAAGCCCTAGAGCACGATCAGCACAAACAGAGCTTGAATGCTGGAGCTTATTTTGTACCGAAGATATGCTTTATATTGTTCTGACATATACAAATTCGCAAATCAGGAATAAGAATATTGTTTGTGCAACTACCCTCTCTTATATGAAAGAAATGGATATGAGTGAACTCAAGGCTTTCATCGGCTTGTTGTATATTGCTGGATTTTATCGCTCTGGAAGGCAAAATACTCTTGATCTCTGGGCTTCTGACGGTACAGGTGTCGAAATATTTCGGATGACAATGTCACGTCAGTTTTCATTTCATTCAAAGCTGTCTCCGCTTTGATGACAAATCCACGCGCGATGAAAGAAAACGTTTAGACAACTTAGCACCTATTTGTGAGGTATTTACTACATTCGTTGAAAACTGCAAAGCAATATATATCCTTGGAGAATGTGTAACTATTGACGAAATGCTGCTTGCATTCCGAGGCAGATGCAAGTTCCGACAGTACATACCTTCAAAGCCTGCTAAATATGGCATAAAGATACTCGCATTGGTTGACGCAAAGAACTTCTACATTTACAACCTCGAGATTTATGCAGGAACTCAACCAACAGGCCCATTTTATGTGAGTAACAAACCATTTGACGTGGTCAATCGTTTGGTTCAGCCAATTTCTAAAACTGGGCGAAATGTAACATTTGATAATTGGTTTACCAGTAATGAACTAATGTCACTTCTACTTCAAGAGCATAAATTAACTTCTGTTACAGTGCGTAAGAATAAAAGGCAAGTCCCACCAGCATTTTGCAATACACGTGATGCAGAGGTCTATTCCTCTAAATTTGCCTTCCAAAAGGATATTAGACTCGTATCACATATACCAAAGAAAAACAAGGTTGTTTTACTCATGTCTAGCCTTCACCATAATGCTGAAATTGATTCATCAACCGGAGAGAAAAGAAAACCTGAGATGAATACGTTTTATAACAGCACTAAAGGTGGAGTTGACGTTGCAGATGAATTATCCGCTACATACGATGTAAGCCGTAACTCCAAAAAATGGCCTCGGACTGTGTTTTATGCAATACTGAATATGTCCGCAATAAACGCATATATTGTGCATCAATCAAACACAGAAAAACACCAAAAACGTCGGAACTATATAAAAACGTTAGGTCGTGCTCTTATCGATGAACACTTGAGCGTTCGTAAAGAAATTCCTCAATTGCCGAGCCAGCTGCGTTAAAGAATTAGAGAATTTAGTGGTGAAACTTCACAAGAAATTGCTGTCAGAGTACCAGGTGTACGAAAAAGGTGTCAAGTGTGTCCTTATGCTAGGCATCGCAAAACTAACCATGTTTGTGAAGGTTGTCATAAATACATTTGTCCGGAGCACACTGTTACCTACTGCCAAGAATGTAGCACATCAATGGACTGTAGCATGTACCTAGGCTCGTTAGTATATAAGGCACCTACCTATAACCAATAAAGGAGTAGTTGATATCCAGCAACCTGTGTTATTACTTGTCTCCCAAGCTCCCACCATACATGGCGACCTTGCCATTTCGGGCTTGCGCGAGAGGCGGTGATTCAGTTCAGTTTATTCGCGCGTGTGGACATCTAACAAAAATTAAAAACTATTATAATGAAAAAGTGAAATTATAAATAATACAAAATGGGGAATACTTCAACTACCACCGCGAAACCACCACCCCAGCAGGACATTATCACGCAATTCGGGTACATCAATAAAGTGCATCAACAAAACGAAAATATTATTTTCCATATGACACACACAAATGATTACTTGTTTTGGTTGATGTCGGCAGTAATTATTTTGGGACTGTTCTTCGTAGCGAGGTATATGAATATATGTTTCAACAAGAGGGTGCAAAGAATTGCAGCCAGCGGTCAGCTCCAGCTCAGGAGGATGCAGCCGGGTGAAACAGTGTAGTGCAAAAGTGAAATCAAAAATGCGTGTGTAATAGGAGTGTACCGCGTGAGTAAGTGCTTACGATGAACATTAAAATGAACAATGAACTATGAATGAACTATGCATATCCATATATTTTAATTAAAAATACATTTATTATTGGTTTTAGTTAATGTAAAATGATAGAAAATTTCAAACAGATAAATGAAGATTTAAAAGGAATACGTACATATTTAATAAAACTAGGTCCAAGTCGTAGGAAAGGTGATATACTAGAAAAAAAAATTGGTGAAGCGAAATCATTGGTATTACTTCATAATAAGGTCTTAGATGAGACTAGTAAATTAGTTAAATCTGGTAAGATTGATAAGAGAGAAATACAATCTATTGAGGTGCTAAGTGAGATATTTCAATCATTGTATTCTGAGATAGAAAATTTATGTAAACCAATTAAGATGGCGACTTTTAACCTGAAAACGGCATTAAGCTTGTTACCGATTATGACGGATGAGGAGTATAATACAAAGCAATTAATCGATGGTATTGAATATTATGGATCGGTAATTGAACAAAAAGATCATGCTAATCTGATAGTATTTGTTTTGAAAAGCAGATTGTCGCAGTCAGCTAAATTAAAACTTAACACGAATTATACAACCATTGACGGATTAATTAAGGACATGAAATTGCACCTTTTAACACGGAAATCGGCAACTGCTATTCAAACAAAATTACAAAATATGAGGCAGAATAATTTGTCCATAGGAGAGTTTGGTAAGTCCATATCAGAGCTTATGGTAGACTTAACTATTTCGCAAGCCGAAGGCAACACATCAAGTTATCAGGTGTTAAAATCACTGAATGAAAAAACGGCAATCAAAAAATTTTCCGACGGATTGCGAAATCAGAGGTTGAGTACCATAATAGCTGCCCGGAATTTTAGCTCGCTCAAGGAGGCTATACAGGCGGCGCAGGACGAAGAAGTCTCATCATCATCGGTCCAAGGAGAAATAATGGGTATGAGTAACGCTAATAATAATAACAGATATTTCAGAGGGAACCGTTACCAGAGAAATGGCCGTGGGCGATACCAGAGAGGACAGTCGCGGGGTCCATCCGCTTATAGAGGCCACCACCAGTATCAACAGCATCACCAGTACCGTGGCGGTCGCGGGCACCAGAGTAACAACTGGCGTGGACCACCAAGAGGACGTGGGAGATACCAAGGTAGGTCTTACTACAATAATCAAGGGCACAGGAACTACAACGATAATAAAAGTTTGAATGTCATGTCAGAAAACACCCCTGAAACCACACAAAACAACTCAGAAAATCAGCAGTTTTTTCGAGAATAAAAATAGTCATGTAATTTTTGCGTGTAACAGTTCACTCACCGTAAAATTAAACATCCACAACTATTTGTGTCATTGGTTGATTGACACAGGCGCATCCATATCAGCCATTGCATATGATCTTGTAACTCGATTGCATATTCCATTCAATAAGAAGAAGATAGTTATAAAAGGAATTGGCGGGAGCGTTGAAACAATTGGACATGTATGTTTACAGTTAGAAGCTAATGGAAAAGTATTTCAACATGCCTTTTATGTATTTGCATCGCTGCCGTGTAAGGCAAGCGCTATATTAGGACACGATTTCTTAAACAAATATCAATGTGTTATTAATATGAGTACAATGACTTTATCGATGACAAGTATGAATGGTACGAAAATAGATTTGGCGATATTGAACGGTAATAGAAATACATCGCTGAAGGTTCCACCTAGATCAGAATCTATACATTTCATAGAAACTATGTTGACAGATGAATGTGTGATATGTCAGAACGAGATTCAGCCAGGAATATTTTTGGCCAGTATGATTGTTAAACCACAGGATGGGAAAATTCCAGTAAAAATACTGAATACCACTGAAGCAAGTGTAACTTTAGAGGATTTTAACCCCAGTGTAGAGTGTTTAAATGATTTTAACTTGTGTCATTTTGACAAGAAACCAAGGAACTCAGAAAGAGTGAAATCTTTATTTCCCTTATTAAATTTAAATCATATGAATAAAGAGGAGAGACAGTCAATAGAGAGTTTGTGTGCAAAATTTTCAGATATATTTCACTTGCCTTCAGACAAGTTAACTTCAACAAGCTTGTTAAAACAAGCAATCCATTTAAAACCTCATGCCACCCCAGTTTTCGTAAAACCGTACAGATTACCCCATTCACAAAAATCTGAAATTAAAAACCAAATTGACAAAATGTTGGAAGATGGGATAATAGAACCATCGAAATCGGAATGGTCTAGTCCCATACTGTTAGTGCCGAAGAAAGTTGATAAAAATGGTAGTAAAAAGTGGCGCCTAGTTATAGACTATAGGAAAGTAAATGACCAGATACAGGATGATAAGTTTCCTCTTCCCAACATAACAGAGATTCTAGACTCATTGTCTTCCTCAATATACTTTACCCACTTAGATTTATTTTCAGGATATTATCAGTTAAATTTAGAAGAAGATAGTAAAAAATATACAGCTTTTTGTTCAGGGCAGTATCAGATGAAAAGATTACCCATGGGACTTAAGATAAGTCCTAATGCTTTCTCAAGAATGATAACCCTTGCTATGTCTGGTTTAACATATGAAAAGTGTTTTGTTTATTTAGATGACCTGATTGTTTTTGGCCGTAATTTACAGGATCATAATAAAAATCTTTGTGATATTTTTAGCCGGTTGAGAGAAGTAAATTTAAAATTAAACCCTGAAAAATGTGATTTCCTAAAGAAAGAAATTCTTTATCTTGGTCACATGGTGACTGGAAACGGAATCTTGCCAGATCCTGAAAAAATTAGAGTCATGAAAGATTACCCAGCACCTATTAATTTAGAAGAAGTAAAGAGATTCGTAGCATTCGCCAACTACTATCGTAAATTCATTCCAAACTTCGCCGAGAAGACCTATCCCTTAAATAGACTTTGTCGTAAAAGTATCCCTTTCGTTTGGGACAGCAACTGTCAAAATTCATTTTTAGCTCTAAAAGAGTCACTCATGTCACCCCCCGTACTTCAATACCCCGATTTTTCTGAACAAAATGAGTTCATCCTTCAAACCGATGCATCTGGATTTGCTATTGGCGCGGTCTTATGCAATAACGATGGTAGGCCAGTGGCATATTCCAGTAGAACCCTTAATAAAGCAGAGCTTAATTATCCTACCATAGAAAAAGAGCTGTTGGCGATTGTTTGGGGAGTGAAGCATTTTCGTCCTTATTTGTATGGGCGTAAGTTCAAAATTTTAACGGACCACAAACCATTGGTTTATTTATTTAATATGAAAGATCCATCTAGTAGGCTATTAAAATTTAGAATGATCATTGAGGAGTACGATTTCACAGTGGAATACGTAAAAGGTAGTGATAATAATGTAGCCGACGCATTGTCTAGAATAAAAGTGACGTCGCAGGAATTGAAAGAGATGAGTGAGTGTGTAGTTAATGTTTTGACGAGGGCTCAGAAGAGAAGATTGAATTCTGCTGATTCGCCGGTCGATATAGTATCAACAAACAGGAGGTCTGATCAACCAAAGGTCGTTGATATTCATAAAAAACCGATAGAATCAGTAGATTTGTGTTTGATGGATGAGAAAGAGTTACGTCGAATAATTATGAAAGATGTAGAGAGAGAGAGTAAATGGTTTTTATACGTTCCTTCCAGAATGAAGATTTATATTCACCCTCGTACTCGATCGCAATTGACGCGAGCCGCATTTGTGAGAGAACTAGGTTTGTTTTGTAAACAATGTGATATTGAAGAAATATTTATATTAAAGACTGAAGGTCATGAGGTGATTGTAGAAAATATCGCTCAAGAAATAAAGCATTTAGGTGATCGTTGGACCGGTCCACGGATGTGTATATTAAAAAATACTATAAAGGTAGAAAACAAAGACGATAGAAGAGTGATCTTAAATGATTTCCATCTTTTGCCGACAAGTGGCCACGCCGGCATTAGAAGAATGTACAATAATATTAGGAAATATTATTTCTGGATAGGATTAGAGAAAGATATAAAAGAATTTGTACGTAGATGCGATAAGTGTCAAAAACAGAAACATACGAATCACTACATAAAAGAACCCATGGAGGTTACTTCAACGGCACATACAGCTTTTCAAAAAGTTTTTCTTGACATTGTAGGTCCGCTAGATAGAGATGACAATAATTATAGTTACATTCTAACGCTACAATGCGAATTAACAAAGTATGTCGAAGCGTACCCGTTGGTGACGAAAGGATCCGCTGAGATAGCGAGATCATTTGTAAATAATTTCATTTTAAGGTACGGATTAGTTTCCGAGATTGCAACGGATAGAGGAGCCGAGTTCATGTCTGCAATATTCAAAGAGGTTTGTACACTTTTAAATATTAGTAAATTAAATTCAACAGCTTACCACCATCAAAGCATAGGTGCGTTGGAAAACTCGCACAAAAGTTTAGGTAATTTCCTTCGTATCCAGACCGGTAACCACCCTACATCATGGAGCAGTTGGTTACCATACTGGTGTTTCTCATATAACACCTCCGTCCATTCGTCAACTGGATACACACCATATGAATTGGTATTCGGTAAAGTATGTAAGTTACCTAGTAATTTATGTAAACAATCTGTTGATCCATTATATAACCACGACAGTTACCCACAAGAACTTAGATATCGGTTGCAGTTATCTCAAAAGGAAGCTCGAAGTAATTTGTTAAATAGTAAGTTAGTTCGTAAATCTAATTACGATAAAAATATAAACCCTATAAAGTATAGTCCTAATGATTTAATTTTAATAAAAAGTGAAACCGGTAACAAGCTTGATACTATTTATACAGGGCCCTACTTAGTATTAAAAGATGTTCAACCAAATGTAGAGATTTTAAAGAATGGAAAACATGAAATAGTACATAAGAATAGAACTAAGTTATATTTACAATAAAATTATGTTAACCAAACTATAATCTACTTATATACAATGTAATATTAAACCAAAAGGTAAACCGTATGTAAAACATAATCAATTTAGTCATGTAATAAATGTAAAGAAAAAAAAAAAAACAAACTATATCTGTATTTTTTTTTTAATTCTCGATGGGAGATGTAGCATGTACCTAGGCTCGTTAGTATATAAGGCACCTACCTATAACCAATAAAGGAGTAGTTGATATCCAGCAACCTGTGTTATTACTTGTCTCCCAAGCTCCCACCATACAGGACGAATAAATTAGTTTATAAGAATGATTTTTGTACTTTCTGTAATCTCAAATGGTTGATCTCATTTATAACTAGCATATAATCTTAATTAGAAAAAGAAAATACTTTATTTTGTTATTATTTTTAGTTCAAAACTTTGAGTTCTGCCAAAGTTGATTATTTTGTAGGCATTTAGTAAAACAAATAAAACTTTAAGTTTTTTACCGTAAAATGTGTTTTTCTTATTGCTAAACTTTAAAATAATATATTGTTTAAATGTTTAAACATAAAACTACACTAAAACAACAAACATACATGTAAAAAAAAACAAATTAAATATAGGGTCATAATGACCCTCCTCATCATCGGCGTGCGATTTTGCACCACATCCTCGCCGGGTTAACTGCTTACCTTCCGATCACAGTGGTCAAACAGTTTTATTCCCAATTGCTATTAAGGATAAAACTGGTCCATCATTTTATAGGTCTATTACATCCCATAGACTGGGGACATATACGAAAAACTGAGATATAAATTTGCCAGAACCGGATTTTAATGAACAGAACCCAAACAAAATCTACTCAGACTTCTTCAACATTATTCAGACAGAATTCAATAAAGTTTTCAAATTAAAGAAAGTCAGTGACTACAACGATAAATCTAAATTTAATGACTGGGCAACGTTTGGAAATCGTAAAAGTAGAGTTATCTTGTATGACCTTTATGATCAAAAAACTTATAACTTTGATCGAAAATTTCATGACTATGTTAAAAAATATTCCAAAACTTTCATGTTGGTTTGTAGAACTGCAAAAACTTTACACATTAATAGAAAAATTCAAAATTAAAATAATAGAATGAAAACAGTTTGGCAAATAATAAACCGCGAAACTGGCAAAGTTATACCAAGGGACAATGATTTCTGCCTAAAGATATGTGATGATGTTGTTAAATCCAGCGCTGATGTTGCTCGAGCTTTTGAAACATTCTTCACCAATGTACCCGTACTCACAACAGACCGTCTAAATTAATCTCCATATGAAGCAGAGACTTTATTAAAAAATAACACTAGCGTCAGTAATGAAATTTTAAAATTTCATCATGTATATCCCCAGGACATTGTCAAAACGTTTAAATTACTTAACTTCAAAAATACGGAAGACCTGTGGGGTATATCAGTCAAAGTCATTGGTTCAGTAATTCTAGTTATATCCATACTTAGCTTATATATGTATATTCAATAAATGTGTTGACGATGGGGCTTTTCCAGACCTCATGAAACACAGTAAACTGATACCTCTGTTCAAGTCGGGAGATAAGGGCGATGCTTCAAATTTCAGACCAATATCTGTTCTTCTAAGACTAAGTAAAATATTTGAAAAGATTATACTCAATCAAATGCTCTCACACTTCAACCGTACAAAATAACTCCACGCTAAACAATATGGCGTAAATCGACTACGGATGCAGGTATTACCAGGTCAGTGCATTCTCTACTACAATAAGATACCTCTGGAGTTATTGAAATTTCCATTTGAACAATTAAAAAAGCATGTTAAAGCGACTTTGTCGAAAAAGGGATGTTACAATATTCAAGATTACTCAAATGACAGGAATGTTCACTAGGGGTAAATCGACTACGGATGCAGGTATTACCAGGTCAGTGCATTCTCTACTACAATAAGATACCTCTGGAGTTATTGAAATTTCCATTTGAACAATTAAAAAAGCATGTTAAAGCGACTTTGTCGAAAAAGGGATGTTACAATGTTCAAGATTACTCAAATGACAGGAATGTATGGGGTTAATCTGGCTCAACACAGACCTTGCTGTTAATAATTTTGTAATTATTTATTCCTGGTTATTAATCATAACAATAAAAATTTTCATATTTGTATTAGTTAAGCACAACCTATTTTTAAAAGAGATCTAAAAATCAATCTGTGGGAGTTTCTACGCCCTTCTTCTCCCACAGTGGTCCAATGTAGAGAAGAGGCAAAAAATGACGTTTGCTAAGTATATGTAAATATCTACAGTAATAAAGCACTTTGACTTTTACTTTGACTTTAATGCAGGGCGATGCGTGAGTCACTCGCGCGCACCCAGTAGCGCCGCTTGTAACTCGAGGCGTGGCACGGAGATAGGCTTCGTGGGCGTGACGTGACTCTTTGCTGCGGCAATGCCTACTTGTATGGACCCATCGGCGCGCTTGACACGTATGTATACGACTGCTGCGTATGCTTCTTCGCTTGCGTCGACGAATGTGTGCATCTCGTACTCAGCTGCCGGCTCCTTGTCGTAACACCGTGGTAGCCGTAGCGTGTGTAGCTCACGCAGTCCCATGAGCCAGGTCTGCCATCTGTCGCGGAGCGCCTGTGGGATGGGGTCATCCCAGCCGATTTTGTAATTCCACGTATCTTTCGTTATACGTTTCGCTGGAGTAGTTATCGGCGAGATCAGACCTAGCGGGTCGAAAGTCGACATGATGAGGCTCAGAGCCTCCCTCTTGGTTGGTTCGCGCAGGCCGCTGAGGACATCGGGGTGGACGCGCTGCTGGTTCACACGGAATCCTAGTAAATCTTCACGGACATATAATAACAGGCCCAACGTTTTCTCGCAGTCTTTTCCGCCGATCTCGACCGTGGCGCGATGTGCGCTGTCCAGCCGCGGCACAAAGTGTCGTATGGCCGCCTCGTCGTTCGACGTCCAGCCGCGCAGCTCAAAACCGGCTCGCCAATTTATGCGGTCGACGGCGGCGGTGATGTGAGCGGCTTCCTCGGTCGTGTCGAAGCTGTGGAGGTAATCGTCCATGTAATGATTATTTACTATAGCATCCGCGGCGGCTGGACATTCGCGCGCATTTTCTTTCGCGTTCCTGTTTTAAATGTAGAGGGCGCTGCAGGGGGACGATGAGGCCCCGAAGATGATTGACGTCATCCTATATTCTTCGGGCGGGGCGGCGTCACGGCGCTTGCCTCTCCACAGGAAGCGGAGCGCGTCTCGGTCCTCTTCTCGGACTTTTACTTGTATAAACATCTCTTTGATGTCTGATTTTACTGCCACTCGGTGTTGACGAAACTTCATTATGACCGCCGGCAGGGACTGTAGCAAGTCGGGGCCGGTAGCAGCATATCGTTCAGCGAGACATCGCGCGCCTTTGCGGCGGCGTCGTGCACGACGCGGATCTTCTTCTTATCGGGGTTTACTACGGTGAAATGCGGGAGGTACCATACCCTCCCGCCGATAGGGGGCGCTGTCGCGCGCTCGGCGTAGCCCGATGTTAGTAAGTTCTCTATCCGCTCGCTGTACTGCAGTTTCAAGTCTTCGTTCTTGTCGAGATTTCGTTCTAGACTCACCAGATTTTTCTTAGCGTCTCCGTATCCGGTGTGTTGTATGGGGGCGCTGGCGTCGCGCCACAACATGCCGGTCTCGAAACGGCCGTCGGGCAGACGGCGGCTTTTCTCTTTCAAAATACTCAGGGCGCGTTCCTCGGGGTCGCTGGCTTGGCGGCGCGGTGCTACACCTAGCGAATCTAGCTCGAAGTGTCGGCGCATGAGGCCTTCCATGAGGTCTTCCTCGGCGACGGCATCTAGGCGCCCGCAGAATACTATGGGGTAGGTGGTCGTGGTCCTGCAGCCGTGCAGAACCCAGCCGAGATGTGTGCGTGATGCCACGGGTTGGTGGCGGGGTCCGCTAAGTACCTCACGCGATACAATCAACTCCCAGTTATCTTGGCCTACTAGAATTGTGGGCGTGGCGCTGTCGTGGAGCAGCTACGTCTTGACGTCGTCGAGGTGGGCGCAATTCTCGATGTCGCAGGGGCGGACGAATTGCGTGAACGAGTTCATGTCGTCGAACGTACGTGCGTGCTTCATCTCGTGGGTCTCCGTCTCGTATATACCTTTGATGCGCGCCGTTACTCGCTTGCTGCCCGCGTGCGTCGTCACTTTCCCGCTAACGTCTTGGACTTTCATTACATCAGTGGGGCCGTCGAGGCCCACCGCGTCCGCCAACTGTTGATCGATGATGGTCACGGTGCTGCCCTCGTCGAGAAGTGCGTATGTGTCGCGACTTCCCTTTGGTCCTATTTAAGTCACCTGTGCGACCTTTAGGTAGGCGCGGCGTCTCGTCTGGGCCGCGTTCGCAATCTCGATGCCGATGGCCGATGCGTGAATCTCCTCGGTCGGCGGTAGTGGCGCGTCAGCAACCCTTGTCGACGCTTGTAATGCAGCAGTCGGTGGTGGCGTAGCGTGCAGCCTTCCTCTCCACAGGCGCGCGCTCGGCCGGAGTCACGACGGTGGGTACTACGTAGGCAGCGGAAACATAACTTGTTCTTCTTTGTTATGTCCCATCTTTTCTCTACCTCAGCCTTAATGAAACGCTTGCAGTCGGGGAGTGCGTGCGAGCGGGCGCAAAGCGGGCACTCGTTTTTTTTTGTTTATGGGTACTAATAGTGGGTAGTTTTATTGCTGAATTTAATTTTATTTTTAAATAGTACCTACTTCATTCCATGTAATACTTTTATATTCTTGTGTTTGTGCTGATACAGCGTATAAATGCAGTAATCATATTCATATTCATATTCATTCATATATTCATATTCATTCATTCTCTATTCGGGCCACGAGCTGAAATTCCCGTAACTCTAGCGCGGCGAACTTCTCTTCTATCTCTACCTTCCTCATCCTCTTCTTTCGGGACGCTGCGCTTCGAACCTTTGTCTACTGCGTTACCCAAAAAGATCATGCCAAATGTTAGTGTCGAGTTCACATAACCATTGTATACCATTAGTACCGCTTCCTCTTTTACAGTTTTTAATAACTTATATAGGGCATTTGCAAACGTATATAGTTTTTTGCAAACTGTTTCCACCTGTGTTTTCCACTTAAGATTATAGTCAATAAGAATTCCCAAAAATTTTGTTACCTTAGTTTGTTCAATTGTTTCACCTGAATAGTTTATGTTCAGGCTTCTCAGCACCTAATGACCTCGTAGGGGCCCATCAGCTACGAGGTAGCGTAACGATCAGTTGCCAAGAAGCGTGAACGTCGGCGATTCACCGAGCTGAAGTTAATTGGGGTCGATCTAACCTGGTCTGTGCTTTGGTCCCGTCAACCTCCTGTCTCTCTGCAAGGCCCGGGTGCACCCTAGGCTCTTCTTGGTAGACAGGTTCTTCAGCCAACCAGGTATGACTGGCGGGCCAGCTTCAATGAGCACAGTGTTCCAACACAGGTTATGTTACGTGGTAAAAACAATCGGGCACGAAAATGCGAACTTTATCTGGTTCGAGAAACAATAACACACTCAGCTATATGAACAATCCTGAGGGAAACCCGAATACATTCCAGATGGCCTGCGATTTAATTTCAACACCCTTACCAAAACGCGTTTACATTGCGAGGGCTTTCGTCTGTCAGTTGTCAAAAAACTGCCAGGTTGGCAGCTAACGTCAAATTCAAAATAGCCGTTCAGAAACCATCGATCGAATATCGATTTGGAATCGAACAGTTTATGTTGAAATTTTTAATTGAATTATTATTATTTTGAAAACTCATTATTATTGTTTTGTTAACACTAGATTATTCTGTTTGAACAAAATAATTATTTTATTGAGAGTGTTATTAATTTCGTATTCAAATTCATTTGGATCTGCACATGGTATAATGACCGTACTGTCGTCTGCAAATAACACCGTAATATTTATAATAATTATAATATTTTTTAAGTCGCTAACAAGAGTAATGTACCCATCACACTACCTTGTGGTACTCCACGCTCTATCTCTCTAGCTTTTGATATATATGTTTTTTCAGTTTTATTTTAGTGCAAATCCTATTTATCTGTGTCATTTGTTGTCTCTTATTTAGGTATAATCTAATTAGTTCTATTGCGTTACCCTTTATTACATAATTTAATAATTTACTTATAAGGATGTCATGACTTACAAAATCAAAGTCTTTAGTCATGTCCATAAATATCGTTACTACAGGATTTCTAATGTCTACGTTAGCAATAATTTTATTGAGAAAATCATAAACAGCCATATTTATGGTTTTGTTTTTCCGCAACACTTCTTGTTCTGTTGCGAATAGATTCTGATTTTCAAAGTATCCATAAATATTTCTGTACATCATCTTTTCAAATATTTTGGCAAAAATGGGTATCAATGCAATAGGCCAATATCTGTTCTTCCAGCACTAAGTATTTTTTTTTTAAATATTATACTCAATCAAATGCTCCCACCTTTCAATCGTACAAAACAACTCCACGAAATACGGTTTCACTGGTGGTAAATCGACTACGGATGCAGGTATTACCCTTTTATCTCATATTTATTCTGCATGGTAAGCCGCACAGGATGCTATCGGTGTTTTTTGCGATCTGTCAAAGAGATTTGATTGAGTTGATCATGATAGGTTACTAATGAAATTAAATCATTACGGAGTTAGAAATAAAGCGTTGGATTTACAAAGATCATAACTTAGCAATAGAATTCAACAGGCTTAAGTCAACGGCGTTAAATCTGATGGATCAGGAGTAAAAATTGGCTTTTCACAAGGTTCGATATCAGGCCCTTTCTTATTCCTTGTATATATTAACGATCTGCCTTTTACGGTAGATAAATTGACTAACATAGTGTTGTTTGCTGATGATACTTCACTGGTCTTCAACAATGAAAGGCAAAAAGAAGATTTTGATGATGTCAATGGAGTATTATCTTTAACCTTGAATTGGTTCACAGTTAACAAATTATTCTTATTCCTTTTTAAAAAAGGTTTTACTATTACGATCTTCTATTAAGTTCATTTGGAAACATGTCGTGTTCCATGCATTCATTAATTATATGACTCAGGATGGGGGAGATTATAAGAACCACGTATTTTAAAACCTTAGTTGTTATTTCATCAAAGCCGGCACCGTTCTGTCTTTAATGATTTGATTATTTGGGAAAAGTCAAAGGATGTCACTGGCTTTAAAAATATTGAGCTACAGTTATTGATTGATAAAAAGATATTATTGTTATTAAGAGAAGTCAGATGAGGTACATCATTATTATTAGACGTCAAGTTAGGAATATTCATGTTATTATTAGATGTCAGATTTGATTCATTATTATTATTATTAGTCCTCTTATCAATTGAATTATCCTTATTCGTTATATCAATAAAAAGTTATTAAATGATTCAGTTATGTCCGTGGGGTTTGTAATATTTTCACGCTTATGATTGATTTTTTCAATATATTTTTTCGGCACGTTTATTTCAATTTTTTTTATAATATTCCAAGTTTTTTTACATTTTTGTCAGCATTTAGAATTCTATTGTTGTTTTGCTTTTTTGTATTTATAAATGCTTCTCTATTTTCCTCGGTCAAAATTTCCATAGCAGTTCCCTTTTCCGTTTGCAACATAGCCGAATTTCTTTAGTTATCACTTTTGTTTGCGCATTAAGGAAAATTTTACTTTTATCACTGGAAAACAAACCTTGTAAAGTAAGACGAACATATTATACAACTCCTTAAAACATAGTTTGGATCGTCAGATTGGTATACTTGATGAAAAGATATGGAGTTTAGATGGTCCACAAATTTCAACATATTCTCGTCACTATAGACACGTTTCAGTACATGCCATGTTTTGAGAGAATATCTTTTCTTTACAGGGCATTCTAATAGTTCCGCGGCATGATCTGATATCTAGCCCCAAACTAGGATTCCCTGTATATAGATAAATATTATGCTGATAGATTAACAATCATGACTAGGATACAAACATCCGTTCTCATCAAAAAAATATTTGCCCCCACCGGGACTCGAACCCGTACCCGTTGGCTTCGTAGGCAGGGTCACAGCCGACTCGACCATTCGGGTCGTCAATATTGTGTATTATATTGTCTAGACACGTCTTACTTGCAAATCTGTTGGCTGATTGATTTCAGTATTTAGATTGTAGCTCATAATTAACTGTTTGAAACGTTTGCTGTTTTTTTTTATTGTTAGCAAGTCAATTTTGAAATCACCACATATTATAATCTTTTTGTTAGATTCGTATACGAAATCATGTGAGATATCGTTTAAAGTGCAGAAAAAGGTGTCTAATCACTTATTGTCATACAACGGGACTCTGTAGATGCATAGTATAATAATTTTATGTTCAGGTAGTTCAACAGCACTACATTTTAAGACATTAGTATATAACATTGTGTTTATTTATGCATTTCATTTCTTTAAATATATGGGTAATTTTTATTAGTATCCACGACCCGCCGTGACAGTTTTTTCTACTCAAACATGAAGCTAATGTATAGTTGGGTAAATGTCAATTGATTCTGGTCACTTTTTGTCATATTATGTTCGGTAACACATACTACATCTATATCTGTATTTTTACTCTCAAGTTCATTTAAATGTGCCATTCGCTCATCAGACTTCGTTATTAGGTCATTTATATTTTGATGGATTAAATTTATCTTAATATAAATGAAAAAACTCTCTTCTACTAGTGTGATATTTGTAAATGTTTGTTTCTTCGTTGTTTCTTTCAGTCTGGGTAGATTGGTCAATTTGATGGCTGTGTGTCATGTTGACTATGTTATTTGAGAACTTAATTTCGCAAACTGGTAGTAATATTTCTCTTAAAATCAGTTTACACAGTTGCATATTATTAATTCTTGGAGTCGGTCTGTGCTTGTTGCAGTTTAGATCAACGAATGTTAGGTTTGTGTGTTGGCTGCTTATAAACCTCATCTCGTAGTTAAGCTTCTTTCTGTTAAGGTATTTGTTGTAGGGGATATTGCAGACTATGAAATTAGTTTTTGTCACCGTGCTAATCCAGCATTGTAGATCGAACTGAAATCTGTAGATGTCTGATGTCTGGACATTTCTTCCTTGTTGATCAGCAATAATAATTATTCTATTTTTAGCCTGTAGTCGATGGCAGCGGTGTTCGTACCGCCGGCGGCGGCAGCGGTGGCGGGGTTTGCTGCTCTACATTGTCCAGATTGTCCTGTTGTGATTCAGTTGTCGGGAATACTTCAGATTCTTTTGTGGGTTCTGTGAATAATTTATCCAGCTCTTGACATACAGAATGGGAGTATTGCCTTTGTAAGCCTCTTGATATACTTAGCGGAGTGTGTCTGGATATTTCTCTATATGCTGGATTAAATGGAAAAGGCATTGAGGACCTTCTGGGAGTTTTTGTGGTACTTTCGGTAAGAATGTCTGTGCATGTGACTTTTTTGAACATTTCGATGTTCTTCTTGTACGCTTCATTTTTGCATTTTAAGTCAAATACCTCTCTCTTAAGTTTTGCGACCTCTTCGTTGGCAATATCCAGGTTGGACTTCAATTAATCCACTTGGTGTTTAAGCTCTAATATTTGTGAGCTGTCATGTATTGTCATTTGGTAGACTAGTTGATGATAATAATGAGTTGTTAAGGAGAGTAAGTTGTGTAACATATCCCTTTGTACGTCTGTTAAATCTTCTGTTAGTTCCATTATCGTTGTTCAACTGCATTGTTAGTCATACGCTTCGAGACAAAAAGTGAAATTTACGATTAACGGAGACCGGACTCGAACCCGGGTCGTTTTGCTCTCAAGCACGGGTGTTTCTTCACCTTACGCTATCGATGCCATATAATTTAAACTGCTGCGAAAGTTGGGTATGTATCCTATCGCTGCACTGGCGCCATCTGTTGGAATTTGCTAGTACCGCGTAGTCTGTTGTTTAGTGAAGATTTATCCAGCAGGACTTGTTGTAAATTACTTCAGTTAGAGGTTACTTCTTTTGTGGATAGATGTCACTTGGGATGGTTGGCCATTAAGATCCCGTTATCTTGATGATATGTAAAATGTCATAAATTGTTAATTTATCCTGTATTTATATTTGACACTGGTCACTTTGATCACTTTTAGTTTATGCGGAGGATGTGCTAAAGTTAAACTAGTTTTACTTATAAGGTTTTTTGTTTTTATTGTCACTTTGCACATTCACTTATCGGCACTTGTTATATTATTGTTTCTACTAATGTCGTTCACTGGATAACATTTTCACGTCTTAATCTGTTTATAGTTTACTGAAAAATACTGATTTCTAATAGTTTTATGTAGATTTAGTTATTAAAATGAATAATTTATTGAATGTTTACACTCCATCGCTAAGCCAACCAACCTATGGAGGATATACCGATAGCATCCTGTGCATCCTCCCATGCTGAATAAATATGAGATATAAGGGTAAACCTGCATCCGTAGTCGATTAACCCCTAATGAAACCGTATTGTTTGGAGTGGAGTTTTTTTGTACGGTTGAAGTATGAGAGCATTTGAATGAGTATAATCGTTTCAAATATTTTACTTAGTGCTGGAAGAACAGATATTGGTCTGGAATTGGAAGGATCACCCTTGTCTCCTGAATTGAACAGAGGTATCAGTTTACTGTGTTTCATGAGGTCTGGGAAAGCTCCATGGTCAACAGTTCAGTTCAGTTCAGTTCTTTATTGCCATAAATTACACGTTTATAAAGATCTTATGATAAAAATAATAATGAGTCAGTGTAATTTTACTCATAAGAGTGTAGCAACTTATTATACAAGGATATAAATACTAACAAGGCAATTATAATATAATTTACACAGTCACAAAGTCATAAAAGAATAAAAACTACACACGATTATTTGAATTTTAATATCCTAAATAATGTCATTTTGTGGAATTCTATTTCGTTATCTTATTATTCATTAATTATAATTATAATATTCATATAAGTCATATGGACACATTTCTAATAGATATTTATTAAGTTTATTAAAAAAGGAGATTCCAGATAAAGCTTTGATATCTTCAGGCAGCTTATTGTAAATTTTTATTGCGAACACCTTTGTGATACGTGTGTGCGACACTGTTCTGCTCAACGGAATTTCTAAATTCAGTTTGTGTTTATTATTCAGCCTTTCACTTACACCAGGCGGCCTCTGGGGAAACTTTTTAGGATAGCGCCTGACCAACTTGCATAACTCTGTTATGTAGAGTGCTGTAATGGTATGAATCTTAAGTTTTTTAAAAGAACAGCGGCATGAATCCATACTGGACTTAAGATCGTCAAGAATACGGATTGCCCTTTTTTGTAATGTGAAGATCTTTTTAATTTCAATACAACCCCCCCAGACCGCTAAACCATATATTATCCTAGACTGGAAGAACGCAAAGTAAGCTTGTAGAGCAGCTGTTTTTGTCGATATCCTCCTCAAAGACCGCAATGCGTAGCAGAAACCACTGAGTCTACCTTCTAGAACTTCAACGTGTCGTTTCCAATTTAAGTTACAGTCTGTATGGATTCCTAAGAATTTGGCATACGGAACCGATTCTATTTTTTTGCCGTTTACTTGAATGTCAAGGTGTGGCAAATAGGTGTTGTAGTTTTTAAAATACATGAGTTTCGTTTTGCTAACATTTGTACTCAGATTTAAAGAATTAAACCAATTTACAACAACGCCGATCGTTGTATTAATTTCTTTGGCTAAATCTTCACACTCGCTACGTTCAAATTTAAAAAACACAGAGACGTCGTCCGCAAAAATTATAATTTTATTGTTTACTAAAAGCGGAAGGTGATTGATATATATTAAAAACAAAATTGGGCCCAATATACTACCCTGTGGCACTCCTATTTTAGTTTCGCGGCAGCTTGACTCTACATTTTTTAAGATCATTTTTTCTCCCATGGTTGGTAACAAGACACTCTGTTTTCGCTCGCTTAGGTATGAAACAAACCAATCATTAACCGGGCCCCGTATGCCGTAACGGTTTAAAATCTCCACCAGAATTACATGACTTACGTTTTCGAAAGCCTTTGATAGGTCAAGGAGAACTGTCATGACGTTTGAGTTTCTATTTAAGGCTTCAGCAACATAGTCTGTCATGTCGAAAATAGCGTCTATGGTGGAAATGTCTTTTTGAAATCCGAATTGTTCTTTTGCCAATATATTTTCCGCGCACAGATAAAGACTTAACTTTTCTGCCATAACTTTTTCGAACAGTTTTGACAAAACTGGGAGCAACGATATGGGTCTGTAATTTGTGACATCCAGTAGGTCGTCTTTTTTATGTATCGGTATTACCTGAGCCTTTTTTAGTCTTGATGGAAAGACGCCTTCTCTTAGCGACAAATTTATGAGGTAGAGGAGTGGGATCGCTATGGCATCATATATATGCTTTATGACGCTAGCCGATATAGCGTCATAGCCACTTGATTTCTTATTTTTAAGGTTCCTCACGTGTTTGTGAAGTTCGCCGATCTCAATTTCATTTACGAACATAGATCTATGGTGGAAATCGGGTAATTTTATTTGATAATTTCCCCTTGGCATTTCAGACAAATCTGTGAAGTGGTGGTTGAATAAATTTGCTGCTTCATTATTACACTTTGCTGTTTTTTTTCTATCCGTTAGACCCCTGTAATCTCGAATATCTAGATCTTTTCTCCCTTTTATATTCAAGTTTATTAGGTTCCAGGTGGCTTTTACTTTATCGTGAGAGACTTAAATCATTTTTTCGTTTGCAATTTTCTTTGACATCTCTATAACTCGCCCTAAAAAAGTAGAGTATAAGTTATAATGCTCGAGCTGCTGAATATTTTTGGATTGCTTAGCTTTAACGAAGAGATCTCTTTTAGTCTTGCTTGACTTTCTAATGCCTGGGGTGAGCCAGTCTTTTTTTGTTTTGTTTTTGGAGGCGTCACCTCTTACTTTAATTAAAGGACAACAAAAGTCGAAAGCTTCCAATAAAACATCATGAAAGATGTTGAAGCTCTTTTCTAAGTCAGGCTCAGCAAATACTCTATCCCATGATGTTTGCTGTACGCTTTCTTTCAGTTTTTCAAGGTTAGAGATCATAACATTTCTTACTTGTATGAAGTATTTTGTAGGGCCCTTTTTTTGTGGTAGGTTGAGAGAAGCGTACTGAAGTGTATGGTCTGATAATCCTAATTCACGTATGTCTCCTAAGTCTATATTGGAAATCATGTTATCAATACAGGTTTGGCTGTGGCTGGTAATGCGGGTTGGCTCTTTTATATAAAGCTTTACATTGTACGACTGTAGTACCCCGATAAACTCCCTAGCCTCAACTGACTCTACAAGGGTGTTGATATTAAAGTCACCACATATTATGATTTTACGTTCCCTATATTTAAATACATAAGTTAAGACGTTTTCAAGATGTTGATGGAAATTATCATCTTTTTCTGTCTTGGGTCTGTATAAACTAATTACATAGTATCCATACAAGTCGATCCCACATATTTCAAAGATGTAAGGAATGGAATAGTCTTTTAGCTTTTTTAAGTCAGTATAGCGATTTCCTACCTTTACATATATGCAACAGCCACCTTTACTGGTTCTATTTTTGCGACAGAAGCTGCATGCTAATTTAAACCCAGCTATAATAATCCTCTCTAAATCTTCCTGGACTCTATGATGCTCAGTTATACATAAAACTTCAACACTTTTTTCATTGCTGAGCCATATCTCCAGTAAAGACACCTTTGCAGCGTTTAAACTCTGAATATTTAAATGTACAATTTTTCTAAGTTGTTGCTGATCATTGTGACTGTTTACAAAAAAACCTGGCTTTTTACGGGAGAGTTTAGAGTCGAAGTTGGGTTCGAACTCTCTTCTATTTGGCTGTTTACCGGATATGTAGAAGTTACAACATCTACACAAGTTTGAGTCTCTACGCTAATACACACGGGTCTCCCAGACGCTACATCCCGCGTTTGAGAATTTGAAGTTGAATTGGGGTTCGAACTCTCTTCTGTTGGGCAGTTTACAGAGTATGTAGGAGTTACATCTACGCAAGTTTGAATCTCTACGCTAATATACACAGGTCTCACAGGCGCTACATCCCGCATTTGAGTGAATTCAGAATATTTTTGGCTGTAGCAGAGTCTTAGAATATCCCTCAATAGGAATTTACATGCGAGTTCCTTAGAGAGTATAGTACGACTTCTATTTTCAGAGTCCCATATATCAATGTAGGTGCTGTGTGAAAAGCGTGAGCTTAGCAGTCTGAGAGTGCTGTTTACTTTATTTTCATTTAAATACCTGTTTTGGTCAACATTACATAGAATGACATTTGTGTTTGCTAGTTGGTTTAGGTTGTAATATAGTAGAGATTTTAATTTTAAGGGATCTTTATCATTTTTCCCGCTATTATTATAACAATATCGCAGACTGTAAGGTCTTTACAGAGAGAGTTACATGAGTTTAGCACTTGATCTAGAGTGGCATTTGGTTTTATGATAGACTCTACTTGAAATTCGCTACCAAGTGTTTTTGATAATATTTTATTCATACCTCTACCGGTTTCATCTGACAGTAGCATAACTCTCCGTTTTGGTTTTCGGCTGGACTCTTTGGTTTTAATCAATTTGTCTTGAATTTTGTTGGCTGTGTCCTCTATTTTTAAGTCTTTGTTCTTCTCTGGCTCACTCGTACTTGACATTTATTCTTGTTGGTCGGGATGTTGTTGTCGACACGTACAGATGCGAGATCACTAGACGTCTGCCTCGGTTCATCCATGGTATCTGCTATATGGTCCATCTGTGCTACCACTCTACTTGTGAGTTCTTTTGGTGATTTGCGAGGGTACCCCATTTGGATCAGACTGGGTTTGGTACTGATTCTGCGATATTGTGGAAAATAAAATTTTGGGGATGACGTGTGTGTAGATGGCGCTGGTTCACCAAAACCCAAAGCTTTAAATATCTCGATCTTTTTCTTGCAGTCTGCTAATGTCTTCTTCAAAGAGCTAACTTCCAGGTTGAGACTGTCAACTTCATTATTTGCCACCTCGAGATCCGAGAGGAGTCGGCTATTCTCTTCTCGGAGATCACTAAGCTCTTGGTTGTTTTCTATCGCATTTGGTAAGCTTTGACAGCTTAGATCTAAAAGCGACTCTGGGCTTTGATTTTCTGTATCGGAAATATCTGCCGTGGCCGTCTCACTGTGACATTTTTACTAGCCAAATGTGTTGAGCAAGGCGTACTGTTGCTGCTGTTTTCAGTGTCTTGTACAGGTATTTTTTTTTGCTTGGTATCCTGGCACTTCTGGCAAGTGAACTTCCTCTTTAGTTCCACAGTGTTCGAGAGGTATTTTGCACTTGAGATGTTGACACAATTATGGTGGTATGCGTCACGACAGATAGTACATGTAAGTAGTTCAGTGGGGTAAACAAATCTTACGCATGCCTTACACTTCGTATTGTGGGTTAGCTAGCGACCTCTGGTGGTTCAATCTTTGGTCAAGTCCACCTATGCTCTAATGGCACAACCTCTGTTTGGATGTTCTATCAGAAGATGTCGCCAGGGTAGCATGTAGTGAGGAAAAAGTCGGTTTTAGAAAAGTCCACCACCCGGGATCGAACCCTGTCTTCTTGAGTTTTAGCAAAAACTCGAGTCGCCGACACGCCGGCTTAACCGCTGAGCCACAAGCGATGCTATGCCCTGTGGTGAAAATCTTAAGTCCACTGGGGAGACTCTGTTGTGTTATGCATGCAGTATCTGCATGGTTCAACTTCTCCTTTGTTCCAAGACTTGGACTTTGTACACTGGTTCACGCAATTTGAGAAGATAACGATTTTTATAATCTGTTTTTGTCACATAATTGCCTACACAGTGAATAATGATAAAATTGGTTTTGATACATTTTTGAGGCACTCTTGTTTCTTTATATAGGTATAACTTTCAATTTGTTCTGTTAAAGTAACCGTCACTCCACTATTGTTTTGCTGTTTTCTTGATAAGTTCACTGGTTTTTATCACTGTTTTTATCACTAATTGTGAATTTTACCAATGGTTTTCATAACAACACATTTATTGAATATATATGCTAAGTGTGGAGCGATAACTAGAATTACTGAACCCAATGACTTTGTTTTTATATACCCCACAGGTCTTCAGGATATTTTTATTTCAGTAATCTAACCGTTTTGACAATGCCCTGGGGATATACATGATGAAATTTAAAATATACATTAATGACGCTAGTGTTGTTTTCTAATAAATTCTCTTAATAAATAATTTAGACGCTCTGTTATGAGTAATTGGTGCATTGGTGAAGAATGTTTTGAAAGCTCGAGCTACCTAAGCGTTGGATTTAACAATATCATCACCTCTTATATATTTTATCTTTAAGCAGAAATCATTGGTCCTTTGGTATAACTTTGCCAGTTTCTCAGTTATAATTTGCCAAACAGTTTTCATTCTATTATTTAACGTTTGTATTTTTCTATTAATTTGTAAAGTTTTTGCAGTTCTACAAACCAACTTGAGAGTTTTGGAATATTTCAATCATGAAATTTTCTATCAAAAATATAGGTTTTTTGTTCATAAAGGTTACACAAGATAACTCTACTTTTATGAATTCCAAACGTTGCCTAGTCATTAAATTTAGTTTTACCGTTGTTGTCACTGACCTTCTTTAATTTTAAAACTTTATTGAATTCTGTTCAATAATGTTGAAGAAGTCTGAATAGATTTTGTTCGGGTTCCGTTTATTAAAATCCAGTACGTGCAAATTTATATCTAAGTTTTTCATTTATCTCTAGTCTATGGGATGTAATAGGCCTATAAAATGATGGATCAGTCTTATTACCAGCAATTTGGAATGAAACTGTTTGACCGCTGTGATCTAATGGTAAGCAGTTAATTACATTTTTACTTTTGAATGAACAGTCACAAAAAACCTTATCTAAGCAAGTTTGGCTGGTAAGTGCTAATCTAGTCGGCTCTAGAAATACATGACATAAATTAAATTATTTGAATTAAGTTATTCTTGGTCTCAGTATTGGTGATGCCCGAGAGCTATAGGTCACGGATAGTATTTTCTCTTGGTGCTTCCCGAGAGCTATATGCAAAGGGAGAGGTTAGGGAGATAGAAGGTGCCAGCAGTGGTCCCGGTGATGACCGAGAGCTATAGGCAAGGAGGGATGAAACAACCCAGATATTTTTGAGCTAGAGCTCCGACTACTAGCTAATAGTAAGGTTTGTCATTTTTAACTTTTCAAGCACGCGCACTAGCAGCAAAATATGTTGTTCAAAGTTTGGTGAGACAATAATAATGTCATCTATGTAGAGAAAAACCTTATGCTCGAACTCCGGACCATAGAACAACATATCGACCAATCGTTGTAGTGTGGCCGGCGCATTTGTTAGACTGAAGGCCATAGAATTAAACTGAAAAGTTCCTCTAGATGGAATATAAAATGCGGTTTAACATCTGTCTTCTTCCCTGATGGGGATTTGCCAAAAACTTTTGGACAGGTCCAAACTAGTGAGATACTTTGCAAAGGCTTAATTTGATACGACATGATACAATAATTGCAAAAGCTACTTAGAAAAAGGTGTGAGTTGTGATTACAGTTATTAGGAAGCAGTTGTAGAAATCATAAGCGCTATATACAGGTTGATTTCGGGGTCGTGATCCCAACCATTTTTTTCTGACTCAGTAAATGATTGCGATGCTGCCTGTTTTTATTTTAATTGAAAAAAAGATGATTAGTTATTTACGTATTTTTATTTAAAAATTATTATTGACTCAAAATGCGTGGTCACCCTACTTTTAATATTACACCTTTTTAGAAAACAAACTCTCTGATAGAATACTTAATAATTTATGAGTAATAATGTCACAACACGTCAAAGTCAATAAACGTGTCAACAAGATTTAAAATAAAATTAATTAATTATGCCTCCGCCGTACCCAATTTCTAATATCGAGCGATCAGATATGGTTATGTTTTACTATCAACTACACAACACTACCAGAGCAAGGGGCAGAGTAGGGTGATCATGATCTCGAATTATCGCAGTTTATTTTGCTGACTAAAATAAGTCGCTAGTGTACTGTTAGTCCTAACCTATCGTGATCCTTAGGAGAAAGTAAGTTAAATGCTTCTTTCTTGCTTCGACCCCGTAATTACCCTGTATAGTGAAACTTAAATTTAAAACACAGTATTAACACTGATAACTGTAGGTAGATGTTGAGGCGGGGACTACCTGTCCCGCCCACTCCCAAGGCAAAGTTTTGAAGGACAAAGAGTCTAAAAACAACAAGATCAAGCCAAAAAAAAAAAAAAAGTAGGTAGATGTATAAAACCTATTTTTAGTTAATTTAAAATATATAGATACAAGACAATTTTTCCAATAATCAAATCAAATCAAATCAAATGGTTTTATTCAAAAATAGAGAATGTACAGTACAGTTGCTTAACAAAAGGTACCTTAGTACTAGGTTGAACATGCAGAAAAAATGAATAGGTACATTTAAGAAGGGAGACGAGCTGATATCCTAGCTAGAATATCAAATAATCTGTGGTAAGGAATATCAGGCCCAAACCCTTTACATATAACACAATCACACAAACAGACAATGTAAAATAGTATAATAAAGGTTATTTTATGGAAAATATGTGTGTGTGTGTAAGTGTCTGTAAGGGTGAGTGTGTGTATGTGTAAGGGTGTATATGTGTGTGTGTGTGTGTGTGTTTTGTTAAATGAGGGGGTTGAAAAACTCTTCAGATTCGTTGTAGGAAAGATTCTGAAAAAAGTCGGTAATTTTACGAAAGCATTCTACGTCTGACAGTAGGTGTATGGAAAGGCTAGAACTAATCTTATTATAAAGAAAGGGGCCAAGGTAGGGGAAGAATCTTTTAGTAAACGAAAATTTAGGGGTTGGCACTGAACATATGCGATCAGTCCTTCGCTTGGTGATAGTTTTGGGAGGAGTGAGTTTATGTTGCAGTAAAATTATTTGAGTAATAAAAAGTTGTCTGACACTTAAAACCTTACATTCTTTATAGAGCTGCTGAGTGGGAAATAGTATAGGTCGAGAAGTTGCAATCTTTAAGATAGCTCGTTGTGCTGTTTCGAGAGGCTTCATGGTAGTTTTAGCCCCGCCCCATGAGACAATACAATAAGTTAATATGGACTGGCAGAGAGTGAGATAGAGCATGCGAATTATGGAGGAGTGTTTTAAATAAGTTAAAATAAGTAAATAAGTTTTCTAACTCTACAAGTTAATATGCTTATATATGCCTTAAAGTTCAGGAGTTGATCAAGAGTGACTCCGAGATATTTTATTGTGTCTGTGGAAGATAAAAGCGGGCAGTTGCAATGCCAGGGAGTTACACATGAGTGAGCCCATATATGAATGGGGCGGACGGGTTGGGAGTTACTATTTATAGAATAGGTGAGAAACTTAGTTTTATCGACATTTAAAATGAGAGCATGTTCTCTAAGCCAGTCCGAAACCAGATTAAAGTTATGTTGTGCCTCATCTTGCAGTTTTTCCCAAGAATTTGAACAAACAGTAATTGCTGTATCGTCTGCATAGGTTGTGATATTCCCATTTGGGATGTGTAAGTTACAGAGATAGTTAATGAAGACCAAAAACAGAGTGGGACCCAATATGCTTCCCTGTGGAACGCCATAGTTGATCGGTGTTTCGTCACTTTGGAATTCCTTTATTTTGACGCCAGAGTGTCAAAATAAAGGAATCCCAAAGTGACGAAAGTTCTTTCTGAAAGGTATGAATGAAATAGGTCTAATTAAGTACCTCTCACACCTATCGCTTCTAGTTTAAGTAGAAGGGAGGGAGTGGGTACGGTATCAAATGCCTTAGCAAGGTCCAGAAATATTGTTAATACCTTTTTCCGGTTGTTAAGACCATTAACGACAGTGTCAATAACATGCTGAACGGCGTTGGATGTGGAAAGATTTCTCCTAAAGCCGTATTGATTTGTCGATAGAATTCTATTTTTTTCAAGGTAGTCAACTAGGCGATTGTTGATCAAACGTTCCAGAACCTTGGAAAGAGCTGTCAGTACAGCTATGGGCCTGTAATTATTGACCGAGTTCCTATCCCCTCCCTTGAAAATAGGATGTATAATAGCCTTCTTGAATGAAGTAGGGAATATTCCAGTTTGGAAGCAATGATTAAAAATGCGGCTTAAAATAGGTGTGAGGACTTTTGTGTATCTTTTTAATATTAAAGAGGAGATGCCGTCCCAACCAGTGGAAGCAGACAATCTCAAGGATGAGATAATGGCTGACACTTCATCGGGGTTTGTATCTAATAAAACAAATGAAGACGAATGGAAAGATGCATGAGTAGAACTGGTAGAAGAAATGGTGCGGCAGCTAGGGGAAGTGTTAGGGACAATAGAGTTAGCAAGATTTTCTCCAATACTTGCGAAGAAACTGTTTACATTATTACAGCTGTCTTTGGGAGGGATGGAAGAAAAAAGTAATTGGTAATTTACGTATTTTTGAGGTATTGGTTATCCGCCTAATTGATTGCCAGAGACGTTTGGAATTTTTTCCAGCATCAATCAAGTCCTGAGCATCGTAAAGTCTTTTAGCTTTTTTGATGATTTTATTGCAATAATTACGGTAGCGAACATACGTAATTTTCAAGACCTCATTATCTGGCATATTTTTAGCATTTCTGTGCATCCGATCACGGTTCCGCATACATTTAAGAAGACCTGATGTGATCCATGGTTTCAGAATGGATTTTCTTTTAGAAAGGAATAACCTCCTGAGACCCCCGGTATCACCTATGTTACTTGCACATAGAATTTTATTTCTGCGTCATCTACCCGCATATACTGGAACTATTTCTTGGTTAGTAAATAAGATAGTACGGCGCGTCATTCATCGGTGGCTATGGCGCGATTGGATAGTTTTCACAGTTGTTTACGATCATTTGAATGCTATTATTTTTGTGCACGACAACATGGCTGGAAACCAACGAGGTAATTGTTTGTTTTTACAAGGTTTTACGTGTTTTTTTTCTTGTTACTGTTAGATCATATGTCTATTGTGTGCAATAAGTGAAATTTGTGATAAAAGTTTGCTAATTAGTTACTAATATCAACCGTATTTTATCGATATCATACATGATACATTGGGCACTGAACTCATAAAATTCTACGATTTCAGGTTTGAGAGATAACCAAATATCAGACTACCTCGCGAACCTAGATATCTCCGATTGTGAAGATTTTGGCGAAGATGAACTGGAAGAAGATTTGCAGATCGATGTGGAACCTATTGCCGAAGATGTGGTGCCCCGTGAACCTGAAAGTGAATGGGAAGCTTCTGATGAAGAGCCCCTTTCTAGCCTTGCTCAGCCGTCTCGTGGTTCTGCTAGTGGAAGAGCAGTTAACCGGCCTCTGTTATGGAACCGTTCAGATAACTTTGATAATACGCTAGAAACTGATCCACCCTTAGAAGAGCAGCCTTCATTGAAAAGTTCTCATGAATACTTCTCCAGGTACATTCATCCCACATTTTTTGATACAATTTCAACTTGTACAAACGTATCTAGCGTTAACCGAACTGGCAAGTCACTAAATACGACATCTGAAGAGGTACGATCATTTATTAGTTGTTCAATGGCTATAGGTATTCTTGGCCTTCCGAGGATAAGAATGTTTTGGGCAGTAGAAACAAGAGCTAAGCTCATAACTGAGACAATCACACGTAATAGATATTTCAACATCCGATCAAACATTAAAGTTGTGGATGACCATAACGTTTCTGCTGCTATGAGAGAGATAGACAGGTTTTGGAAGGTACGTCCTATAGTGTCACAAATTGAGAGGGCCTGCAGAGAAAATAAAAGAGAAAAGTGTGTAGCCATTGATGAACAAATAATTCCTTTTACGGGTAAATGCAAGCAGAAGCAGGTAGTTAAAGGAAAGCCAAATCCTGAAGGAATTAAGGTCTTTATAATGGCGAACCCTGATGGGCTTCCTCTGGATTTGTACCTCTACCAGGGAAAAGGCACGTCTATTGATTCTGCGTTACATCCTATGCCAGAGAAGATAGACTTAGGAGGTCGTATTGTGCTAAAACTTTCCGATACTTTGCCACAGAAGACATCTATCTATATTGACCGTTATTTCACTTCTGTTCCTCTTTTGGACAATTTGGTAGAAAGAAACATGAATGCCACTGGTACCCTCATGAAAAACCGAGTTCTTGAATACTCACGTCCTAACCAGAAGAAGAATAGGAAAAAATCTGTACTAAAAACAGATAGACAGCTTCAACATACGGGCAGAGGTAGCTACGACTGCGTGGTTAGGCAAGACCAAAAGATTGCTGTAGTGAAGTGGCTAGACAGTAAGCCGATTCATGTTGCATCCACAGAAAACGCAGTCCAACCTCTTGGAACCTGTCGGCGCTGGAGTAAGATAGATCAACGGTACCTTGACGTGTCACAGCCCGTAGCCATAAAAAATATAATAGTCACATGGGAGGAATAGATCTGTTAGACAGAATTATAGGAAAATATCCTATGCGTGGAAGAACTGGCAAGTGGACAGTGAGAGCCATTTTTCACTTCTTTGATTTTGCTGCGGCGTCATCTTGGATAGAATATCGACATGATGCTGTTAAAAGTGGGCTCCCGCGGAAGCAAGTAATGCAATACCTGGACTTTAAAATGGATTTAGCTAAATATCTGATTTACGGTGGAACAATGCCAACGTCCATGATACAATGCTCAAGTCCGAGCATGGATCGCATCACGCGCAACAGCCCCCGTCAAAGTCCAGTACCACTGCAGCTTGCAGAACTACAAGATGCTTTACCTGCGTCCTCTTCCAGGAGGCGAAGACTTGTAGAACCGATTCCTCACACGTCCAAACGAATAAAGGAAGCAAAACACTTACCAGTTTGTGCAAAAGGAAATCAAAACAGCCGATCCAAATGTCGATCGAAGACTTGCAACCAACTCACTTTTGTAAAATGTTCTGCATGTAATATTTTCCTATGTTTCGGTGTTAACAGAAACTGTTTTTATGAGTTTCACATTGCAAAAAATAATTCTGAATAAATGATAATGCAAGTCACATTTTGGTATCATTCGAGCCCAGAGTAAATAAAGAAAGAAAGAAAGAAAGAAAGAATATCAATTTATTCGGACTACGCCATAACACACACAACATAAAATACACGATAATTATGAGAGGACAAGAAAAAAAGTGAAACATACAATTGAAGGAGAAAGTAATAACAAACAATATCGCAGACAATAATATACACACGCGTCACAAAAGTAAAAGTACATACCACACAGTAACTTATATGTATAGTACATACACAAGAAAACAAGAAATAAATAAAAGCAAAATACAATTTTGTAGCGACGAGTAGACAGTAACGTCGTGAAGTGTGTGCCTAGGCGGCGAATAGGTTCCGACTCAGCATGTGCCACAGAACCTGCAAGAGGTCCTGCAACGCTGGTATTCTGTCGGCACCTTATCAAGGAGGAGAAGATAAAGGGTGGGTGTTAATAAACTACTTTTTATTAAAACTGCATATATAATTGATATGAAAATAAATAAACTATAGG
Source organism: Argyresthia goedartella (assembly GCA_949825045.1). Classification (NCBI taxonomy): domain Eukaryota; kingdom Metazoa; phylum Arthropoda; class Insecta; order Lepidoptera; family Argyresthiidae; genus Argyresthia; species Argyresthia goedartella. The sequence goes on from OX463820.1 coordinate 36,467,219, forward strand.
AAAAAATTAGGAAAATTTAGTGGATGGATAAGCTAAGTAGGAGACGAATTGACATCAGAAATATAATTATAATTAATAAATAATACATTAAAAAACACTAATTGCATAAATAGTTGAGAGTATAAGGGATATTAAATATTGTATACTATAGATTGTTCAGTGACTTAACCGATTCACATACGTACATTAAAAGACTTAGCTTTAAGATAATATAACTAGCAAACGCGGGGATTCACTGGGGCAGAATCAAGCATCTGACTTCTGCAGGTGCAGAAGGTGTTTTCTACATGCAAGTTTGAAACTGGCAATAGAATTGTGAACTCGGATTGGTGGTGGCAGGTTGTTCCAACATTTCGTCGCCAGATACCTGAAACAGCCCCGAAAAGCATGGGATCGATGTCGAGGGATTGTTAAAATGCTGGTTGTAGTCCTGTTGATGTAGTGACGAGATACCCGCCATTTAAGCTTTTCAAATAAATACTCTGGAGTTTGTTGCCTTATCACACCAAATAAGAGGGAGGCAAGATGTAGTTGCAGCCTACCATTGATATTGAGCATGTTGGCCTTGTTCAGGTAAGGAGTAATGGGACTACGAGAAGGGATGGTAAAGCAGAACCTGGCGCATGCGTTCTGAACTCTTTGCAGCAACCGGTGAGTGCGTTTGAGCAAACAGGGCCCGTATACTGTAATGCCACAATTTAATTTTGAGAGAACCAATGACTCACACAGTAGTATGCGCATTTGTTCGCTCAGATAATTTCGGATCCTATACAATATATTTAGTCTATAGAAACAGTTTTTGACTACGTCAAGAACATGCTTCTCGAAACGTAATTGGTTATCCATGATAATACCAAGATTTCGGGCCTCACATACACGTTCAATAGGGACACCTGCAATAGTTACTTGTGGATTTAGGTTAGTAAATGTCTCTATATGATTTTTTTACCCTAATATCATGTATTTGGACTTAATAGGATTTAAGACCAAGGCGTTCCTCGTAGACCAGTTGTTCACTCTATCCAAGTCATCGTTAATACGTCTAACGCAGTCAAGAAAGTTGTTTTTATTTAGACTAGTATAAATCTGCAGGTCATCTGCATAAATGTGGTAATGACAATGATTAATGCACTTTGTGACATCGGCGCTGTAGATGATAAATAATAGTGGCCCTAAGATTGAACCATGGGGGACACCCCTGTCGGTACTAACAGTTTGTGATTGATCGCAGCTACCATCGGCCTTCCTTAGTACCACCTGCTGACTACGAGCCTTAAGATAGGTTTGAAACCATCGCACCGCGGCAACATCAAAGCCGTAGTAGCTCAGCTTGGACAGCAACAGACTAACATGACATAAATTAAATTATTTGAATTAAGTTATTCTTGGTCTCAGTATTGGTGATGCCCGAGAGCTATAGGTCACGGATAGTATTTTCCAGCAGAGCTCTTGGTGCTTCCCGAGAGCTATATGCAAAGGGAGAGGTTAGGGAGATAGAAGGTGCCAGCAGTGGTCCCGGTGATGACCGAGAGCTATAGGCAAGGAGGGATGAAACAACCCAGATATTTTTGAGCTAGAGCTCCGACTACTAGCTAATAGTAAGGTTTGTCATTTTTAACTTTTCAAGCACGCGCACTAGCAGCAAAATATGTTGTTCAAAGTTTGGTGAGACAATAATAATGTCATCTATGTAGAGAAAAACCTTATGCTCGAACTCCGGACCATAGAACAACATATCGACCAATCGTTGTTGTGTGGCCGGCGCATTTGTTAGACTGAAGGCCATAGAATTAAACTGAAAAGTTCCTCTAGATGGAATATAAAATGCGGTTTTTAGTGAGATATTTTGCAAAGGCTTAATTTAATACGACATGATACAATAATTGCAAAAGCTACTTAGAAAAAGGTGTGAGTTGTGATTACAGTTATTAGGAAGCAGTTGTAGAAATCATAAGCGCTATATACAGGTTGATTTCGGGGTCGTGATCCCAACCATTTTTTTCTGACTCAGTAAATGATTGCGATGCTGCCTGTATTTATTTTAATTGAAAAAAAGATGATTAGTTATTTACGTATTTTTATTTAAAAATTATTATTGACTCAAAATGCGTGGTCACCCTACTTTTAATATTACACCTTTTTAGAAAACAAACTCTCTGATAGAATACTTAATAATTTATGAGTAATAATGTCACAACACGTCAAAGTCAATAAACGTGTCAACAAGATTTAAAATAAAATTAATTAATTATGCCTCCGCCGTACCCAATTTCTAATATCGAGCGATCAGATATGGTTATGTTTTACTATCAACTACACAACACTACCAGAGCAAGGGGCAGAGTAGGGTGATCATGATCTCGAATTATCGCAGTTTATTTTGCTGACTAAAATAAGTCGCTAGTGTACTGTTAGTCCTAACCTATCGTGATCCTTAGGAGAAAGTAAGTTAAATGCTTCTTTCTCGCTTCGACCCCGTAATTACCCTGTATAGTGAAACTTAAATTTAAAACACAGTAATAACACTGATAACTGTAGGTAGATGTTGAGGCGGGGACTACCTGTCCCGCCCACTCCCAAGGCAAAGTTTTGAAGGACAAAGAGTCTAAAAACAACAAGATCAAGCCAAAAAAAAAAAAAAGTAGGTAGATGTATAAAACCTATTTTTAGTTAATTTAAAATATATAGATACAAGACAATTTTTCCGATAATCAAATCAAATCAAATCAAATGGTTTTATTCAAAAATAGAGAATGTACAGTACAGTTGCTTAACAAAAGGTACCTTAGTACTAGGTTGAACATGCAGAAAAAATGAATAGGTACATTTAAGAAGGGAGACGAGCTGATATCCTAGCTAGAATATCAAATAATCTGTGGTAAGGAATATCAGGCCCAAACCCTTTACATATAACACAATCACACAAACAGACAATGTAAAATAGTATAATAAAGGTTATTTTATGGAAAATATGTGTGTGTGTGTAAGTGTCTGTAAGGGTGAGTGTGTGTATGTGTAAGGGTGTATATGTGTGTGTGTGTGTTTTGTTAAATGAGGGGGTTGAAAAACTCTTCAGATTCGTTGTAGGAAAGATTCTGAAAAAAGTCGGTAATTTTACGAAAGCATTCTACGTCTGACAGTAGGTGTATGGAAAGGCTAGAACTAATCTTATTATAAAGAAAGGGGCCAAGGTAGGGGAAGAATCTTTTAGTAAACGAAAATTTAGGGGTTGGCACTGAACATATGCGATCAGTCCTTCGCTTGGTGATAGTTTTGGGAGGAGTGAGTTTATGTTGCAGTAAAATTATTTGAGTAATAAAAAGTTGTCTGACACTTAAAACCTTACATTCTTTATAGAGCTGCTGAGTGGGAAATAGTATAGGTCGAGAAGTTGCAATCTTTAAGATAGCTCGTTGTGCTGTTTCGAGAGGCTTCATGGTAGTTTTAGGTGCCCCGCCCCATGAGACAATACAATAAGTTAATATGGACTGGCAGAGAGTGAGATAGAGCATGCGAATTATGGAGGAGTGTTTTAAATAAGTTAAAATAAGTAAATAAGTTTTCTAACTCTACAAGTTAATATGCTTATATATGCCTTAAAGTTCAGGAGTTGATCAAGAGTGACTCCGAGATATTTTATTGTGTCTGTGGAAGATAAAAGCGGGCAGTTGCAATGCCAGGGAGTTACACATGAGTGAGCCCATATATGAATGGGGCGGACGGGTTGGGAGTTACTATTTATAGAATAGGTGAGAAACTTAGTTTTATCGACATTTAAAATGAGAGCATGTTCTCTAAGCCAGTCCGAAACCAGATTAAAGTTATGTTGTGCCTCATCTTGCAGTTTGTCCCAAGAATTTGAACAAACAGTAATTGCTGTATCGTCTGCATAGGTTGTGATATTCCCATTTGGGATGTGTAAGTTACAGAGATAGTTAATGAAGACCAAAAACAGAGTGGGACCCAATATGCTTCCCTGTGGAACGCCATAGTTGATCGGTGTTTCGTCACTTTGGAATTCCTTTATTTTGACGCCAGAGTGTCAAAATAAAGGAATCCCAAAGTGACGAAAGTTCTTTCTGAAAGGTATGAATGAAATAGGTCTAATTAAGTACCTCTCACACCTATCGCTTCTAGTTTAAGTAGAAGGGAGGGAGTGGGTACGGTATCAAATGCCTTAGCAAGGTCCAGAAATATTGTTAATACCTTTTTCCGGTTGTTAAGACCATTAACGACAGTGTCAATAACATGCTGAACGGCGTTGGATGTGGAAAGATTTCTCCTAAAGCCGTATTGATTTGTCGATAGAATTCTATTTTTTTCAAGGTAGTCAACTAGGCGATTGTTGATCAAACGTTCCAGAACCTTGGAAAGAGCTGTCAGTACAGCTATGGGCCTGTAATTATTGACCGAGTTCCTATCCCCTCCCTTGAAAATAGGATGTATAATAGCCTTCTTGAATGAAGTAGGGAATATTCCAGTTTGGAAGCAATGATTAAAAATGCGGCTTAAAATAGGTGTGAGGACTTTTGTGTATCTTTTTAATATTAAAGAGGAGATGCCGTCCCAACCAGTGGAAGCAGACAATCTCAAGGATGAGATAATGGCTGACACTTCATCGGGGTTTGTATCTAATAAAACAAATGAAGACGAATGGAAAGATGCATGAGTAGAACTGGTAGAAGAAATGGTGCGGCAGCTAGGGGAAGTGTTAGGGACAATAGAGTTAGCAAGATTTTCTCCAATACTTGCGAAGAAACTGTTTACATTATTACAGCTGTCTTTGGGAGGGATGGAAGAAAAAAGTAATTGGTAATTTACGTATTTTTGAGGTATTGGTTATCCGCCTAATTGATTGCCAGAGACGTTTGGAATTTTTTCCAGCATCAATCAAGTCCTGAGCATCGTAAAGTCTTTTAGCTTTTTTGATGATTTTATTGCAATAATTACGGTAGCGAACATACGTAATTTTCAAGACCTCATTATCTGGCATATTTTTAGCATTTCTGTGCATCCGGTCACGGTTCCGCATACATTTAAGAAGACCTGATGTGATCCATGGTTTCAGAATGGATTTTTTTTTAGAAAGGAATAACCTCCTGAGACCCCCGGTATCACCTATGTTACTTGCACATAGAATTTTATTTCTGCGTCATCTACCCGCCTATACTGGAACTATTTCTTGGTTAGTAAATAAGATAGTACGGCGCGTCATTCATCGGTGGCTATGGCGCGATTGGATAGTTTTCACAGTTGTTTACGATCATTTGAATGCTATTATTTTTGTGCACGACAACATGGCTGGAAACCAACGAGGTAATTGTTTGTTTTTACAAGGTTTTACGTGTTTTTTTTCTTGTTACTGTTAGATCATATGTCTATTGTGTGCAATAAGTGAAATTTGTGATAAAAGTTTGCTAATTAGTTACTAATATCAACCGTATTTTATCGATATCATACATGATACTTTGGGCACTGAACTCATAAAATTCTACGATTTCAGGTTTGAGAGATAACCAAATATCAGACTACCTCGCGAACCTAGATATCTCCGATTGTGAAGATTTTGGCGAAGATGAACTGGAAGAAGATTTGCAGATCGATGTGGAACCTATTGCCGAAGATGTGGTGCCCCGTGAACCTGAAAGTGAATGGGAAGCTTCTGATGAAGAGCCCCTTTCTAGCCTTGCTCAGCCGTCTCGTGGTTCTGCTAGTGGAAGAGCAGTTAACCGGCCTCTGTTATGGAACCGTTCAGATAACTTTGATAATACGCTAGAAACTGATCCACCCTTAGAAGAGCAGCCTTCATTGAAAAGTTCTCATGAATACTTCTCCAGGTACATTCATCCCACATTTTTTGATACAATTTCAACTTGTACAAACGTATCTAGCGTTAACCGAACTGGCAAGTCACTAAATACGACATCTGAAGAGGTACGATCATTTATTAGTTGTTCAATGGCTATAGGTATTCTTGGCCTTCCGAGGATAAGAATGTTTTGGGCAGTAGAAACAAGAGCTAAGCTCATAACTGAGACAATCACACGTAATAGATATTTCAACATCCGATCAAACATTAAAGTTGTGGATGACCATAACGTTTCTGCTGCTATGAGAGAGATAGACAGGTTTTGGAAGGTACGTCCTATAGTGTCACAAATTGAGAGGGCCTGCAGAGAAAATAAAAGAGAAAAGTGTGTAGCCATTGATGAACAAATAATTCCTTTTACGGGTAAATGCAAGCAGAAGCAGGTAGTTAAAGGAAAGCCAAATCCTGAAGGAATTAAGGTCTTTATAATGGCGAACCCTGATGGGCTTCCTCTGGATTTGTACCTCTACCAGGGAAAAGGCACGTCTATTGATTCTGCGTTACATCCTATGCCAGAGAAGATAGACTTAGGAGGTCGTATTGTGCTAAAACTTTCCGATACTTTGCCACAGAAGACATCTATCTATATTGACCGTTATTTCACTTCTGTTCCTCTTTTGGACAATTTGGTAGAAAGAAACATGAATGCCACTGGTACCCTCATGAAAAACCGAGTTCTTGAATACTCACGTCCTAACCAGAAGAAGAATAGGAAAAAATCTGTACTAAAAACAGATAGACAGCTTCAACATACGGGCAGAGGTAGCTACGACTGCGTGGTTAGGCAAGACCAAAAGATTGCTGTAGTGAAGTGGCTAGACAGTAAGCCGATTCATGTTGCATCCACAGAAAACGCAGTCCAACCTCTTGGAATCTGTCGGCGCTGGAGTAAGATAGATCAACGGTACCTTGACGTGTCACAGCCCGTAGCCATAAAAAATATAATAGTCACATGGGAGGAATAGATCTGTTAGACAGAATTATAGGAAAATATCCTATGCGTGGAAGAACTGGCAAGTGGACAGTGAGAGCCATTTTTCACTTCTTTGATTTTGCTGCGGCGTCATCTTGGATAGAATATCGACATGATGCTGTTAAAAGTGGGCTCCCGCGGAAGCAAGTAATGCAATACCTGGACTTTAAAATGGATTTAGCTAAATATCTGATTTACGGTGGAACAATGCCAACGTCCATGATACAATGCTCAAGTCCGAGCATGGATCGCATCACGCGCAACAGCCCCCGTCAAAGTCCAGTACCACTGCAGCTTGCAGAACTACAAGATGCTTTACCTGCGTCCTCTTCCAGGAGGCGAAGACTTGTAGAACCGATTCCTCACACGTCCAAACGAATAAAGGAAGCAAAACACTTACCAGTTTGTGCAAAAGGAAATCAAAACAGCCGATCCAAATGTCGATCGAAGACTTGCAACCAACTCACTTTTGTAAAATGTTCTGCATGTAATATTTTCCTATGTTTCGGTGTTAACAGAAACTGTTTTTATGAGTTTCACATTGCAAAAAATAATTCTGAATAAATGATAATGCAAGTCACATTTTGGTATCATTCGAGCCCAGAGTAAATAAAGAAAGAAAGAAAGAAAGAAAGAATATCAATTTATTCGGACTACGCCATAACACACACAACATAAAATACACGATAATTATGAGAGGACAAGAAAAAAAGTGAAACATACAATTGAAGGAGAAAGTAATAACAAACAATATCGCAGACAATAATATACACACGCGTCACAAAAGTAAAAGTACATACCACACAGTAACTTATATGTATAGTTCAGTCTGCAACAGAGACATCTGACCCCCCAACTTTTAAAACGTAATTCCATTCAAACTGCTGAGAAGCGCCACCTACCACGATTCTTGGCACCTAAACTTGTTTCTGGAAAGTGTGCAGCCGCAGATTTTGTATTTCTATTTCAAATTGAAGGAAACCGGCTACATCAATAATAACCAGGAAGAAACAAAAACAATTGCTTTACAGAGCGGGGTTCGAACCATGGCCCTTCGATTTATGAAGCAAGCGCTCGTCCCATTGCACTAACCAACGATCTGTATATCATGGCGAAAATTAATATCATATGTTCTACTTCTATGACGCAGCGCTCTAACTTCATCGTCAACCGCACGCAATGCATTTACAAATAAATTGAAGGTAGGATATCAGAATTATAACCACAGAACAAGAATACGTTCAGTTCGTGTCACAATATCACATAAGTTACTGCGGATCTTGTGATTTTGAAAGTTTGGACTAGTCATCATGTCTCATTTTTTAACTGATTTTGTTAAAGCCAAAATAATAGTGTATTGGGAAGACAACCACAGTATTAAAAGTATATCTAGAGAATTAGGTATCGCGGTAAGTAAAAAATAATTATATATTATACTAATTTGTAACAATTTTTTGTTTCGTGTAACATAGGTTTAGTGTTAAAATTACTAATATAAGATGCCTATATTCTCTTACAGAGAAACACGGTTCGTCTTTGGATTCGGAGATACCAAGATAGTGGTGACGTAAAGCGTAACCGCCCCGGCCCGCAAGCAATGACCTACACAGATGCATCAAACCGACATCGTGAAATCGTTAATCTCCACACAGAAGACCCATTTAAGACAACACGATCAACTGCCATAGATTATAATATTTCACTGCAAACAGTAAGGAGACATTTACATGCAGGGGGTATCCATAACTACAAGCCGGCCAAAAAAATTAAATTAACCGAAGCCCATCGCCAAGCAAGAATGAGATTCGCATCTGAATATCTAAACTTTGATTGGGAGAACGAAATCGTAATTTTTACCGACGAAAAAAGTTTTAAGTCCGATGATGATGGCAGAAAAATATTATGGAGAAGAGCTGGCGAGCGTTATAACCATCAAAATATTTTGCCTTTGAGAACAAGTGGCAGAATAACTTTAGGTAAGAATATTTATAAACATATATGTTATATGTTGTGTTTATAAACAACATTAACATCATACAGACAGGCACATACATTGCTTTTACTTCTGGCCCCACACTTAACCTTTCACGTCCCGTCGTCGTCGCGATATCCGGTCGGCCGAAATTTTCATAGGATTGGAACTCTATAAGTCTATGGCGTTAAGTTGAAAATCGCGATGTATTTTTGCTTATATTTTTATAGGACGTATCTTGAGAGGTTAAATAGCCTGTGTCATAGAACCAAACACGGCAACATCAGAAACATGCAACTTCTAACACCTTTTGTCTTCGTGCCCAGCCGGGATTCGAAATATTATTATTTTAAATTGTATTACGCAGTGTGGATTATTTGTTATTTAACCAAATTATTGTTTTGCAGGCTATTGGGGTTGGATGTCCTCCATGGGCCCAGGGGAGTTGATCGAATTCGGCGGCCGAATGAACAAAGATAAATACTTGGAAATTTTACAAGATGTGATGATTCCAACAGTGCGCAACGTGTATCCAGAGGGGCAAATATACTTTATACAAGATAATTGTTCCGTGCACCGTTCGTGTTTGGTTAGAGAGTGGTTTGCCGCTCGTAATGATATAACTGTCATTGAGTGGCCATCTAAAAGCCCAGATTTGAACTTAATTGAAAACTTGTGGGGTCAAATGGTTCTTAACTGGGATACGAGTGATGTTAGAACAAAAAGTTATTTAGACCAAGAGGTGATGAGATCTTGGGACCTTTTCCGCCTTAGTAATATGTGTTCCAACATGGTTACAGGAATGAAGTCCAGGCTTGAACAAGTGCTTCAAAATGAGGGCCACCCTCTCCGATATTAAAAATAATTTGCTGCCACTACTTATATCGAAGCAATGTTTCAATAAATTGCTATCCAGGTATAGCACTATTCGACCCTATATGCTATTTAAATATCATGCTATGATAAAGAAAGTTGAGAGATGTAAATTGTTACTTAGACTTAGTAGCATGTTGATTCTCCCTACGGAAGATTTATCATAGTTTGAGTTTATATCTTTATTTCGTTTCTTTGTTGAAAAAGTCTTAAATATTGATATCGAAGCAAAGTTTCTATAAATTGCTATCCAGGTAGCACTATTTGACCCTACATGTTATTTAAATATCATGCTATGATTATGAAAGTTGAGAGATGTAAATTGTTACAAATATACTTACATAGTAGCATGATAATTCCCTCTACGGAAGATTAATCATAGTTTGAGTTTAAATGTTTGTCTAAGATACACATTTCTTTGTTGAAAAATTGAAATTAAATAAATAACTTTCAAAATTATTTTTATTTTATTTATAATAACAATAAGTTATAAAATAAGCTAGGTAAGTTATCTAACAATATAACAACCCATCGTTTCTATGAATCACCATATTATATTCCAAAATTATTACACCAACATTACCAATATTTTGCTTAGCAAAAACTGAGCCTTTGTGGATTCGAACATGCTACCTCTAACTTATCTTGACATGTAGCTATTTGCGCCACGTAACACTCATGATTTGTGACGAAATAAGCGTATCCTACGCTTCGACCCTGTGGTGCCTGACCTGGTGGTTTATCGAATATCGAATAGATGGCATTGATGATAATGAAGGTCATGAAGGATTTAACCACGAGAGAGGGCGCTTTTGTAGCACTTTTATGGGGGGTCATATGTCTCTGTTGCAGACTGTACATACACAAGACAACAAGAAATAAATAAAAGCAAAATACAATTTTGTAGCGACGAGTAGACAGTAACGTCGTGAAGTGTGTGCCTAGGCGGCGAATAGGTTCCGACTCAGCATGTGCCACAGAACCTGCAAGAGGTCCTGCAACGCTGGTATTCTGACGGCACCTTATCAAGGAGGAGAAGATAAAGGGTGGGTGTTAATAAACTACTTTTTATTAAAACTGCATATATAATTGATATGAAAATAAATAAACTATAGGAAAAAATTAGGAAAATTTAGTGGATGGATAAGCTAAGTAGGAGACGAATTGACATCAGAAATATAATTATAATTAATAAATAATACATTAAAAAACACTAATTGCATAAATAGTTGAGAGTATAAGGGATATTAAATATTGTATACTATAGATTGTTCAGTGACTTAACCGATTCACATACGTACATTAAAAGACTTAGCTTTAAGATAATATAACTAGCAAACGCGGGGATTCACTGGGGCAGAATCAAGCATCTGACTTCTGCAGGTGCAGAAGGTGTTTTCTACATGCAAGTTTGAAACTGGCAATAGAATTGTGAACTCGGATTGGTGGTGGCAGGTTGTTCCAACATTTCGTCGCCAGATACCTGAAACAGCCCCGAAAAGCATGGGATCGATGTCGAGGGATTGTTAAAATGCTGGTTGTAGTCCTGTTGATGTAGTGACGAGATACCCGCCATTTAAGCTTTTCAAATAAATACTCTGGAGTTTGTTGCCTTATCACACCAAATAAGAGGGAGGCAAGATGTAGTTGCAGCCTACCATTGATATTGAGCATGTTGGCCTTGTTCAGGTAAGGAGTAATGGAACTACGAGAAGGGATGGTAAAGCAGAACCTGGCGCATGCGTTCTGAACTCTTTGCAGCAACCGGTGAGTGCGTTTGAGCAAACAGGGCCCGTATACTGTAATGCCACAATTTAATTTTGAGAGAACCAATGACTCACACAGTAGTATGCGCATTTGTTCGCTCAGATAATTTCGGATCCTATACAATATATTTAGTCTATAGAAACAGTTTTTGACTACGTCAAGAACATGCTTCTCGAAACGTAATTGGTTATCCATGATAATACCAAGATTTCGGGCCTCACATACACGTTCAATAGGGACACCTGCAATAGTTACTTGTGGATTTAGGTTAGTAAATGTCTCTATATGATTTTTTTACCCTAATATCATGTATTTGGACTTAATAGGATTTAAGACCAAGGCGTTCCTCGTAGACCAGTTGTTCACTCTATCCAAGTCATCGTTAATACGTCTAACGCAGTCGAGAAAGTTGTTTTTATTTAGACTAGTATAAATCTGCAGGTCATCTGCATAAATGTGGTAATGACAATGATTAATGCACTTTGTGACATCGGCGCTGTAGATGATAAATAATAGTGGCCCTAAGATTGAACCTTGGGGGACACCCCTGTCGGTACTAACAGTTTGTGATTGATCGCAGCTACCATCGGCCTTCCTTAGTACCACCTGCTGACTACGAGCCTTAAGATAGGTTTGAAACCATCGCACCGCGGCAACATCAAAGCCGTAGTAGCTCAGCTTGGACAGCAACAGACTAACATTGATCGAGTCGAAGGCTCTAGAATAATCCCGGAGTGTAAGGATTGTTCCATTTCCGGAGTCCTGCGCCGCGAGTATGTTGTCAACAACATCAAGAAGGGCTGATGTTGTGCTCCTTTTCTTTCTAAATCCTGATTGAAATTTGGGCAGAATAGATATTTTTTCAGCATACAAGACGACCTGCTTGTAAACGACTTTCTCCAAAATCTTAGACAAAAAGGGAAGAATGCTAATTGGACGTAAATCCGATACGGTTTGAGGATCACTAGTTTTTGGAAAAGGTCGTATAATGGCATTTTTCCAAGGGGTCGGAAAGGTGCTGGTAGAAATCGATCTGTTAATTATTTCAGTGATTATTTTAAGAGTGTGTGGTAGCGTCAGAGTCATCATGCTCATGGTAATGTTATCCGATCCACAGGAGTCAGATCCTATTCCACAAATGATCTTTCCGATGTCGTACTCGCTAATAGAACGAAGCTGGAAAACAGCCGGACTATGTCTATGAAATTCGAAGAAAGAAAGAACCGATATTGTTACAGAGTTGTCCCCAGGAACATTAATAAAGTGTGCATTAATTTCATCGGATTTAGCGAAGTTATCAGGGATATCTATGGATTTCTTAACGTTATGTATTGCAGTTTCTCTTAGATTTTTCCACAACAGTTTAGGTTTATTTATGTTTTTGTTTATGTGGTGTTCAAAATAAGCTTTTTTTTCTGCGTACAAACTGGCATTCGCAAAATGCTTCAAAGATTTGTACTCTTGGCGATGAGCAGGCAATTTTGACACTTTGTAGGTCTTGTGAGGATTATCCCGTTGGTGCATTATGTGCCGTAAATTACTTGTCAGCCAAGGCATAGTTTTCTCTTTAATGGTGGTAATTTTTATGGGTGCATGTTTATCAAATAATTCCAGGACTGTTACTTCGAACGCTCTAAGTATGTCATCAACGTTTTCGTGCTCCAGAGCAGAATCCCAGTTAATTTTATGCAGGTCAATGTCAAACGACTGCAGGTTTATATTTTTGATCGGCCTGTACAGAACTTTACGTGGTATATATTTCTCCCTTTTAACCTTTATTGTAACAGTTACAAACGCGTGAGCACCGAGGTCAGGAATATGATCCACACAGACTTGAGTTACACCGGCATTAGTGCAGAAAAGGTCTATAAGCGTTGCGCTGGTATCGGTGAAATGTGTTGGCTCGGCTACATAATTTGTTAACTTAGTATAGTCAAGGAATTGCTGCAACTTATGTGTCATAGCATTCCCCGGACCATGCAAATCAATATTAAAGTCACCAGTTAATACAATGCGGTCGAACTTTGAAAACGTAGATATTGAGTCAGTCAGTGCATCCAAAAAGTCATCCACAGCCATCCACTGAGGACGATAGGCAGTTCCGACTATGATTTTTAATGATTTAATATTCAAAGAAAGCCACATTTGCTCGACTTTGAACTCAGATAGCGGATGAGGGTAGATTTTTGCTTTCATACCTAACTTAATGTAAAAAACAATACCTCCACTTCGCGCGCGTCTAACCTCTATTGAGCGAGCTACATGGCGCAGTCTGTATCCGGGCACTGTCGGCGCGCGCCCCACCTCCCCGTCCCTGAGCCAAGTTTCGTTAATAGCTACAATATCGGGCGATCTTTGCAACATAGCTACCGTGAACTCATCATGCCCAGTATTCAGCGAGCCCGCGTTCCAGAGTGAAATTTTAATTAGTTTATTGCTAAGCTCTGTTGTAAATAGCAGTATGGATATAATGTGAGTCGGTATAAGTCGTGGAAGAAAGGATATAATACGTACAAAAGTAAAACGGTAGTGCGTAAGCAAAGGAATGCGGCGAGAATAGTGAATGAAGTGTATCGGTTCGCTCCCAGAAACCAGTTTCATGCGAGTAATCACCTCATTCGCCGCCGCGTACACACACAGCAGTACGTCTACGGCTCGAAATAAGTAAAATACGGTGATGGCGAACCAAATAGACATATTCGTGTAAAAAATTATATAACTTGAGGGTGAATCGAATCCGTGAGTGTTTACAAAATGACATACTATAAAAACACATAAGAAGACAGTGGATACAATGATATGAGTGCAAATTATAATAAAACAAAGTGAGCAAGGATGTAAGTATCGCAATATTACTTGCTCATTAGGCGTTGATAGGACTTGAGTAATTGCCAAAAACACGGTCAAGATCAGCTTCGCATCGGATATAGCAGATCTTAGAGGTTTTAGTTAGCCTGGCTTGGACAAGACCATCCCTGGTCCAGATAAACTGCCACTGCTTTCCTACTTCGCGAGCTTTGGCAAATAGCACTCGGTTTTCTTTAGTCAGTCGTTCATTGACATGCAACTTCTGAGGTGTATGGGGAGGGAGGCCGAGTCCCTCGGTGGTGGTTCCGCGCCGCACCTTTGCGCCCTTCAGCAGCTCTTCGCGGACGGATCGCCGAGCCAGCCGCACGACGATGGGCCGCGGCCGGTGCTTGCGGGGTAAGCCGCTTGCCTCCGCCACTGCTACAAGTGGGGCACCCTCGCCCCGCGGTGCGCCGACACGCATCGCGCTGACCACCTCTCGCTCGTCCAGCGTCACGCCGAGTTTCTGTGCCGCGGCGGTCACGATGTGCAGAACTGATTCTCCCTCGTACTCCGGTATGCAGGTGAGCTCGACGTCGTTCAGTAGCGATGCTTGGTCACGTTATCTCGCCGCTGCCCTCAGCTTATTGACCGACTCTTGCATTTCGGCCACTTGCGAGGATTTCAACTGATCTTTTAATTCTGCCAGTTCATCTCTCAGGACTGCATTCTCGCTCTCAACTACAGTTACTCGGTCCTTAAGAACTGACATATTAGTGAGCAGCAGTTGGATGTCGGCTGATATTGAGCTCGTTGACGTGGAAATCTCCGTTTTGAGGGTATCGGTAAGGGAAGATCTCATCTGGTTTAATTTACGATCTATTAATACTTCAAATTTCTCCAATGAGATCATATCCGGCGAGTTATGAATAGGAGAACGCAGCACAACATCGGCGATGTTCTCACAGGATTCGAAAACATCTACAGCCTGTTCTTTACTCTGCCCAACCTTGATCGATGAACCCAACTTGGAATCGGCCACATTCTTATCAGGCTTAATCACACCAGGCCTCTGCTTGCTGCCCACTGGAGTATTGTCGTTCCTCCCTCGGTGCTGACTGACGCTTGTGCAGGACGGTTTTGGTCAGCGCCAAGTAACCTTCAGGTCTGCATAATTATGTGCGTACTGTGCACTCGTCATGTTGACGCATCCATGATGGTATGTACCACTACACACAATACAAACAAGCAGCTCTGTACGTGAGACAGTTTTACAGCAGCCAACACAATCCATAATGAAATAGGTGGGTTTCAATAACTAGAAAAAGCTGGAACACGCACAACGTCTCTGAGATGCTCGATCTACTTACGCGTCTGTACACTGACTACTCTTTGACGCGCGATTTGAGTCGATAACCGTCGTTCACGTAAGACGCTGTGAGCGGTCGCACTTGAAAAAGAGTCTTCAGCGTAGGGCGCAGCGGCTAGAATGGCTTGCAGATGAACACACAACAGAGTAACGCTTGGCGGACAGCTGATTCAGATTTCTTTTATCACATACACGAAACTGCACACTATTATCGCGAGATTGTACGTAATAACTACTGATTATATGTTAGTCTTTAGGAATTCACAAGACTTAGACCGAAAAGAGCATAATATACGTCTATTTTTAATTTTCTATCAGAACAAAACAAAGAAGATGTATCAACACCGACCGTGCGGTCAAAGATCAAAGAGTATCATCTATGATACCCCCTAATTAGGCAAGTTGAGGGGGGCAGGATTTTTTTTATTATTTTTCCCTTATTATAAATATTTTAAATAACCCCCAAACCAAAGATCAACACGATCCGGTATAATTTTTCACCCTGGGCCTCAGGAGGTTATAGTCGAGGTGTTTTTCGCGATAGCGTCGGTTATAAAAGTAACCAGCGTATCTATGTATCAGTATCAGCGGTGGTATCTGGATTAGGTGATGTTGATAAGTCGGCACTATTTAATTTTTCCATATCTTGATCTAGAGATTTGTAATCAATTTTTTTTATGGATTTGATTGCAGGTGCATCATAATGTGATTTATTGATTGATACGATGGTAGTAGAAGTTTCGATTACAAGGGTAGTCAATATTGCATTAGTCCTGACAAAAGTGTGGTCCAGACAGTTGTTCGCTCTTGTAGGTAAATTGTGTGCTGGTAGAAAACCCAAGAAAGCTAGATGATTGAGATAGTTTTGACAGTGAGGGTGAGGGAAGTGGGCTTAATATCGATGTTAATGTCACCAGAAATTATTACAGAACGAAAAGTGCTGAGGGTTTTGACAAGTGTGCTAAGATGGGAAATGAATTGATCAATGTTTGTGATAGACGGAGGCCGATAGATACAGATAATTGCAACGTCGTTGATTAGTTTTAAAACTAGGACTGTTGCGGAGTTATGGAAGTTAGGTTCTTCCACTGTATAATTAATATTATTTTTAACATACGCCACCACACCGTCACTCTGGTTTAGATGTTTGGTCGTCTGGCATACGGAATAGTCAGTCAATTGAGGTAAAATTGTGTTTGAGAGACAAGGTAACCAGCATTCGGTCAGGATAAGGATATCCATGTCTAGAATGACACGATGTGTTAGCGTTTGTAAGCTGTCAAAGTTAGCATTTATAGAACGTATATTCTGTGTAAGAAAAATAAGTTTATTATTATTGTTTAGTAGATGAATCTTACAATCCTCGGGGTGGCATGAAATAGTTTTAGATAGATTAAAATCATCTATAGAATTCTGTAAATTATTAATTGAGTCAGTCATTGGTAATAAGTTGATTGTTTGGGTGAGACGGGGGGCAAAAATAGTTAAATATTTTATGAGGACTAGGTATACAGAAGGGTAGTGCGCTTATAGATGAATAGTGTAAATAAGAAACGAGGGTGTGTATGTTAATGTTTTTAGGTGTGTAAAAGTATGTGAGCTGGATTGAGAGTGTGGGTGTGTGCATGGGTACGTATATTGTGGGTATGGGTATTGTATAAAGAATGCGGCTTTTGAGCTTATAATAACAAATTAAAATATAAGTAACAGAAGCAGTGTGCAAAATATGATCGAAGTCTAGTCATTGGTCACGTGAGAGTGGGGCCAGGAGAGTTTCAAGTTGCTCTTCATTTTTAACGATCATATATGGATCGTCTCTAGTCTTCCTCAATCTGACTTGGCCATTATTTACCCAGCAAAATTGATATCCATGCGCCTTGGAGAATCTTCGACATTGGTAGAATAGTCTCTTGGTTGTGGTGGTATTTAGTTTCGATATGTATATAGCAGTGTATGGAGCCACCATACCAAGTTGTTTAGTACTCAGCTTGTCGTTTGATTTATGCGTATTAAATTCCTTAGTTCCTTTTAAGAAGCATGTTTTAGTGAGCTTGTTTGCAC
This sequence comes from Argyresthia goedartella, assembly GCA_949825045.1. NCBI lineage: Eukaryota > Metazoa > Arthropoda > Insecta > Lepidoptera > Argyresthiidae > Argyresthia > Argyresthia goedartella. Next base: position 36,484,890 of record OX463820.1, read on the forward strand.
TCGACTATAATTGATGACGACTTGTTTTCTTTTCTGGAGGGAAGTCTAGCTACGTCGCGTATATCCATGGGCTGCAGTTTCACGTTTAGTTGCGTCGCTAGATGAGCTATTGTGGAATACAGCGACTCCTTGGTTTCGGAATAGTTCTTAGGGACATTCCTAATTTCCACAGTTGTCTTTATGAGGTGTCTATCAAATGCCTCCATTTTCCCTTCCAAATCGGGCAGGTGTAGAATGATATCCTTCCTTTCCTTTTCTAAAGTGTCTATTTTTCCCTGTAGACAGTTAAGCTGGTCCGACATACAATTGAGTGACTTTTCGATCTCGGTGTTAGTGGCTTCAATATTGCCAGATTGGTTTTTGATGTGGAGTATATGTTCCTCGAGTTTATCCATCCTATTGTTGTGGGTGGAAACCAAATCCTGGATCAAATTTATCAACTCGGTTTTTAAGTCGCCAAGTTGATCGCCGCTTTCGTCGGAGGACCGCGGCCTTTTCGTTCTCCTTGTTATATATTCAAGAGAAGAAGGCCTTGATGTGTCAACTTCTGAGAGCTGCATAAGGTCTGTTTCAGACCGACTGGTGTTATAGGCAGACGGGGGAGAGTGTTGCATGTTGAAATTTGCAAAGTGGTAAATTAATCAACTCAGATGCACGGCAATAATAAGTAAGTGGCGACAACGAACGATAACAGGCAGAAACAATAATATACGGTCAGCTACCCGTCCACCCAATGATGCGATGCGAATAAAAATAGATTTACACTAAGTTTACTAAACACCAAGCAAATTTAAACTATGTGAACACTAGAACTAGTTAGCAACCCAACACCAATGATAGCCAAATAATGCCAAGACCTGTTTCAGTAATGCTCAGCTCAATAAAATACCTAGATTGGTCGCTATAGTAACGGGATCGCTACTAGGTAGGTAGGGAAGGGTAGAAAAAACTGAAATTAAATATACAATTAATTTAATTCTAAATAAACAGAAAAAAGAAAACCGACTAGGCCGTGGATAATTTAGGTTTATGAGCTGAGCACACTCCTACACAAAACAAGTCCCTGAAAGGAGTCACTTCCCGATACAGGTTGCGGAACTTCCGCGTCCGCTTCACAGGGATCACCGGAAGCGCACGGTTCTATGCTCAGGAAGCAAAATAGGGTCCAGAAATAACCCCATACTTGGTCCCTGGAATTGTCAGAAAATAGCCACTGCAAACAAAGTCCACATTCTTGATAGTGACTGCGAGATCAGGATTTGGATATGATTTCATGTAGAAAACTACGTAGGGTGGTTAAGTGAACCCCAAGCACTAAATGGTGATCAATGATGTGGCAGTCACAAACAAAATGAATTTTTAAAACAAAAGAAAAAGGAGTGAGACTATATTAGTGATTATAGTCGATATAAAATAGGGTAAAATCAATAAGAATACCTTAACAAGCATTACTAGCACATAATTACGTTTCTAAAGATAATTTGATTAATAAAATGAATGATTTAGCTACTTTATGAAGATTTATTTCCTTTTGCCTTATGTGGGGGTAGATCGAACTTTCTATAAACTATTTAAAGGATAGATTTTCAACAAACATTTCTTTAATTAGGCCAAGCAATAGCATATTTAAAGTGTGTGACCTAAGCGACCTAGGTCCTAGACTTCCGGCAGCCGAAGCGATCATGCGCAAGTCACAACGCTCACCTGGTCTGGGGAAACACTGAAACTTATTAAATAAATATACCACTGTAGTTAATGTTCATGTCGTATCCAAGACACACTTCTTCAAACAAAAGTAGTTATAAAGAAGATATTGAAATTGAAATTAACTTTTGACCTTCCGCTGTCAATGCCGTAGTGTAAGTGTCGTTCGTCTCAATCCTCCTACCATGACACCGCTCTATTACCGTGCGTAAAGTAGTGTTTTTTATTCGCATCTATTTATAGCTCATAGTAAACGCGCTTAGCAAAATCTGTTTGTTTGTAGATTTTATTTGTAGTAATAATAGTCTGGCTTTATGAGGAATAACGGTGACCCGTTACAAGGAGATGGAGCACAGAGCAATATAAGTAGTAATATGAAATAGAGTGCCCTCTCCCGGGACTTTTATGCATGACAAGGTTGAAGCGCCATCTCGTTTTTAAAGTAAAAACGATTTTATATATCCATACGTATAGATAGGTATGTATCCATATCTCGTTACCTACCTAGGTATTTTCCAGTACTACGCGACCATTACAATTAGGCGCACCTTGCAGTACGTATAGTACTGCAAGGTGCGCCTAATTGTAATGGTCGCGTAGTATAGTTATTTTGTGTTATTTTGTTGCACAATTAACATAATAATCACATTGTTGCAACCAAAAACAACTTGACTTGTGATTATTTTCAAGTGTCAGGATATTGTTGCCAGCAAAAATAATAAAGTGTATTTTGGGGTTACCATATGAAAAAATATATACTGCCTTTTGCCCAAACCACGATTTTAAACCACCTCGGCCCCCCTGGAAATATTTATTGTTCATAATTATATGTAAATAAATATATCCGCGCTTCTTTACAACACCACAATCTTAAAATAATTATTTAAATTTCTGTACAGAGGCATCTGTTGACTAGAGAAAGAAACTGGCTTTTACTTTAACTAACAGATGGCGCCTCTTTCTTTTTATATTTCCCTTTCTGAAGGACTGTCCCCCCTCTGAGATGGAGCAGGAGAAGCTGGTGAAATACGCCGAGGTAACTGGAATCGTGGAGGAAGAAAAACAAGAGCTGATGACAGTGGTGAGCAGTCTGTCCGGGGACCTGGACATCGACAATGCTGAAATCGTGGACTGCCACGAAACAACTTTATGCATGGCAATGTACTACATGCCCTATTCTCGTCGAGCTCAAAAAGGAGGCGGCACGAGCACGGTGGATCGCAGCCGGGCGCAGGACTTGAAACTCTCGATCAGACTCGATGACATCTCCACCAGGCTACGCAGTCTAACCGCCACAGATTACACAGGCCACTTACTCAATACAACAAGACGCTGCTGTGGAAAACAAAACAAGATCTAAAACCTATGTACAAGTTTTATGGTGCAGGGAAGGCAAGATATTTATATGAGATATATTTATTATGAGAAGAGAAAATGATGTTGATGCATTAACAGATGCGCAATAATTCTGTAGAATATAAGTATACAACCTCGGGTGCGTCAGTGCCTGAAAATTTGGACAGCCAACGGTTATGGGATAACGTAGGGACGAAGCGTACTTTGGACGGCCTGATGGAGAGCGCAGTTGGAGTAGACAGGGCAAAGCTTATGGCGGTATCTAGACCAGAATCTGGGGCGTAACTACACGCTCGCCCTTCTCCGCATTTGGGTACTCTCCTAGACAATGACTCGCTACGGGTAGCCGTGGCTCTTCGCTTGGGCTGTAACGTATGTGAACCTCACATATGCATCTGCGGCGCTAGGGTGGAGAGTAGCGGTCATCACGCATTGAGTTGTTGTCGTTGTGCAGGAAGGTTTCCACGTCACCATGCCCTTAACGATATTGTCCGGAGGGCGCTCGTGTCAGCGAATGTGCCATGTATGTTGGAGCCCCCTGGGCTTTGCCGTTCTGACGGTAAAAGGCCCGAAGGAATAACCTTGGTGCTCTGGCAAAAAGGCAAATGTCTTCTCTGGGACGCTACATGTGTCAGCACTTTTGCGGCTTCGCACATTAGTCGCACCATGCGGGCGCCTGGAGCTGCGGCTGAGCTGGCGGCAGTGCGGAAGAGGGACAAGTACTCGGGCCTCTTAAATTATTTATTCGTTGCTCTTGCGGTGGAGATCACAGGGTGTTGGTGCTCGGAGGCCATAAACTTTTTAGGGAAGTGGGGCGCCGCTTACAAGAGAGAGGTCTTGATCCTCGCTCTGGGTCATTTCTGGTGCAAAGGTAAGCCATAGCTATTCAGCGTGGTAATGCTGCTAGTGTTATGGGCACATTTGCACCTGGAGTGGCGCGGGGCGGGTTATTCGATACTTAGTTTTTAATTTGACTTAGGTGGTAGTAAATTTTAGTTCATAATTTCTAGTATTAATTTGGCTATGGCTATTTGCTATTAAAATGTAATTTTTATTAAATAAATTCTACCTTTAGTGACCTAAAATAACTCCATATTTAGAACAGTGTATTTCACAAAAGATGATAGTGTAACTGAATTCAGAGATTGTGCTAATTTATCCAACTTTGCTAAGTGTCTACCTTAAACTAAAGCCACTAGATTAACGTGTGTACATGTCAACATCAGGTCCATGATTATAATTTTCCCCAAACTAGAAAATGTCATTGACTCGTACTCAAAAATCATAAATAGTTCTCCGACGGTATATGGTCAATATTTTACATCCTAGGATATACGCTATACTCCCAACCCATGGAACACGGAAAGGCGGAGGAATATTAAACATAACTTCATACCGTATAAAACCGCTGCTCTTAACTTTGAATGCCTCCTGGGTCAAATCACTACGGATGTAAACAATAAAATTGCTATATGTGCCGTATATAGACCGCCGGATAAAAGTACTGCACTCAATAAAAAACATCTATTCACAGACGAGTTGAAAAACATTTTAGTAAAAAATCAAACCAGCGACTTTATTCTGCTTGGAGACATGAACATTGACCTAAAAAAAGAAGACCTGGCTAAACAGCAATACATGGAGCTACTGCATAGGTATGGTCTTGTATGTGGTGGTATAAATTCAACAATTTGTCTTAATATAGTGTTATGTTAAGTGTTTGTTATGTTGACTAATAGTGCGCCAGTGCTAAATGTGGTCAAAATTGTAATTGTGATATAAAAAAAGGTCACGGACCACAGACAAAGGACGATTGAAAGTGCCAACAGAAATACTCTAGGAATATTGCTTTATATATTCATATTTTACAAGTATACAACTAAGAATAGAATAGAATAGAATAACGATTTATTTGCGAGACAGGCATTTACACTAATAAATAATATTAAATTTCTTTTACTAAATTTCTATATCAAGCTTGTGTGTCGCAAAACGGACCCTGAGTCAGCATAATGCTGGCTGGCTTACAATCAACGCTGGTCTTCCGTTCCGTTCCGGCCGGTGATGCCACGGACAATCTAACCACTAAAACAGGATTGTTGTAGTAAGGTACGTATAGAAGAGTAAGAGAAAGAAAAAAAAGTAAAAAGAAAACGGCTTAAAGTTTATAAAAAACTAGGTACTTAATACTAGCAAGGAAATAATTAACTAATTTGAATACAAATGTTTTGTGCGCTCAATTCCAGTACAAATTAAAAAATCCATGTGTGAAATAAATGATACCTACTAAATAATACTCATATCGTGTTTATGGCCCTCCTGCTTTTTTTGGCTTTCAAATAGGAAATGTTTAAGTTTCATTGTAAAACTATGTAAATTTTGCAGGTTCCTTATAGGCGGTGGGATATTATTCCAGCATTTCGATGCAGCGTAACGGAAACTACCTCTGAATGTGGCAGAGCTGTGCCGCCGCATCGAAAGCTGCACCGAACACTGGCGGGAGCCGCAAGATCTGGAGTTCGACATCCATGTTATCTTCTCGTTGAGGTACGAAGGTGATTCATGCTTAAGTACACGAAACAAAAGGTACGCAAGATGCAACTTACGTCGGTGCTTCATTTTCAATAATAGATATTTATTTAAAAACGGCGGGACATGACCTCTGAATGGTATGTCCAAGCAGAAACGGGCACAGGCGTTCTGGACTCGTTTTAACTAGTTTTTGTGTTCTGGCTAGTAGTCGAGGGCCAAAAACCACATCGCCGTAGTTTAGCTTCGATAGTACGACTCTACGAGCCGGATACGCAGAACTTCTCTTATGTGAGGCCTAAATCTGTACAGTCTATAGAAAATGTCAGCAAAATGTTTTTTAAACCGAAGGTCACAGTCCATGTGCAGGCCAAGATTTCGCGCCTCATATACACGTTCCACCGGTTTACCCATGGGCATGACATTTAGTGAAGAACTAAGTCTAGGTAACTGATATTTATTACCAACAATCAAATATTTGGTTTTACTCGGATTAAGCAGCAGACTGTTATTTTGGGACCACGTTGCTATTCTAAAGAGGTCTTTATTCAGCTTCAGAGGGTTTACAAGAAATGTATATATGTGTATCGACTGCCTATATGTAGGACTGACAATGCTTGATAAACTTCTCCACATCAGCCGAGTAAAGTATAAAGAGAAGCGGCCCCAAAAAAGATCCCTGAGGTACGCCTTGAATTACGGGTGCTGTATCTGAAAGAAAAACCGATCCGTCACTGCGATATAGCTTGGTACGCTGGTGATGGCCACTGAGATAACTGCTGAACCATAGAAGGGCATTATAGTCAAAACCATATTACTTAATTTAGACAAGAGAAGATTATGGTTTATGGAGTCGAAAGCCCTGGAAAAATCCAGCAGTACAACTATACTACACATCCCTTGATCTTGTGCACAGAGGATATTATCTGCAACATCTAGCAAGGCAGATACAGCACTTCGCCCCTTCCTGAAGCCCGGCTGTGCTTTCGGTAAAATGTTGTTTTTCTCTAGAAAATCAGTCACTTGGTAGCCAACAACTTCTTCCTGCACCTTCGATAGGCATGGCAATATGCTTATTGGCCTAAGGAGTTTCATTTCAACTGGATTAGAGATCTTAGGTTGAGGAAGCACGATTGCTAGTTTCCAAACATCAGGATAAGTAGATGTGCTTATAGACTTGTTTATTAAAGAAGCTATTGCTTCCAGTGTGTCCGACAACGTTATTATAAGCATATCCACGCTAATGAGATCACATCCTACTGCTTTAGATTTCAGACCACGGAATATGTTAGTGACTTTATCCATGCTAATTGGTTCCAAATGAAAGATTGCTTCGCTAAATTTGTGAAATTCGAAGTAACTAAGGTTAGAGATACATACGACAAACCTGGAATGTCAAGGAAATTATTCTTGAAATAGTTGGGGTGTTGATAATGAGCAGGCAGTTCATTTTTTTTTAGGATTTTTTTTTATAAAATCCAGTTATATTTTATACATTTTTCAAAGCAATTTAGGATTATGAATTTTATTATTGATGTTTTGATTACCTATGCGGTTTTTTCATTAAAAAATGCGGAAATATGCGGTTTTTTCATTAAAAAGAGCTTGATTTACCATGGTCTTAAGACTCTTATAGTATAATTTCTTTCCTTCAAGATTAGTTTTACTCATCGCGTAGCCTCAGCATAAATTAATCGTATCAGTGATCCATGGGTATGAGTGGGTTTTGATAACAACCGAAGTTTCAGGCGCATGTAGGTCGATTAGAGCCAAGACTTGAACCTTAACTATATTATTAGTCAATACCAATACACTACATACTGCTCAACTCTCACTATTGTGAGAAATGTCCATCATCACACCACGGCGTCTTTGTTTTATCTCTTAGCACTTGACTATTTGTGGAAATACATACTTTTGACGATAAAACTTAAACCGTTTACTCATATTTATAACACGATAAACACAAGTGCACTGATAAGAAGCTAATTCTAGAGACATATTACTGCCTCACTTCACAGCTGATCAGCGCTTGCTTATTGTTAGATAATGAAGTAAAAATTTCATTTATATTGTTAACCTATACTTACTTAATTAAGAAGTTAATTGAAACTTACCTGACTTTGACTTATAATAGCTAAATAGGGAATTATGAACTATCATATTAGTGCTACAGGTACTAACTGGAAGTCTTTATTCCTTTTTGTTTAATTTTAATTGTGTTCAGAGCACCCATTCTTTTTTATTTCATTTCCAGGCATTCTCCAACGTTACTACGCGGAGAATGCATGCAGAGCAGAGAACAACTAACCGAGGGCGGTAGAATTAAACCACAGGCTACTGCAAGAGCGCAATGAAAATGACTTTGAAATTAAAAGCTTGAAAGCCAATAACTCACAGCTAAGAGATAATGTCGCACGAGGAGTCGCAAAATGAGATTCAACGATTAGAAAAACTAGTGGAATCATTTGACACCCTGCGCACTGATCTTGCTTCTGCTTGTGACGGCAGTAAATTGCTCCGATACCAACTCAAAGAGGCACACTTGAAGTTGACTGATATGTGCATAGAAAAAGAATACAACGAATCTCGCCTTATTACCTCTTTAGAACTACAAGTAGCCAACCTAAGCATTATCCTTCAAACCATGCAGACAAGCAGCAGAAAGATTAAAAAATATTTGAAATTAAATAAATTCATGAAGAAAACTAGAGCTTATGTAAAACTACTAAAATTAGCCTTGAAACGGCAACAGAATATTAAGAATCTCCTTACTGCAAGAGCTCCGGGGAAAAAAGGTTTACAGTCATACCTCCAAGATGCCCTGTATCCTGTCCATCCTAGGTTTGCTGGAAGACATATTTTTTTAGAGATAAGCTCGCCTTTGTACACCTAGTTTCCATTTTGATGTATCTGTGTATCTTCTGTTTTTATGCAATAAAGTATAAAGTATGCCCGATTAGAAATCCAGCATATACGTGACCTCCTGGCAAATGCACTACAATGTTATGCCAAAGAACAGAGTGAGTTAGCCGAACTCAGAGCCGCGACGTTTGAGTTAGTTCAGCTACAACGCCAGAACGCGGAATTGGTGGGCCTTCTAATTGAGGACGAGGAGATTGAGACCAGCAAGGAGGACGAGCCTACATCACAAACTCTGGTTTTGACCCCCCTCAACGTGAGTGTTGCAGCGTTCACCGCTGTCCCGACAGAGAAACAGCGTTGCCGCGTCGTCGACGAGGAGGCACCTTGCAGTTCAACAGCGCGAGTTTTACGCCGCTCGCTGTCGCGCGTGTCACACTGCTTTCTGAGGCGTGTGTCATACTGCACGCTGCCCCGATGGCCACACCGCTCGCCGTTACGCGCGTTGCGACGCTCGCTGCCGTAAATGCTGCGCCACCCACCGACACGTGCATCGCACCGCACTCCAACACGTGTGTTCCGGCACTCACCTCCACTCGTGTACCGCCAACTACCATAATAAGCGCTCAGAGAAAAATTCTATTGTTCTCCGACGAATAAGGTGGAGGATTTGAACGTCTACTAGGCACCTAGAGTGCTCACGGCCTAGTTGATAAGTAGTTTGTAAGTTAGTCTTAGACCTGGTGTGAAAGAGAATAGACGCTCTACGCCTACGAGATAACTTGACTGGCGCCGCCGGTAGGATTTCCGCGTCGCGTAAACTCAAATCAGTGAGCGTAACGAACTTTTTCACGCGTTGTAAACGGAAATCGAACCAACAAATAAATACGTCGAACTCTGTGTGCAAAAACTGCGTGTGGGGAAAACTATCTTCACCCGAAACAACGAAGAGGACAACCAACGTCTAAGGCTCACACAAAGGAGGGACATGGGCAATCTGTGAATAGATCCACTTCACTATTCCTGTCTGCCTGCCATTCCTATTCCGTTTTAGTTATAAGTGTCTGGAAGGGTTCGGTAGGGGGTTTCTGACAATCGATTTGGCCCCAAACTATATAACTATTTCGTTAGACTTAGTTTTTAAGTAAAATATTGTGATTGAGGGTACATTTCTTACTATTCTATTCTATTATATTCTTAAATTGGAAAATAGAGTTACCTTGTCTTTATTAAATAAGTAAAATGGAAAATATTCAACAAATCCCGAGAGAACTAACCAACGTCATTCCCAAATTCGACGGTGACGAAAGCTTTTAAATTTATTTATAAGAAAATATGAATATGTAATCCGATCTTTCCGAGTTGAAGGGAACGCGGAACAAGACTTATACGTTTTTCATGTAATAACATCATAATAATAGGCAAAGCAGCTAGCCTCATCAGTGAACGACAGGATTTAGGAACTTGGAACGCATTAAAACATGCTTTAGAGCAACATTTCGGTGATTCGCGGTCGGAGGAATGCATTGCGATAGAGCTCGAGACGCTCAAAATTAATAGCGGAGAGTCATATTTAGAATTCTGTAACCGAATATAGCATACTAGGAGTACATTGATTGCCAAAGTAAACGTGATCGAAGAAGCTGCGCTCAGAGCTAGTAAAGTAATAATATACGACAACATGGCATTGAACGTGTTTTTGTATAACTTGCCCAAAGATTTGCTCCGCATTGTAAGGTTAAAGGGAGCTACTAGACTCGAAAATGCATTGAGCATTGTGTTAGAAGAAGTCAACATTCTTTTTCAATACAACGCGCGAAATAAAATGACTAAGACACCACACGTCATGCCACCGAGGCCCGTGGCTTTTATTCAGAACTCACCACCAAACAATTATTTTATGTTTGGTATTGCAAATATTGCTGCACCTAGGCCATTCCAAAAACAACCACAAATGCAACCCAAATAGCAGTTTGGCATCCCCCAAAGTAAACTGCTACCTCATGCAGCACCCCAACAATTTGGATATAGACCCCAAAGTCCACAACAACCTTCAGGCTACAGACATCAATTCGGTTTTACGCCTCAAACTGGCTATCGCCCAACGCTGTACCAACAGCCACAATTTGGATATAGGCCTGCTCAGCAGAATTTTGGCTACACACTACCAAAACAATTCGGCTTTAGGCCACAGCCTAACCAATTTGGCTACAAGCCCCCAACTCAGTTTGACTATAAGCATCCCCAAAATGTATCAAGGCCCCCATAGCCGATAACAACAGACGTCTCTATGCGTACCGCTAGACCGTCTGGGCTCAAGGTAAATGAATCAGAACTGCAACAAAGTAACGAACAACAGTATTATAGTGACGAGTGTGAATGGATACCAGTAGAGTATGAAGGAATGAATGAACAATGCTTGACTGACGAAAATGTACCTATAATGTACGACCACTACGAGTATGAGGGAGAACAATTTGAACAGAACGACCAAAATTTTCACGTTATTATTATTATTTATTATTATTATTTATTTAGCTCAGATAACAGGATCCATATACATACATAATTACAACTAAATTAACATTTTTACCCAATGGTGGGTGAATGGGCCATCCCATCTCTCAGAAAACACCTTTAGAATGCCGCAGCAGCAATGACGCAGCTCTTTTTCTCATGATCGCTTGGAAGCCATCAGTGCGCGCGTCTGCAAACATTGCTGAAGCACTGCAGAAGCGCGGCAGCCGCAAAGCATCCTAAAGGAGTTATAATATTGGACGCGTAGGGCGCTGTAAGTCTTCTGTGAATATCTGACCCACAGACTGCTGGTGTAAAAAGATTGACAATATGCTCTAAAAAGAGTTATCTTTACCTGTGTTGAGCACCGAGCAAATCTACGAGCCAGCATATTACTTCTGACTGTCAACGCCCTACGCTCCCTCTCTATATCAAACTCATCTTGTAAATATTCGTTTACAACGTGCCCCAAATACTTAAATTCGGTTACAACACCCCTTAAGACTTATTTGTGGAACATTATCAAGTGTTCTTGAGTCTGCTTTAAAAACCAGATATTCACTCTTCTTAACATTGTAAATTAGACCATGGCTATCTGCATAGTTTTCGCATATAGCCAATAGTTTTCTCAGGGCACTCACCGACGGGCTCAGCAGCACCATGTCATAGGCATAGCTCAGATTATTTAGACAAACGCCATCAATATAGCAACCAACATGCATACTGCTGAGCCCCTCGATGAGGCCATTTATGAACAGATTAAATAATCTTGGTGATGTTAGACCTCCCTGTCGCACACCACACTGTAGTCTATAGCTATCTGACACTTGATCCGACCATTTAACATAGTTTATCTGATGATTGTACCAGTATCGAAAAACAGATAGTAGTTCAGGTGGCATTCCAGTTTCTTTTAGCTTAGTCTACAAGATATCATATGAAACCATATCAACAGCTTTCGATAGGTCGAGAAAGCAAGCATAGATCGGAGTGCCTCTATAAGTATAATATCTTACCGTACTCTTTAGGGCTAAAATAGCAGTTTCAGTAGAGAGGCCCTGCTGGAAACCAAATTGAGCATCCCCAATTTTAATAGTTTTATTTAGGCGCGCATCCAATAAACAATCAAAAACCTTTGCTATCACAGTAGCCAAGGATATAGGTCTATAGTTTGATTTGTCCGATATATCGCCAGTTCTATTTTTTACTATCGGCACTACAATCATTTTCATCATATCGTCTGGTAAGTATGAATGAACAATACACATAGAATAAAATAAAGCTAGCACCCTCGGCATATGAAAACCCGCATGCACCAGGTGTTCGATGCTGAGTCCATCGTGACCTGGCGATTTGCCTCTTTTCATACCCCGGATAGCACTCCTCACCTCTTTAGCTGTTATCCTACTTATTTCACTGTCAACATCATGGTTTGACTCGGGCTCAGCATCGCACACCTGTTGCGATTGCGGCCTGAGTAGTGAAATTACTTTAAAGTGGTACTTGAAAATATTGGCAATGTCGCTGGGCTTACTGATACCGTCAACACTCACTGGCAGGCCAGGCTTCAAATTTGAGTTATTATATGTTGTGGGTAGTCTACAATTATTATTATAATAAATCAGTTGTTGTCCTACTCTCGGTGTTTCACTACATGGTGACAGCGGTGGTTTATAAATCAAGAAATAAAGTGTTTGCTAGGCGATTCAAGTATCGGACTTATTGTGTTAAGACTTAATTTCACTAGCGGCATATATTTCGTAAGATGGAACACGCAAGACCACCACCGGAACTGAGTATGGACGGCAGCCCGTCGGCCGGGCCGACGCATGGCAGCGATGGAAAAAGCAATTCCAAATGGCCGGATGGTTTCGATGTGTTTCAAACATTTACGTACAGCGCAACTGAATCGGCGGATGACGTCAACACTGTGATCAAGAAATTTGACCGCCATTTTGGAACCAAACCGAACATAGCACTATTGAGGTATAATTTTTTCACTCGAAACCAAGAGACTGGTGAATCAATTAATCAGTACGTTACGGCGCTGAAGCTGCTGAGCAAGTATTGCGAGTTTTCATTGTTGGAGGAAGGTCTGATCAGGGATCGGATCGTGTGCGGAGTTAGAAATTCAGTGGTGAGAGATCGGATGTTGCGGACTGAAGAGCTAACTCTCGACAAGGCCGTCAAGATATGCCAAGCAGACGAGGTGTCATCGGATGGCAGTCGTCAGCTGGATCGCAAAGCAGGCCTGGGGTCTGTTCAAGTGGATGCAGTTGCAACGCAGGCAGTGCGAGGCAGCGGCGGCGGCGCGCCGCGGCGCTGGCGGGGCTGGCGCGCGGGCAGCGGCGGCGCGGCCGGGGGCCGCGGCTCGGGCTCGAGGAGGTCGGGTGTACAAAGGCGTCCACCGTGTGGCGCGTGTGGCGATTACAAGTGCAGGCCGGGGGCTTGTCCAGCCTATGGTGTCGAGTGTTTCATGTGCAAAAATCATGGGCACTTTGTAGGATGTGTAAAGTGGGCGAACGATCGCCGAAAAAGGTAAATGAAATTGAGTGCTATGTGGAGCAGGATGGCGAATCGGATGACAGCTGTGAGTTGTTTCATATCTCGGTTATATCAAGGCGGAATACGCCGTCTTCTGATAAATGGTATGAAAATCTTCACTGTGCGAATGGTACGGAGCGTTTCAAGTTGGACACCGGTGCAGACATTAACTTGATTTCAATTGAAACCTTTTTGCGTCTTGGATTTGATCCAAAAATTTTGATGAAAAATCAAAAAGTTAGGGTAGAATCATACACGGGCAACATAATACCCTTGAAGGGCATTTGTGAGCTGGAGTGGTCTTACAACGGTGATAAGCATAATTTAAAATTTGGCGTGGCTGATATGAATTGTGAAAGCGTACTGGGAAAGTATGCATGTGAATCATTGGGATTAGTAAGTCGAATGAATTCGGTAAACGTTAATGAATATTCGGACCTATTTCACGGGTTGGGTTGCCTTCCAGGAGTTTATCACATTGTTGTCGATAGGTCAATAAAACCAGTGGTCTGTGCGCCTCGTAAGATACCGTTTGCATTGCGCGACAGACTGAATGCTGAATTAAATAAAATGATTCAATTAGGAGTAATTCGTAAGGTCAGTCATCCGACACCATGGGTGAACGCGTTGGTTGTAGCGGCTAAGAAGAATAACGGCATTAGGGTTTGTTTAGATCCGCGGCCGCTGAACAATGCCATTCAACGAGCTCATTTTCAAATGCCTACAGTTAATGAGCTGGCAACGCAATTCAAGGGAGCTCAGCTGTTTAGTGTTTTAGATGCCAATTCTGGGTTTTGGATGTTGAGAATAGATGATACTAGCGCGGATCTCTGTACATTTAGCACACCTTTTGGGAGATATCAATTTTTGAGACTTCCTTACGGAATAAATTGTGCATCTGAAGTATTTCATGGTAAAATGCGTCAGCTATTAGAGGATCTGGAAGGGGTTGATAGTTTTGTAGATGATATTATTGTATGGGGTAGGTCTACCCAAGAGCATGATGAAAGGCTCGATGCATTATTGCGCCGGGCGCGAGAAATTAATGTAAAATTCAACAAATCGAAATGCAAGACAGGTGTAAAGGGAGTTGTTTACCTAGGACACATATTTGATAAGAATGGCATGCGGCCAGACAATAACAAAGTCAAAGCTATCAATGAAATGCCGGTGCCTACAGACAGAAAAGCACTAGAAAGATTCTTAGGGGCAGTTAATTATCTTGCTAGATATATACCTAACTACTCTGAACATGCGGCGCCATTAACTGGTTTATTAAAGAAAGAAACGATCTGGTGCTGGGAAGATGGTCACCAAAAAGCATTTGAGTCATTGCGTGCGTTAGTGTGCTCGGCGCCGGTGCTAGCGCTGTATGACGTGGCGCGACCTGTACTGCTGAGCGTGGACGCGAGCACCGAGGCGCTTGGCGCGGTCATCATGCAGGACGGCCGCCCGGTCGAGTACGCCTCGCGCACGCTCACAGACACGCAGCGTAGATATGCTCAAATAGAGAAGGAACTTCTCGCGATCGTTTTTGCATGTGAGAGGTTCCACCAATACATATTTGGTAGAGATAACATAATAGTCGAAAGTGACCACAGACCACTGGAAAGCATTTTTAAGAAACCATTGATGTCAGTCCCAGTACGCTTACAGCGGATGATGCTCCGCCTGCAGGGATATGATCTCAAGGTAGTCTATAAACCGGGCAAGTTTATGTACATACCGGATACATTGTCGCGTGCACCGTTGCCGGATTTGTATGATAATAGTTTAAGTGATGAAATTTTATTTCAAGTACAAATGTTAGTTGAAACATCAAAGGTTTCAAATAAAAAAATGGTATTAATTAAAAAAGAAAGTAGATCTGATAACACGTTTTCGATGTTGGCTGATTGTATAAAAAATGGTTGGCCTAAGAATAAATGTGATGTACTAACTGATTTGCATGTTTATTGGTCGTATAGGGATGAGATGTTTTTAATTGATGACGTAGTTTTTAAGAGTGACCTTGTACTAATTCCGCTATCACTGAGGCAAGAAATGTTAGAATTAGTACACGAAGGACATCTAGGCATTGATAGGTGCAAAAGACGTGCACGAGAATTCATTTTCTGGCCACAAATGTCAAAAGACATTGAAATGTATGTTAAACGCTGTAAGGTATGCCAGGAGAATTCAAATGCACCTACTCGTGAGCCATTGATTCCCATCAAAGTGCCAAACCTGCCGTGGAACAAGGTTGGTTCTGATATTTTTGAATACCGCAAAAAATATTTCTTAATAACCGTAGATTATTATTATAACTACACTGAGGTCATGGAATTAAAAAATATCACATCGGAAAGTGTGATATGCAGTATGAAACAAGTTTTTGCCCGACATGGAATCCCAGAAATACTGATTTCAGATAACGGTACTCAATACAGTAGCCGCGAGTTTCAAAAGTTTGCCAGAGAATGGGGATTCGAGCATATAACTAGTTCACCCAATTATCCACAGGCTAATGGTAAGAGTGAGAGGGCCGTTCAAACAATTAAGAAAATGCTGGCAAAGTCCATACAAGAAAATAGCGATTTTTACATTGAACTATTAAATTATAGGAACACAAGTAGGGACAGATTGGATTCTCCTGCGCAAATGTTAATGAGTCGAAGACTTAGATGTAAACTGCCAGTAAATACAAACTTATTAAAACCAAGAGTTAGCAGTGAACGTAATAATAATAAGATTATCGATAACCAGATGAAAAGCAAAATATACTATGATCTAAAAAATAAGAATCAGCCGCAACTGGTTATCGGAGATGATGTTTTGTTGTTAGATGGTAAGAATGGGTCTCGCGGGACAGTCGTCGGGCACGCGGATACTCCTCGATTCGATTCGATCGTACATTGTGCAAAATAAGTTAGGCGCGCGTTATCGTCGTAACAGAAGGCATATCATTAAATGCGATCCGCCTGCCTCATCGAGGAGTGACCCGAGGACACAAGCTGCCAGTGGTAGCGGCACGGCACCAGGTGCCTCGTCCGGTCGTGCTGCTACTGCGAGTACTAAGCAACCAACTCGTAGTAGCAGTTCGCCACCCCTCACACGGAAAAGAGCTAAAGAATTAGGAATAG
Source organism: Argyresthia goedartella (assembly GCA_949825045.1). Taxonomy (NCBI): domain Eukaryota; kingdom Metazoa; phylum Arthropoda; class Insecta; order Lepidoptera; family Argyresthiidae; genus Argyresthia; species Argyresthia goedartella. The sequence goes on from OX463820.1 coordinate 36,501,524, forward strand.
AGTTACATATAGATTATCTATAGATCTATAATATTTACACTTGTTGTACTAAGTTTTTATTTTATTTCTCATGATAGAAGAATAGAGTATGCATGATAGAATAGTCTAGTTTTTAAATATGAGGGAAAGATGTTGTGGGTAGTCTACAATTATTATTATAATAAATCAGTTGTTGTCCTACTCTCGGTGTTTCACTACATTATATATAATCATTCGTTATAACTACGAACAATAACCCGAAATGATAAAAAATAATTACAATAGAAACCTCAAGTTACCCTATATACACATACCCGAAATTTCAGCAAACTTTATGATTGATACGGGCTCAACCCGATCTTTTTTAAACCCCGAAAAAACCGAACAGTACTTTCAAGACTATAAAAGGTTCGAACCCTTCGAAGTTATAAGTGCTCACGCTACCAGCCAACATAATGAGGTGATAGATATCTCTATGCTGCCAATATTCCAGTGTGAAGGCTTCCACACATTTTATTTTTATAACGTAGACCCTGACTATGACGGACTTATTGGACTGGACCTATTAGAACAACTAGGTGCGAAAATTGACATGAAAACGCACACGTTGATGACAGATGCGATTTCTATACCTATCATCTGTAACAACTCAGACTATATCATTACACTAGCACCACGATGTGAACAACGCGTAAAAATACCAATGGATTTACACACAGGGAACTGAATCTTCAGTTACGTACAATTCTGTGAAGGAGTGAGAATGCCGAGTGCTTTGATACGGGCTCAACCCGATCTTTTATAAACCCCGAAAAAACCGAACAGTACTTTCAAGACTATAAAAGGTTCAAACCCTTCGAAGTTATAAGTGCTCACGCTACCAGCCAACATACAACATAATGATAATGATAATGATATACTCCTACGTAAGCTATCTGGCTTTGGTTTCACACCCAAACTTCTAAAATTTATTGCCAGTTACTTGAGTGATCGTGTCCAGTATGTCCAGCTTCAAAAATACCGTTCTGTCGACTACTACACTAGATCTGGGGTAATCCAGGGTAGCACACTCGGACCGAAGTTGTTCGCGCTCATGATAAATGATCTCCCTGACGTTGTGAAGGGGTGTAGATGTCTCATGTTTGCTGATGACCTAAAATTGTTCACACCTTGTAGAGTTGCTGCCGATGGTCAATGAATGCAGGATGATGTAAACGCTGTAGCTAAGTGGAGCAAATCAAATAAACTTGATTTGAATATTGCAAAGTGTAAAGTCATCGCGTTTTCTAGGCAACGCGCACCTGCAATAAATCTATACACGCTAGACGGACAAGTCATGGAAAGGGTTGACAAGATCCGTGATCTGGGGATAATGTTGGACCAAAAATTAACCTTTAGCGATCACATTAAAACCACTTGCAAAAATGCCAGCAGGACATTTAGGGTTCATCATGCGGACTGCTTCTCATTTTAGAGATCCGAAAGTTGCTATTATGCTCTACAACGCATTTGTTCGTAGTAGGCTGGAGTTTGACGCTATAGTTTGGGATCCTCGCGAGGATAAATACACTATTATGATAGAGCGAATACAAAGGAAGTTTGCTAGATACCTCTACAAACGAATGTATGGTTATTATCCTTTCCTTTTCCCCTCCCTATTTGTGGTGGGTATGGTTGGCCTGTATACTCTAGAGCTTAGAAGAAAGCTGGCCCTATTTGTCCACTATATCAGTACATTGCGAAACACGGTAAATAATCCAAGCGTTTTGCACAGCATCTCTATAATAGTCCCCAAATTGCGATCTGGTATGCTTCGGCGGCGGCCACCACTATTGGCTTCGGTCCATCATTTTCGCAGCCTGCGCGGTGAAAACGCGCCCACCCCAAGAGCTATAGCTCTCATAAATGAACTGGTCAGGGTGGGTCAGCTGGTTGACATATTCTCTGATACAATCCCAAAGTTAACAAACGATCTGACTCTACTATTTAGTTTCTACAGATAAATGATAAGTGTTGCTTTTTGTTACTAATTATCTAGCAATAAGTGCAATTTGGTAAATAATTACTGTAAGCCTTATTGTAAACTATTGAATAAATAAATAAATAAATAAATAAATAAATAAACATAATGAGGTGATAGATATCTCTATACTGCCAATATTCCAGTGTGAAGGCTTCCACACATTTTTTTTATATTGAGATGTGAGAACGGCTATGCTACAACAGTTATTCAAAACAGTACTGACCAAGAGTATAAGATCACAGTAAAACAACCGTTAAAAGTAATAGAATTTACTAGTGAGACGTGCCAACTGTTTAATATCAAGGACGTGGAAATGTGCAACCTAGAAGTAGACAACTGGCTATGCTACAACAGTTATTCAAAACAGTACCGACCAAGAGTATAAGATCACAGTAAAACAACCGTTAAAAGTAATAGAATTTACTAGTGAGATGTGCTAACTGTTTAACATCAAGGACGTGAAAATGTGTGACCTAGAAGTAGACAACTGGCTCTTAGCTGTAGAAAATCTTAATTCAAAACTATTAGATCACATGAATGAAGAGGAAAGAAAAGCCATCAATAACTTATGCATGGAATACAAGGACATTTTTTATAGTGAAAAAATACCGCTATCTTTCACAAATAACGTAAAACATCAAAACCGAACACGAAACGAAGACCCAATTTTTATCAGGCCTTACAGACAACCCCAGGTTATAAATCAGGAAATAAATAGACAGGTAGAAAAAATGCTATAAGACGACATTACCCAGGAGTCTTATTTTCCCTGGAGTGCCCCATTACACTTAATCCCTGTACTGCGTGGACTACAAGGCATCCATTGTCTTGTATATTTAGACGAAATAATCATCTATTCGTCAAGCCTACAAGAACACTTACAGAAGCAACGTCTGGTCTTTGACTGACTACGTAAAACTAACCTCAAGGTACAATTAGACAAGTCTGACTTACTAAGAAAGGAGGTCCTGTACCTTGGACGCACCATGCCCACGCTATGCCCATCAGCGATGAAAAATACATCGAAGCTTGTAACGACTACGCTGCCCACGCGTGATCGTCACAACCCACGGCACCGACACCCCGCACCGTGCCTCACCCCGCGGCAGCCCTGCCGTCCACCCTCGCCCCGCTGACTACACAGCTGCCGCGCCACCCACCGCCTCACAGCAGGCCCCCGCCGCCTGCACCGTCACCGCGGCCACCTGGCCCCTCGGCCGACCCCTCTGAGGCCCGGACGCCGCGACTTCACCCCGCGCGCCCGCAGCGTCCCCTCGATCGCCTAACCCCTCCGCGACGTAGCTATATAAGCCGTAGCCCAGCCAGTGTAAACAACAACATGGCTCACAGTTAATTCTTAGTAAGACAACTGTAAACACAAAGGGGTTGTTTTTAGACCGTATACCACACGAGCTGATGCCCGCTCAAAATGTGGGGACCCGGACATAGCAGGGAGGTCTGACTCCTGGGCATGGATAATTGCATTTTTTTTCCGCTCCAACAAAAAAAAAACAATGTAAACAACAGTTGGTTGACGCTCAGGCCTCGGTCAACTACTCTCCTAGGCGAGTCGGTCTTATGATTACCCCCTGACCGACTGGCTATTCCTGTGACGTCGGTCCCATGGTTACCCCCTGACCGACGGAACCCCGTAGGTACCCCCTCTCTCCCACTCCCGTGACGTCGGTCTCATGGTTACCCCCTGACCGACGGAACTCCGTAGAATTTCACCCTCCCCCCCGCGGTAGGAGTAGGTCAACCGTTGACACAAATGTAGACCCCTAGGGTTCGTAGGAAAATTGATTTGCGTCGCCGACGGTCTCATGGTTACCCCCTGACCGACGAGGCTCCGTAAGATAGGTACTGCAACTCCGATAAAGTGAATTCAATAGATGATAGGCATCAGCGTTGGTAAATGAGCGACTACGCGCCATAATACCATGAGGGGTAGGCCCATCGCCGTAGGGGCACTATAAGTCAATAACGCACTGTCATCGCCTATGTCCGTGGCGTCGCTATTCCTATGTGTAGTCCGTAACCTAAAATGTAGTAGATAGGTTGAATGAAATGAAAGCGTCTCATGAATTGTTATCCGTGTTTTACCCTTAACGATCCCTAGACAGGATAGCTAGTCAGATCCTCACATTGAGATAGCTAGGCTCATTGCAGAAGCAAAGGTCTACGTGGACCGGGCAACCAGGCTGAGCTAGCCCGAAGGGTGCCCCGTCACAAGCTTTTCAGAAATGCAGGGAGCTATTGGAATACGCAAAACTAACCTCAAGGTACAATTAGACAAGTCTGACTTACTAAGAAAGGAGGTCCTGTACCTTGAAAACACCATCACAAGCGAGGGATTAAAACCCAACGACAACAAGAAAAAAACCATTCTTGAATATCCGTTACCTCGAACGACAACCGAGATAAAGAGTTTCCTCGGACTTATTGGCTTTTATCGACGTTTCATCAAAGATTTTGTCAAAATAACACAGCCCATAACAGCTAGACTAAAGAAAAAACGCGCTATGCCCATCAGCGATGAAAAATACATCGAAGCTTTTCAGAAATGCAGGGAGCTATTGGTTAATGCACCTATACTACAATATCCGGACCCCAATAAACCATTCATCTTGACCACAGATTCCTCTGACTTTGCAGTCGGCGCAATATTAAGCCAGGGATCAGTTAGATCAGATCTTCCAGTAGCCTATTCGAGCAGAACCCTAAATGTGCCCTTTCGGTAGTGCTGAAACTCTGTACAGTACTGCACAAGCTTCAAGAGAAAACGCTAGCACAAACTCCAGAAAATCCCATAACCCCCGAACGCCCTATAGCAATAGATTCAAATACTGATAGGACACTTTTGTTAAGACAAACATCCCCATATTCCAAAGCAAGCCCATCCAGTGGTACTATCACAGCATCTGAAAAACCCTCAGAAACGGAAACCGCTCACTCTGCCGAAGATACAGAATCGGTAGGAATCCCTATTCTGCAAGAAGCCGTCGACACCAAACCCAATCAATATCACATGGTTAATTGATAAACTCTCAGTAAAAGACATATCCAGAACGAAACAGATATTCTTAGAAGTTCACCTGCCAACCAACCGACGCGAATTAGTGAAACAGTTTCTTAAAGATTTCATTTTGAGAACGATGAACATCGCAGACAATTTAAAGAAGCCGTAGTCTTCCTTTTCAAAAAAGACCTTGTACAGTTCTTTGAATGCACCAAACGCGTAATCTATATCGACGATGAAATCGAACAACTGGATATAGTAAAAAAATACCATCATGGAAAGACATTAGAGAAGAATGTCATCGTGGCATTAGAGAAAACCTAAGCCCACATTAAACGCACCTACTTTTGGCGTAATATGGATCAGATAATAGCGAGCGTGATAAATTCATGTGAAATTTGTCGTAAGATGAAGTACGACAGAAATCCCATCAAACCTTAACTAACACAAACCCAGACCAAACCTCTAGAGGAGATATTTATCGACCTGTTTTCTATAGAAGGTCGCTGTTACCTAACTATAATAGATGCCTTCAGCAAAATGGGACAAGTTTTTGAAATCACCAACCGCTCAACACCCCAAGTGGTTAGAGCTCTTATAAAATACTTTTCCTTCTATGGCATACCCCTGAAAATCTGTTCAGATCCTGGATCAGAATTTAATAACTCATTAATGAAAGAACTTCTCTTACTATACAAAGTCGATCTACACATAGGCACCCCGAATAACCCTAACTCTATGGGTCTTATAGAGAGATTTCACTCTATCATAATAGAAATTTACAGGCTAGCCCAATACGAGCATAAGTTCACAGATGCTGCATCGGTAATGACTTACGCCGTAATACAACATACATACATACATACAACTATACAACAGCATACAACTATAGTATCCATTCTACCACAAGTTTAACCCCATTCGAAGTCCTGCTAGGACACACAGATTCAAGACAAGCTTTCGACGCTAATTTCGAAAAAAAAATCACCCAACAATTTGTATAAATTATAATTACAATTATTTATCAAACCTAAATGTTAGACGTAAGCTAGTTATTAAGACATTGCAGTGCCCTTGTAGGGTTCATTGTTGGATATAATTTTGTTAAAGTATACCACAATGACGCAATAAATATATGAGTATGAGTATGAGTATGAGTAAAAGATTACGCTGAACGCACAAAATACCTTTATAACCATCTAGCAGAGCAGACCGTCAAGAAAAAGGAAAAAATCATTAGGAAAAGAGGAGGTGAAAGTGAATTTCCAATAGATCCCGTTGATACAATTTACGCAAAAGGGTCAAATAAGCGCTCAAGTAAGGACAAACCCCGGTACTCACAAGCTTTAGTTATAGGAGAAACCGATAGAAATATAGTCCCTATTCGAGTCGGTCACCGTGACACAAAAGTACCAGTTAAGAATATCAAGCGTCCATATTGCAGGCACCTGCTCATCCTGGCAATGGCCATGGTGGTACGTCTCCATGCCCTTCAACTTCAGGCGTTAAATAATAACCCAGGCGTTCTGCCCGTCAAGTATATAATATAATAATAATACCTTGGACACTATTTACACACATTGATCTAGCCCCAAACTAGGATTCCCTGTATCTTGGGTACGGCGTATGGCGTCTTCCCTGTATCTTCCCTGTATGGCGTAGTGGTACTTAGCAACGACAACTGGATAATAGCAAAGACTCTCGACTTTCAATCAGTCACGGACAATTTGCAGACAAATTTAGCGAGGACATCGCAACTCAAAGGTAAGTAAGTTATTTAGAAACTTGTTAAGTTGTAAGTTAGTTATTTTGAACTTTACTTCTACTTTCATAGATTTAAGAATACAAACAGATTTTACGAAAAATATAACAGTAGAAAAGCTTCAGCATGCTGCACTAACCATCCAAGTAAAACGTGGACTCATTAACCCCATTGGTTCTGTTCAGGCCTCTCGGCACCCAATGACCTCGCAGGGGCCCATAGCTACGAGGTAGCGTAGCGATCGGATGCCAAGAAGCAAGAACGTCGGCGATTCACCGAGCTAAAGTAAATAGATTCTATCTGACCTGGTCTGTGCTTCGTTCCCGTCAAACACCTGTCTCTCTGCAAGGCCTGGGTGCACCCTAGGCTCTTCTTGGTAGACAGGTTCTTCAGCCAACCAGGTATGGCTGGCAGGCCAGCTTCGACGCGCACAGTGTTCCAACACAGGTTATATTACGTAAATACGAACTTTATCTGGTTCGGAGAACCACAATACACTCAGCTATAAGACAATCCTGAGGGGAGCCCGAATACAATTCCAGATGGCTTACGATTTAATTTCAATGCCCAAATCAATACGCGTCACATTGCGGGGGCTTTTCGTCTGTCAGTTGTCAAAAACTGCTCGGTTGGCAGCTCCGTCAAATTCAAAATGGCCGTTCCGAAACCATCGATCGAGTATCGATTCTGAATCGAACAATCACCCGCCCGGACAGGCACCCACCTGTCCCTTAATCTACGGGCAGCCGAGACAACGTTGCTACCGCTCGTTTTAGTACCGAGCCTCCTACTAGAACCTCTGCAGACCGGGGGGTCCCGTCCCTGCCAGGGAACAAGTTAACAATGCGCCCCCTGCGCCAACGCAGTGGCGGTAGGTTAGCATCCTTAACCAGAACGAGGTTACCAACACTAGAGGGGCTGGTTTTGTCAGTCCACTTAAGGCGCTGTTGTAAGATATGCAGATACTCGAGCGACCAACGCTTCCAGAAATTCTGAGTAAACTGCTGCAACATCTGATACCTTGACAACCGATACAATTTCACTCCCTCGAAGGGGTGCTCGGGCAACGCGTTAAGTGGCTGTCCTATCAAGAAATGGCCTGGGGTCAGAGCCTCCAGGTCATTTGGATCCGAGCTGAGCGGACACAACGGTCGCGAATTGAGATCGGCCTCGATCTTACAAAACAATGTCGCGAGCTCCTCAAAAGTCAGCGCGGTCTGACCTACTATACGCCCCAAGTGCGTCTTAGCTGACTTAACTACGGCCTCAAAAATCCCACCCCAGTGGGGGCAACTCGGTGGGCTGAAGGTCCACTGTATACCCCGACGGGAGAGGGCCGTTCCAATATCCACTTTATTTACATTCAAAAAGTTGACTATCTCTCGTAAGTATCGTTCCGCACCGACGTAGTTAGTGCCGTTATCAGAGCGGATCAAAGTTGGAAGTCCCCTTCGAGAAACAAACCTATCCAAACAAGCAATGAAAGCCTCTGTCGAGAGATCAGCCACGAGCTCGAGTTCAGGAGCCCGAAATCCCCTGGATGCACAATCAGACGGGTTCAATTCTCCTGGTACATGTCTCCAGGTCAGTGGGACCTCAGACGACACAATCTGGGAGACACGGTTCGCAACAAAAACCTCTAAGTTATGGACCGAAGCCTTCAGCCAGCACAGAACAATCTGGCCGTCCGTCCACGCGTACACCGTATCCTCCAAAACCACTGACCCACGCAACACTGTTAGAGTGTGATTCAAAAGTTTGGTCAAAAGAGCAGCCCCGGACAGTTCCAGTTTTGGAATCGTCATCCTTGTCCGAATAGGCGCTACCTTGCTTTTTGCCAAAACCAAACGCACTTTAACCTCCCCGGTGGAGGTGACGGTTCGCAAATAAACCGCTGCCGCAAACCCTCGTTCAGAGGCATCACAAAACCCGTGAAGGGTTGCCCTGTAATCCCCAGCAGGGACCAATTTCCTCGGCAGCGATACATTATTTATCTTGAGGCCCAACCATTTCGCTAAATCGTTCGATACAATGCAGCCCTGAGCTCCAGAATCTAATAGGGCGCGAACGTATGTTGGGTTGCCCGCCAAATCCCAAACAAGCACAGAGGCGATCGGTAACACCACCGTCTCCGGTTGGGGGGCAACAAATTGTTGGGCCGCAAATTCCTAGCGAGGGCCCCCGGGGCCCCACCGTGCCTGCAACCGATCAGGTAGGCAGCTATACGCCAGAGGGTCCCATTGTACAAATGGCCCACGCGCCGGTTCCATTGCCACCCTACGACGCCCCCCGAAGGGTTGTGGGCGTGAATTCAACCGTGGCCGCTCCATGAGCGGGGGGGACATCACATGCGACCGACGAGGACGAGGCGACGAGCGGGGCGACAACTGAGGCAGCGTCCGAACCGCACCCGCATAGCTCGAAGTTGTCCCATGCCACCCGCCCGTTACGGCCTGCTCAACACACCCAATGTGCCGCTGAGTCGGATGCTGAGTCGCAACCGAGAACTCAGGGCCCCCCATGTGATGACCCTGAGTGCGGCCCTGCACCCCTGGGTGGCCGCGTGCTTGTGGCCCCATTGCCCGCTGAGCGGATGCTGAGTCGCAACCGAAAACTCAGAGCCCCCCATGTGATGACCCTGAGTGCGGCCCCGCACCCTAGTACTACCCTGTGCACGTGGGGACGCTGGCCCCTGAGTTGCGCTCCAAGTCGCAAACGAATTCTCAGGGCCCCATTCCGTATCACCCTGGGTACGGCCCTGTGGTGGCTGTTGGCCGGACCGGTTCATGCACAACAGATTGTTGTGGGACCCACCACAATATCCGCACAATTTAGTGCGCGTGCAGTCCCTAGCCATGTGTGGCCCGAGGCACAGGAAACACCAGCTCCGCTGCTTGGCCATCCGGCGCCGTCCCTCAACCCTAAGTTCCCCGAACTTATTGCAATCGGCCACAGCATGGCCAATCTGCCTACAACATGGGCAGGTCTCACTATGTGGTGTCAATGCACTCACAGTCCCATATGACTGCCGGTTGGTGCGGTCCTTCCTCGTCGGAGGGCCCCTACTCACAGCGCTCCCGGCAGCTCTCTGTGGCTCCGAAGGATGGGTGACCGTCAACCCCAAATTCTCTGCCCGTCGAGCCTCCTCTTCCAAGAATCCGACCAAGTCGGAGAAGGCGGGCAGGTCCTCGGCCGACCTCCCGTGAGACTGTTCGAAACGAGTCTGCACGTCAGCGGGTAGGCGGGAAAGTACAATGTACAGCAGTAGGTACGACCATTCACCAACCGGAAGTCCAAGATTCTCTAGAGCCTTGGTGACGGACAACAACGGGTTCAAAACCTCCGTCTGTATGGCCCCGACCTTGTTCACAACCGGGATGCTAAACAAACGGTTCAGTTGGGCATCGGCCAACCTCCGTTTGTTGTGGTAACGTCTGACCAGCAATTGCCTGGCCGTTTCATAGTTACCCTCCGTAACTGTCAAATGAGCGACCAGCTCCCTGGGCTCACCCCTCAATGCTGCCACCAGCTGAGCCATTTTGACAGACTTGGTAATGTCCGATCGCATGTGCACCAAACTGTCGAACAGATTGATGAAGCTCATCCATTCACCGGACACTCCGTCAAAAGTAGGCATAGTTATAACGGGTAACCTGGTCCCCGATCCCTGATGCGGCAGAGGTGCTTCAATGTCACCACCATGGCTGGACTCGCGCTGCCTACGTATGTCCGCAGCCTTCTGCGTGATAGCAGCTGCCATCTCCATACACTGGTCGACATCCCCTAGCAACCGTGATAGCCTGTCAGGTGCGCAACCATCAACTGATTCCGCCTGCGCGGACAATTCGAGCACCCTGTTGTAGCGTTCCTTAACGTCCATAGACCGCTCCAATACCACATCATGCCTATCTAAACGGTCTATCAGACCGTGTGCGGAGGAAAACCATCTGAGTTCCTTAGAAACACCCTTCTGGATTTCAGATAACGACATGATAGGAACGATACTTACTCACAATTTGCAATAACTCAATTATATTGCACCCTCCAGTCTACAACCCAAACGAGGGAACCCTAATCTATAACTTAAACAATGCTGATTTCCCCAAACAATAGAAACCGAGTTTTATATCTACACAAATTCTGTAAACAACAATTTAGTTTCCCTATATCATATAACACACACCGATAGTCAATATTAGTTCAAGTTATAAATTGCTATAAACTGAAAACAATGTCATAGGCTGCTATCAATAAATGTAACTACCTATGTTAACCAAACACTCATTAGCATCACCAGACCACTAATAGATTGACTAACTGGTAACTGGTACTTCAATGCAAATTTCAATTCACCTACAATGTACCTGTAATGTAATTACTATTCTGAGTCACATCTCAGTACAACTGATCATTTAGGGAAAACTGTTATATCTGTCTGTCTACTACCAGCAATAGACTTATAACTTACAATACTACCAATCTATGTGGATACAGGAACAACACCAAGTTAGCTAATAACCGCCTATACCTACAGATTGATAGTCCCAAATCGTGGGTTCCTGGAGCCCTTGACGGCTGCAAATCTCAGGAAACCACGCTCTTGCTACCAAAATGTTCAGGCCTCTCGGCACCCAATGACCTCGCAGGGGCCCATAGCTACGAGGTAGCGTAGCGATCGGATGCCAAGAAGCAAGAACGTCGGCGATTCACCGAGCTAAAGTAAATAGATTCTATCTGACCTGGTCTGTGCTTCGTTCCCGTCAAACACCTGTCTCTCTGCAAGGCCTGGGTGCACCCTAGGCTCTTCTTGGTAGACAGGTTCTTCAGCCAACCAGGTATGGCTGGCAGGCCAGCTTCGACGCGCACAGTGTTCCAACACAGGTTATATTACGTAAATACGAACTTTATCTGGTTCGGAGAACCACAATACACTCAGCTATAAGACAATCCTGAGGGGAGCCCGAATACAATTCCAGATGGCTTACGATTTAATTTCAATGCCCAAATCAATACGCGTCACATTGCGGGGGCTTTTCGTCTGTCAGTTGTCAAAAACTGCTCGGTTGGCAGCTCCGTCAAATTCAAAATGGCCGTTCCGAAACCATCAATCGAGTATCGATTCTGAATCGAACAGGTTCAATAATAAAAATGATAACCGGAAACCTTGACAATGACGACGCTATTCGTTATCATCAAATTCTCAGCGAAGTAAAGACCAATCAAAATAAGATTAACCGCAAACTGACGTTGATCACTGAAATGGTACATACTTTGGCAAATACAACATTCAAACTAAATGACGACCTCATTCAGATTAAATCAGCAATCAAAAGGGTAACCACTGAAGTGAGTGAAATCCTGAAAACGGAATATTTTAATTACCTTGGAAGTCAAATTATTAACACATTACAACTTGTTGATTCATAATTTTCAGTCTCTTCATATTAGACTGAATGTGATCGAAACTAGCTTAGCTTTAAGTAAAGTTGGTATCTTACACCTATCTATCATAGAGTCGAGTAAGCTGCTGCATATTTTAGAAAATATGTACAAAACAGAAAAATTCGTATTTCCACCGAAATTGGAAAATTTGGTCAGAATTGAACAAAGTATTACATTAAAAACTTATCGTAAGGGTAACCAAATCAATTATCTCCTAGAAATACCACTGGTTAGGAGAGACACTTATATCTATTACAAACTCTTTCCTTTACCCGTATTATCCCAAAACCACACCATTGTTATACAACCCAAATACCCTTACATCCTGGTGAAAGGATCAAAGATCAGACTGCTCACTTGACCATGCAAGGAAATTGAAGACTCCAGTTTTCTGTGTCTCGATGACGACACTGCTCACTACAAACAAGACAACTGCATCAACGAGCTTATGACGTATTCTGAAACCGTCACGTCATGTATTCAAGTTCCAGTTTCTATCGAAAATATGAAAATACAGTTGATCCAGCCCAATAGATGGATACTTTGCAGCAAAGAGTAAAGCTTTCTCTCGCGGACCTGCATCAACGAAGTGTTCCATCAGAAGATCCATGGAACCTATATACTTACACTCGACGACACTTGCGAAGTTCAAGTTGGAAATATCAGTCTAAGAATACACCGTACAGATACTGACGACCTCAAGCACGCGAAGCTGCCCATAGTAAACCTGCCCACTGTAAACCAGCCTGCAGACACTACCTCTGGTACTCCGATGAACCTGGAAGGAGTGGACCTCGACGACCTGAAGTTCCTCTCCTATGACCTGACGAAAAGTAGTGAAAATGGTGAAAGTGAAAATTAAATAATCTCAGTGAGATTTGGCTTTGACTTAGCATTTGAACAATTGTACTCTATGTAGCGCTTATGATTTTATTGTGTACTCTAGCATATAAGTATCTTTTAAGAATTTTACAGATGTTCAATCGAAGCTCTGCTCCAGAAGAGAATTCTCCTCCAGAAGAGAGCTTCGATCTTAAGGAGGGAGAAGTTACATCAGGCGACTCTACCAAAGCTGCTGGACCGAGCAGAATATTCTAAACAATGCTTTTCCTTATGACCACAAAGTAACAGGTCCAGACGCTGAGTCGACACGCGGATGTTGTCGCGCCAGGCACCTAAAGTGCTCACGGCCTCGTTGATAAGTAGTTTGTAAGTTAGTCTTAGACTTGGTGTAAAAGAGAATTGACGCTCTACATTAAATTAAATTGCATTTTTTAAACGTCCTCCGCCTACGAGATCACTTAACTAGGTATCCGCGGTGATAAACAAACAATGCGGGTGAGTGGTGCCTGGAACAATATTGACAACCCTAACAATGGATAGATACATTATGGACCTTTATCTGTCGAACAATCACGGTGAAATTTTTACACATAAAGCTAGGGGTGTCGATGACCTTAACTTACCTGTTCAAGATTTATGTTCAGAAAATTTAGATAGCTTCGGCCCTGAAAAATTGCGCTGTGAACTTACCAATTTTGATAGTAAAATTAAACTTGAGTTACTCATTAATTATAATTTAATTGTACCTTTAGAGATTGTTTCTCGAAAGCCTAACGCCACGCGCAATCCTTTGGATTGGTGGGTGCACGGTCATGTTCATGCATTAGCCGCTAACGGCAGGGTTCACACGGCACTATTTCTCTCTGAAGGCAACAATGCAAGTCAGGCCGAACGCATCTATGGAAGCGACTATCGAGTCTATGGAATTATCAGGGGAACCACGACAGAATTCGGAAGATGCCAGAGCCTGGGAATAGCTAAAACAATCCTCCACTCTGATCGATGGAAGTTGGACTGTCAGTCTGCCATGGAAAGACCCTAACTGCAAGATGCCAAACTCCTATCCGACCGCTGCCAGTCGTCTTAGCGGGATAGAGAATAACATGAAATCTAGCGAAGGTTCCGCTCACTTGGTTGCTGCCGCACTTTGGTGTTGACAACCCTAACAAGTAAACAATACGTCTTGATAACAACGCCGCAACTAAAACTAACGGGTTATCGCTTAAAGACTATCTGCTAAAAGGTCCTAACCTACTTATGTCCTTATTTAGGATTATGATGGATTTAGGAGAAAAGGGAAGGGAATTTAGGGCGATAAAAGGACATGTTTTTACGGGTGAAAATCTGGCTAGAGGATCAGAACGCTCTTCGCTTCTTACGGAGAACTACAAGTAAGAGTTCCGAATAGCGAATAGACGATTGCACCATTTCTGGGGGTGTTGAGAATCCCATAAAAACATACGTGATGACGACACTGATCTTCTGAGCGCACTGAACACCGTTTATTGCTCAGTTTGTGAAGAACTAGAATGGGCGAAGATTTGAAGACACGATGCCGCGAGCAGTTGAAGCGATATGTCGAGATCATTATATGGACAACTATATCCAACGCATAGAAGACGGCCTCAAATCTGATGCAAGATGTGACTTTCACAAACAAGGTAGATCAGAACTAAGGATTTTACAAACAACAGTCAGGAAGTTATACTCAGCTTACCAAAAGATTCCTTGGGACCAACCGCCGTAATGTTCAAATCTGGCCAACATATTGAAGGCGAAAGGACTTCCGATTGGTTGGCTTGATTTGGCGTTCTTTTCAAGGACATCCCGGAGTGCATCATTACAGGTGTAAAACGATCGACCACGAAGAACATGCTACGACTTGTAATGTCAATATTTGAAGTTTACGGGTTTTTGTCGCCGTTTACAACAAGATGTAAAATCATGTTACAAGACACATGGCGAGCTAATATTGACTGGGACAAGACTATAACGGATGCTATTTACAAGCAATGGATTGAATGGATCTACCTACTTATACGCGTAAACAACATTCGTCTCCCGTGATATTATTGTAGCGAGATAAAAAATAGGTCTATTAGCGTTGACTCACTCACCGCCGGCTACGTCGAGTACACTTGCACCGGATAGTTGTTATCATCCACGGCCGCCGCAGCTTCTACTTTGTTACATACATTCTGTGACTCGTCAACAAAAGCGATGTGAGCAGTTTTATATTGGCGATGGATTGTTGGCAAAGATAACGAGATGAAGCATGTTTCAGTTCCGAGTCTTGAATTAAAAATAGTTAATTACAATCGAGTTTTCTCGCCGCAAGATTAGCTGAGACAATAGTTAAAGAACACACAAGGACTCGAGTACGCGGATTTTTTTGGAGTGAAGTCTTGCATTGGATCAAGAATAACGCTCGAAATTAAAAAGCCTACGTTGACCATCGCTTGGGAAAAATCGACGCACTTAGTCAAACGGACGAGTGGCGATCATGTTTACAAATCTTAATTTATCGGACATAGCGACAAGGGACAACTGTGAAATAAGTAACAGTTTTCGAAACAGAATGATTCCGCGGTCCAGCCTTCTTTTTTAGCGACGATAAGCTCTGGCCTGCTGCTATCACGATATCTAAAGTGAACACCGAAAACCTAGAATGTGCCACGTTGATAAAGGAGTACCCTGAAGCTGTGCCCGTTCCGCCGAGGTTTTTTTGTGGCTCCGTTTGCTTAGGGCAACCTGTAATGTTTTGTCGTTTGTCGACAAGTTGAAGAAATTTACCGGTTAAATTGAGGCTTACTCACAAGCGCAGTCATTCCATGAAGATGTCGCAAATCTGAAACAGAAAACATAGGTAATAAATAAAACAAGTATGCTACTTACCTTATCGGCGATCCTCGATAAACACGGAAAGCTGATGGACGAATTAGAGCTGCAACTGGATAAGAAAGTGACGCAAAGCAGCCGGTAATACTAGACGGTAAATTTCACATCACGAGGCTTATCCTCCAGCACTACCACACTAGTGCAGCACACGGCAATCAGGAGACAGTCGTCAATGACCTAAACAAAAACAAAATGGATTATTCGCTTCAGGCCAACAGTGAAGAGCATCACCTCAAAATGCATGCTTTGCAGAGTACGAAAGGCAAAGCCTCGAACACCCAGAATGGGAGACTTTGGGCAGGCATGGATAGCTCATCATAGGCGTCAGTTTGCCTACTGTGGACTGGACCTATTTAGCCCTATGGAGGTGACAGTAGGACGCCGAAGAGAAAAACGATATGGCGTTATTTTTACGTGTAACAGTTCGTGCGATACGTTTAGAACTAGTTCATTCACTTACCATGGACTCGTTAATCATGGCGCTATGTCGCATGGCATCAAGACGAGGCTGACCGAACCACCTCTATTCGGATAACAGGACGAACCTGAGGGCCTCTGACGCTGAACTGAAGAAATCTGTTCTGGAACTTCAATTTATTTTTTAACTTATTTATTTAGTAAAAATTTTACACAGAGGAGTAGGTACAGGAAAACTTTAATGCTGGTTTCACGTCCTAATTAAGACATTTCCGTGGTTCCCACACTAGGAAAATCCTGTGTATTGGGATCCCATTATATCCTGTTTTCTAGTTTTGAGTAAGGTATGTGTAGTAAACTAAGTTATTATTACCTTATGACATTAGTGCTAGTTTTTGTATTGATTTAAATGGTTGCTACAAAATTTGATGAGTATACTTATGGCGTGCAGTTTAAACAAACAAAACAAAAATTAAAATTAAAAATATTAAAATGTAAAAGTAAAGAAGGATCTAAGAGTGTACTGTAATATACATACATGTTATATTATAAAAGTGAATATATGTAATGCTCATGGGCGATTATTATCTAATGATTGTGAGTATCTCTTCGGTGTCATAGTAGTTTTTGCTCAACAACCATCGCTTTAGTGCTCGTATTGCTTCAGTGATTGTTAGATCGCGCAAGGGGCAAGCTTTGGAGGCTTTACTGTAGATAAAGGGGTTCAGAAAGTCGCCAAATCTTTGAGCAAATGCGGTTTTAGTTAAGGGTACTGTTGTGTTTATCACTTTGTTCCCGCTGTTATATATTCCCGACTGTAATAGGCTTCTATGGACTACTAGGGTGGCATGAAGTATGAAGCGGCGCCGTACACTGAGTAGTTAGAGCTCGTGGTAAAGGTCGTCTGTGTAGTGTTGTCGTGGCATTTTTGCCATGACTTTAAGTACGGATCTTTGAGCTCTCTCTACTTCAAGCAGCGCTGTTTTGCTCGAGCCACCCCAGATTGAGATATAATATGTGATCAGGGATTGGCAGATGGACGTAGTTCAGTAATTGAACGTTCGCTAAGTGTCAATTTCATAATATGAATGACCTTTCTCACTCTTGCACTGAGGACATGTATGTGACTTTTGAAATTCATGTTTTCGTCTAATGATACGCCCAGATATCGCATTGTATCAGTTCTGTGTATGGCAGGACACGAACATGTTGTTTCATTGTTCTGGTTGTTTCTCATCGTCTCGCAGTGACGTATTGTGATGGGGGGCGCACAGGGCGGAGCTGATGCACTTGTTTTATGGAAGCAGATGTATTTTGTCTTCTCAGCATTCAGTGTAAGTATGTTTTGGTTAAGCCAGTCGTATACGCTTAAAAGAGCTATCTCTGCCCTTGAGTATGCACCTTCCCATTCTTTGTCATTTATTATTATTATGGTCGTGTCATCTGCGTAGCAGAGAAGGTGGGCATTGTTACTATTTAGAACTGCTATGTCATTTATGTATGCCAAGACCAGTGTTGGCCCTAGGATTCTGTCTTGTGGTGTGATGGTACACCGTCCTAAGATCGACTAGTTATTAAATTAAGGAGTGTATCGAATGTGTTTGATTATTTCAGAACCCTGCAGTGTCGAAAAACATTGAATGTAAGAGATATAATTCCAAATTCCAAATGTCTTTTTTTCCAAATTCCAAATGTCTTTATTACTGTAGATATTTACATATACTTAGCAATCGTCATTTTTTGCCACTTCTCTACATTGGACCACTGTGGGAGAAGACGGGCGTAGAAACTCCCACAGATTGATTTTTAGATCTCTTTTTAAAAATTTCTTATGCTTAACTAATACAAAATATAATATTTAGTCATTATCATAATTAATAAGCAGGAATAAATAATTACAAAATTTTTAACAGCAAGGTCTGTGTTGAGCCAGATTAATCCCATACATATATGACTCTAGTATTTAAATCCGCGTATTTGCTACCAGTATATTGGCCGAATGGATCAAGAACTAACACAAAGCCATTCCCCCGAGCTTACTTATTATGGCATCCTGTACGCCTTCCTGAAAGTCCTAGAAGCGTTGGTGACTGAAATAATGTAATAAACACCCTATTTGATTAACTTCAGGTAGCCATAGTAAGTGATTGGTTCGCGTGGAAAATTGTATGGAACTCGTGTGAGTATATCTCACCAGTCAGCTACCGCCTCACTCTGACACGGGGGAACCCTACACCCGACTTCAGGCTCTGAATTCAGATTATAGGGGGGCGATGGACCACCTTCGCTGCGAAGCGTATTACATCGACACGTCCAAAGACGTGGATAATTACAAGGTGCTCTAGGCTTCCTTCCCCCATAGTACCATGGATTTATTTATATTGCAAAGTTCAAGTGTTTAGTTTGGCCAAACTAAGGTCGATAGTCCGTCGCAAAAGACATGGCGTGATATATGTGTGCCCAGAGACGCTACCGCCCCGCCCCACGGAGATACACTGGATTGACCTCTAGGGTCTCGTGAACCGTCCTCCTTCTCTGTTCACTTCTACCATCGATACAAAATTACAACAATGAGAGTACTTGGCACTCTAATCATCTAATCTTTATCCAATTATGTAGTGAGAACAAGCAATCAATCTCATCAACACTGCAAGGATCTTTCCAATGAGGCCTAGGTAGTGCCTAATTATACCTATCAAATGAATACTTCTACGATACTTTCCCTTCTGTACTTTCACTGCTGTCGCACCGGCACGGCGAATACACGTAACTTGGAGATGTAGAATTAGCCTACTTCATAGTTTATCGTAATCCCTTAGCTCAGCAAGAAGGTATTGTGACTACGTCACTTATGCTTGTTTCTAGATGAGGTAAAGCTCTGCTCACCTCTTCTAATATGCTGGCCTAGACTTTAAATTGACCTACCCTTCGTGAAAATTCTATCAAGTGTAAACTGGGAGCTTCGTGTATCGAGTGGAACGTAGTTAAGAACAGTGGTGATTGTAGTTATGTGATAAAACCCGTACATTTCTGTTATACCGGCGTGAAATACGAAATACTGAGAATGACAATACAATCCCCACTGACCTAAAACTTTAGCAATGGCAACCTTATAAATATATTAGATATAATAAAAGAAGAGACATTGTAGATCGCTTCGTTTATTTAATAGTTTAAGATCTACTTCAATTTAAAATGTTTAGAGAAACTGGTTTATTATTTAGATTGGCTTTGACGGATCTTTGCCAAGAGCGACCGGACATTTAGTTCCTAGGCATTTCTAAGGGGAAAACTTTAATGTTCAAACAAAAAACCCACTTAGACCATTGTCTACAGAATGTCTAGAGCCATATGTACAGCATTTTGATTCATTTATATAAACTTACTCTAACATTATAATGAAATGAGATTTTCCTCTCTTGCTACAATTACAACTTAATTATGACCATTTCTCTCTCTGTTCATAACGAATTCACGTAAATAATTTAGCCATAATTTGCGTCCTTACATACATACATACATAGCGTCACGTCTTTCCCCACAATAGGCGGCAGAGGCCCTATGGTGCCCACTTTGAGCCAGTTATTCAATATTCCATTTTGCGTGCCCACCTTACGTAAAATTGAGTTTATTCCTCAACCAATAGTTTAACCTGATATGATTACTATTGATTGCACTCACTATATTACACTTTAAATTACTCAATGGCTTTGTTTAATTTAAACACTCAACTACTGATATGAGGCTAACTCTGCCTGAATCTAAGATTGGTACAGGTTATAACAAAGACCAGGTAATGCGACACGCATAATATTATCATAGACACTGGATGTTAATTATTACAGTGAACTACCCCATTGAGCTTCGTGTTTTGATGGGTTTAACGCTTGTTTCTCACACAGGAGATGCATGTTCGAATCCTGACCATGTATCAATGAGATAATTAATTTATGTTAATAACATTATCGAACGTACATTGTTTCGGATGACACATTAAACTGTAGTTCCCGACTACTATCAATATGTGGCAGTGGTCGTAAAACCCCTCCACTAACGCGCACTAAGCCAGCGTGTTGTAGTATGGCGTGTTGTAGTATATGGAGTTCAACAAGACGATTTGATTAATTACTTTGAATCTATAGTATCTCTCCGGGCAAGGAAAATTATTCTGTGTGGTTTTCCCTATTCCAAAGCACAGAGGCACAAAATGACCGGATTTCTAGACTCAACGAGCTTATGTAAGGTAAGTAATACAAATAAGGCCTACCTAATTTCAAGCACTTCTAACTAAATAAATATTTATTTATTAAAACTCATACATGGTTTATTATAATCATTTATTCATATTTTTCAACATATCTCACCAAAACAAACACACTGCTAAAAATACTATGCGAAAATAAAGAAATTGTAGACCTCTATTGTTGGCCATATTAAATTACCCCTCTTTAATAAGGCCTGTTACCTTTCTATTATCACATTTTTAAATGTAAAACTAATTTAACAAAGAAAGGCTTTAAAATCTTTTATATATACTAGCCTCTATTACTTTAAATAATCACTGCACTTACATTATAGTAATATTCTTATGAAATATCAAAAAAAGTATATTTGGCTTATAATAATTAAGAATGGCACGATATAATGTAATAAACACCGAATATCGATGGGTACAGACCAGTCGCAGTCGTGCCCATACTGTCCAAGATCTTAGAGAACGGCCTAAGCTCCCGACTCCTTGAATTTCTAGCGTCGACTGAAGCGCTGTCGGACCGGCAATACGCGTACCGCGCGGGACGCTCGACGACTGCGCTGACGAGGGTGGTAGTGCGACGCGTGCTCGAGGCGAGAGAGAAAAAGCTCCAGGTGGCAGTACTCTGCTGTGACCTCTCGAAGGCCTTCGACGTGGCTGATCACGGTGTTCTCGCCGTCAAACTCCGGCATTACGGTATCGATGGAAAGCCCCTATCTCTGGTAGCGGATTTTCTGAAAAATCGAACCCAGATCGTTGTTGGTGATGGAGGCAGGACGAGATCAAAACCAGTGATGACACATATGGGGGTTGCTCAGGGCTCTTCTGTATCCAATATTCTGTTTTCGCTCTTGCTCAATGACCTGCCACAAGCAATGACCTCCAGCGAACTATATATGTACGCTGACGATGTGGCAGGAATTATAACGAACAAAACGATTGGAGGCCTTGAGCTAAGCCTAAACCATACAATAACCGAACTGTCTCACTGGTTCCGCGACAACGGCCTCGTCCTTAACTTGAAAAAAAACCACTTTCTCCACTTCGACCTGTCAGGCCGCCATCTCGTCCCGCTGAACGTCCATGTGGGCGGAGTGCGGGTCGAGCAGGTGGAGGCGACAACGTTTCTGGGCTTCGAGCTGGACCGCGGCCTCACGTGGAGTGCGCACGTGGACAGGCTATGTGCGCGGCTCAGCGGCGCGTGCTTCGCGCTGCGTCGGCTGGCACGCACGGTGCCGCGCGACATAGTGAAGTCGTGCTACTTCGCTACAGTGCATTCGCTGGTGCAGTACGGAGCCGAACTGTGGGGATGCGCAGCAGATTGGGAACGGGCATTCAGGATGCAAAAGCGAGCCGTGAGAGCTATAGTCCAGGTCCGCTGGGACGTCTCCGCGAAGCCTCACTTCAAAGCGCTCAGGATCCTGACGTTGCCGTCCGTCACCATTCTGCAAGTGGCCGTCTACGTGCGCGAAAACCTGGACTCATTCCGCACGCTCCGCAAAACACACCGCCACGGTCACAAACTCGCGACGGTCCCCCACACATTGGGGAAGTCATCGAAGATGACTCACGTCATGGGTCCGGCGGTATATAATCGTCTTCCCGCCAACGTAACCGATGCTCCCAATCCAAGCACTTTCAAACTGCGCCTGAAGCGCTGGCTTGTCGAGCAAACCTTCTATTCTTTTTCGGAATTCCTAGACCTACCCAACTAGGTAGACAACATTTGTGTTAATTAAGTAAATTATTCTTTTTTTTTATATTTTTATATAATTCAATATAATTTATTATTATTATTTTAATTTAATTTGACACAATTTAATTTTAATGTAAGTAATTTTTATTTGACATTCATCTGAACTAACTATATTTACAAAATGACTTGTAACTGACGTTATCAATAAATAAATATGAAATATGAAATATGAAATATATCACAAAATTGTTAACTGAGAAATAATATTCTATAGAAAAACAACATATTTCTTTAAAAAAATAAAAGAAAACGAAAAATAAGTAAAAAAAACCTAGGCCTTATTTCAACATTGTGTTATAATAAGGCCTTCGACCATAACTTTTAGTCTCTATAATTTTAGGAACTTTAATCAGACTTTTCTCAATAATTAGTCAGTATGCAATAGAGGAGTATTAATTTTAATTACAATCGGGACATAAAAATGCGTCTTTGTCATCGTTTGTTAGTCCAACACATTCTTCGTGATACCATCTATGGCATTGTATGCAAGGTCTCATATCTGCTATCCTATCACTGTGACAGGCATGGCAGTACCAGCTTTCAGTAGCAGACTTAGTTTTATTACCTCTCTTTTTACTGTTGTCTTCCTTTGTATTAATATCGGTTTTCTCTTTGGTCATTTTACGTCTTTTTTCTTCAATCTGTTTTCCTTTTTTTTCTTTTGAAAGTTTTTTTTCCTTTTTATCTGATTATGTCTTTTTGTTTTTCTTTCCTTTAATACTTTTCTTTTCATCGACAGCTTTTTCCTCTTTCCGTTTAAATAAATCTTTAGTCACTCTTTGACCGTTGTAGTTTAGAGCTTTTCTTCTAGGGCGACTTTTTACTATTCCATATTCAGGTGTCGGTAGAAATTTTTGAAACTGGGATTTTTTACTGATTTGCGCTAAAGGTACATCATCATCAGCTTAAATTTCATTTTCTATTTGCACGTTCTGGGGACTGATATTTTCGAAATCGACTTCCGAATCTGTTGAGGAGTAAATTCTCAAATGTCTTGTTGGCAATCGACGGTTAATGAATTCGTCCATGAGGATAAGATCAGAAGAAGAGTCTTTAGAAGATATATCAGTTTCGGAATATTCCACCAGTCGCTTCTTGTTTCCCAAGCCGCTGGGTCCAGGAATTTCACCATCAAAACGTTGTTCTTTCATACAGCTTCTTTTTGGTGTTGTCTGTCTTACAGGAGAAAAAAATCGTATGAATTGAAGGTCTGAAGTGGCTGGTGATTCTGGAAAATATTCTGTTTCAGCGATCAAGTTTTGCAACTCTTCAAAAGTGGCAATTGGCGAGGACCCGCGGAAAGTATCATTGTCGGAGTATATTTCTGCTTCTTGCTGCAGCGTTCTCACGGGCGATGATCTTGGAGAATCTTCTTGTATCTCCGCCGCGCGTTGCGTCAATATGGATGGAGCAAAAGCAGTTTTCGGAATGATATAAGGATTGAGAGGGTAAAGTCCAGTACCTCTAAAACCGCTCATAATAATAGCTATAGTCATGCTTCTCGCCCACACATTCGTCAAAATGATGTTAAAATCCCATCTTATTATATTCTTAGCTCGTGTTCTTTGAAGAAACTGCAGTACCTCCTCATCCCAATATGTTTCAAAAGGTTTGTAGCAAGACTTGTCCAGAGGCTGCATTTCATGCGTCGTATTTGATGGTAGGCAGTATAGAACTATATCGTGTCTTTCAGCTTCTTCTGCGATGCGGAAGTCTAGGTGACATTTGGCACCGTCAAATATTAGGAGACACTTTCCAGGTGGTTTATTTTGGGCCAAGTGTCCGATAAAGCTGATGAATAGTTCTGTTGTCATACTGCCTTTAGGTGCCATCAGAACTTTTGTTCCTGTTGGTAGATTTTCTTCATATTCCTCTTTCTTTCTTGACCCTTTAAAGAGAATCACCGGTGGAATTACGTTGCCCAGTGCATTGGCACAACCCACCACCGTAACATTTTCTTCGTGCTCTTCCGCTTGCAAATGTACCCTTTTTGCACCTATTTGGGCGATTACTGTTGGTTGTCGATGAAGCGTCAGTCTGCACCCTTTTTCGTCCATGTTAAAGATTTTTTCGGGATGGTCATGCAAGTCAAGTTCGTCATACAGTTTTCTTATCTCCTCAAAATGTGCTTCTAATATGGGCTTATTGAGTTTCTGTGCGCGAGCTGGATTCAAAATTTGAACTTTACGTTTAGCTCAGTCAGGATGACGTTTCAAAAATAATCTTAACCACCCAATTCCAGCTCGACCTGTTTTTCGGTTAAAATTGTGTTTCAATCCATATTTCTCACAATAAGCAAAAGCTTGCACTCTTAACATTTTAGGCGTAAGTGGAATTCCCATTTCGGCAAATTTTATGATTCTTTCCACAAAATCCTTCTCCTCTTCCTTGCTTAGTATTGTGTTTCTTCCGAGGTGTTTTTTCAGAACTCCACTTTTTAGATGATTTCTAAGCGTTCTTCTTGGTATTCCGTATTGTGATGATGCTTGGTAACTTGAAGTTCCATTTTGAACTGCACGCACTGCCACTGCCAAGTTTTCTTCCGTCCAAAGGGCTCGCTTAGGTTTTGAAAGAGGCATATTAAGTCTCTTAAAAGGCCTTTAGGGCCCAAACCTGAAAAAAACAAATTATATAAGCAACTTGAGCCAATTATTTAAAAGTGGGGGAGAGTATCTATAGTGCATAGATTAAAGAAGGCATATGGTTAGCATAACGCAATATCCCGGCCCCATTCGTAACTGCTATTTTGAAAAATAGGTACTTACTCAAAAACTGTACCTACCAGAACTGTACCTACAGAATACATTAATCTTTACAAAAAATATTTTTTTTATTCGTTAGAGAAAGCTTAATGTAACTTAGAGAATGAAATAAGAACATAATCAAAGTTTTTTTAACTATAAAGCCTGTCTATCATTAATAAGGCCTACCGTTTCTAAATAAGGCCTAGGCCTTAATTGTGACTATCGACTTCTTTTGGTTAAAAATATCTTAAAAATACACATATGAATTTACCTACAGTACTATATTATAATTCGAGAAACTAAATAGTAAATTACCTTCTGTGCCCGCTATATACAATGAATTAGTGAAAAAAATATTAGAAAACTTACCGCGAAGTGTTCAAAATGTTAACTCGCAGCGCAAGACAACCTCCCTCTTCAGTAAACAGGCTCGCACTAGCGCAGCCGTGTGGTCTGCGGAGTGTGTTCTCGCGCGGAGCGCGAGAACCACTACGGTTGCGGGGTCGAAGACTTATGGTTGCCTCATGCCCGCGGCGTCAACTCGGGGGGTAACGTCCCCCCCGGTCTTGGGTGGCCCCTACTTGTCAGGGGCCTCGCGTGGTCTTCGTTGTGCTGTGCTTTCGCCGTCTATTGGCATACACTGGCGACAACGGTGCGGGAGCTTCTTCTTCTTCACTGTGCCGTGCTTTCGCCCTCTTCTGCGGGCTTACGCTGGCGACAGTGGGATGAGCAGCAACTCTCTTGGGAGTGGTCTGCCTTCAGGCGGACGTGCGTGATGCGGAGCAATGTCGTGGAGATGTGCGTGGCGGCTGTTGTCGGCGCAGTCGTACATGCGCCGTGCCAGCCGCGCGACGAATTTCTCCACGGTGGGCATCCGGGTATCCCTCATGATGGTGGTGTTGCGCACGTACCGCCCGGCTCCTGTGATCACCCGCAGGGAGATGTTCTGGTACCGCTGCAGCCGTGCCTTCTGGGTCTTCGACAGCAGGGCGTACCATGCTGGAGCCGCGTAGGTGAGCCGCGAGCGCACATAGACCTTGTACACCCGCAGCTTGGCTCTCAGAGGCAGGCTGGACGACAGGACAGGCCGGAGCATTGCCCGCGCGGCTTTGGCCCGGTTGATGCAGTGTTGCACCATCGGGACCATGCGCAGCGAGCAGTCGATGTTGCAACCGAGGTATTTCACCGTCGATTGCCACTCGATGTCCCGGCCCCTCAGCTTTAGCGGGGTCGGACGGCGGGAGCGGGTGGTCAACAGGGCTGTTGTCTTCCCGACGTTTACCGCGGTCCGCCACTTGTCCAGCCAGGGCGGCAGCAGGTCCAGGAGTCGCTGCATCTTCCTGCAGGCGAGCTCGATTTTGCGCGACGATGCGAAGTAGGCGCTGTCGTCCGCGTAGAGGGCGAGCACAACGTCTTCCACCCCCTCCTCGAGATGGCCCTCGAGTGTGGGGATGTCGTTGGTGTAGAGCGCGTAGAGCACCGGCGAAAGGCAGCTGCCTTGCGGGACTCCTGCGCTGATGGCCTTCGTCTGGGAGTGTGCATTCTCGACCGAGACGAAGAACCGCCGGTCTTCCAGGAAGGAGGCCACGATCTGCCCGATCATTGGGGGCACACCTGCGTCCAGGAGCTTGAAGAGGAACCCCTCGTGCCACACTCGGTCAAAGGCCTTCTCGATGTCAAGAAAGACCGGGCCCGGGGCCTTCCGCTGGTTCAGCTTCAGGGCCACCTTCCGGACTTCGCGGGGCGACATGAAGTAGTCACCGGCGAGGGGAGGCGCGGGGGCCGCCAGGAAGCGCTCTACGCGCTCCACAACAGCGGCGTTGTGCTCGTAGTCGGCGATGGGGTTGGGCTGGAACTGCCCAGCGAAGTGGTCCGCCAGGATGGCGGCTCGATCTCGTGCGGCGTAGCGGCGCCTGCCCGTGTGATCAAACATGGGGCAGACCGGCTCGGGAGTTGATGTCAGGCTGCGGTTCAGGCGGTGAAGGGCGGTGTCATCTTGGGAGGCCTGGTCGATAGTGCGCTCCCAGGACTGTCCCCTCAGCTCGATGATGCCCGCGCGCAGTTCTTCTCCGAGCCGGTTGATCTCCGCCCTGATCACAGGGCAGCGCGTGTGGTGCCAGGTTCGACGAAGACGGCGCTTGAGGTCCAGCTTCTTGCGGAGGTGTGGAGGGAGCCTCTCCTTCCGCAAAACCGGCGGTGGCTTGGTGGTGGTGGCTGCGGCTTGAGCGGTGGTGATGGCTGTGGTGATGGCCACTACCGCGGCTTCTACCTCTTCCTTGGTAGAAACACCGCCGGGGAGCTGCGTTGTGTTCAACTCCAGCTGGTATTTGTGCCAGTCCGTCTTCGTTCTTGGACGCGGTGCCGACGTGAGATCGGCCTCCACCCCGAGGACCAGCAAGATAGGCAGGTGGGGGGTGTCGATGTCGTATAGCTCCCCGATGGCGATGGGGAACTGTACGTTCTTGACCAGGGCGACGTCTAGTACATCCGGGAGATGCATGGGGTTCGTCGGGTAGTGTGTCGGGGCCCCCGGGCTGAGAACTTCGTAGTTGGAGTTCTCAGCATCTTCCTGTAGGGCCCTTCCGGCGGAGTTGATGCTGTGGGACCCCCACTGGTGGTGCTTGGCGTAAAGATCGCCTGCGACCAGTGTGGGGGTCGCTCCTTCCATCATCGCTCGGATGTCTTCCGGGTGGTAATGGTGGACGTCGCCGGGAGGCTTGTAGGCTGCGAAGACTTTGAGCTCCGTGTCGGCCGTCTTCAGACGGACGCCTATGGACCGCGTCGTCTTGAAGGCGGGCAGCTCCAACTCTTCGTGGACGAGATCCCGTCTCACGAGGACCGCCGTGCCTCTGTACGGCACGTCCCTCGGAGATAACTCGTCGCGGCGGTACACGAAGATGTTGGGCAGTCGGAGCTCTCGGCTGGGGTGCAGCTTCGTCTCGCACAGAAGCACGACATGCACATCATGCTCCTGCACGACTAGCCTTAGGTCTGTCGTCTTGTTGGTGATCCCGTCCGGGTTCCCCAAGCGCAGCCGCAGGGGGCAACCGCGGTTCGCTCGCGCAGTTTAAACCAGCACCGAACGCTCATATGTATATATGCGTGAGATTTTTGTAGTTGTAGCTTTATTAGTTTGTGTTTTACGAAGGCTAGGCCTTATTACAGAGTAGGCCTTATTTGTATCACTTACCTTATAACTTGACCTTGGCATCGGGACCGAGTATTATATTTTGATACGAATAAGTTTATTCGAAATTTTATACTGACTAGGGATACAATGTATGTACCTGCGTCATCTAAGCGACAGATTGCCAAATTATTGGTATACTATATTTATGACCCTGTTATTGTAGAGAAAATAACTAGGGTGCCAGTAGGAAATGACGAGTGTAGAAATAATTATACTAAACCTTTGTATGTTAAGAGTACTGTGACATGCAGCCCTATTGGTAATTCACCTGTTAATCATACTTTGCATGCAACGTTGGAATCTGTTCCAAGTAATTTGTGCACGACAGAACCTGAAATGATTACTTTGTACATAGTTTTAATCTTATTTTGTTTTTTATACGTTTTAGGATAAGCTAGATTAAGTTTTGGTAACGAAATTAAGTTATATTTTCTCATTAGGATTAGGGCCTAGGATGTAAGTTTGTAAATAGTTTAGAATAGGATTGTATTTTATTATGTATGTGTTTTTGCTAGCGATTCCATCCCCGGTTAGGTAGGTACACAATTTCCAATAGGAAATAGCACATAGTTTCAGTAGATTTGCAAGTAAATAATCAAATTAGAGCACATAATTCCAATTAGAATTCACACTAATTACACTCACTATCTCAATAAGAAGGGGAGGAAACCTAGCAAAAACAAGCGAGAGAAAGAGACAGTGCAACTGTCCCTGTCGGCGCATACAGGCGAGCGAGGGGGGCCCCGACTCCCGCAACCTGCGGCATGGGGAAGCGGGGGACGGGGTCATATAAATATTGAAATTTGTCGCACGCGCTCCTCGCTCTGTTTTGTGCCGGCGGACAATGCAAATTGTATGTTTAGGTCTAGAAAATAAGTAAATAAACGAATGTATACTGTTTTGTACATGTAAAATGTAAGTTTGACACGAAAATAAAGAGATTTGAGTCCAGGGGAAGAGTGCGGGGTGAGGGGGGGTGGTCGCTCGAGAAATCGTATATAAGAGACGCCGATTCGGCCCGGAATCATTCCGGATCCAGCACTCAAGAGGAAAAGTCATCAAGAGAAAGAAGACTCTCTGCGACCACCAGCCCTCTCTACCCCACCCTCCAGCCTGGCTCAACAGTGAAGAATTATCGGCATCTTTTATTTGAGAAGAGAAAAACCCTACTACAGTCCACGCTTCACATTTTGGTCCTTCAGGATCCGAATAAAGAAGAATCAGCGCGAAATTTGAAGAGCTCCTGTTTTGAAGAATCGAAATCGAAGATGCCGATTACTACACGTAGCCAGTCTGGTAGAGAGGGCGACGGGCCGCAGACCACGTCCAAGAACACGAGCGCCGAGACAAGCGCCACCGGGTCCGGAACCACAACGACGGCAACAAATACGACGTCATCGGGAACCGCCGTCACGTCACAAGAGACAACGAATCCGCCGTCAAGAGCACCGTCGAGAGCGCCGTTACGTCGCGCTAACGCCTCCCGCAAGAGGCTCCTCGCGGAGCTGGAGGCTAAAGAGCGCGTGGCGGCTCTAGAGCAAGAGCAACTACGTGTTGCAACAGAAATTGCGAGACTTCGTCTGGCGAAGCTCCACGCCGAAGCAGAGTCGTCAGACGAAGAAGAGGAAGAAGAGGACCGAGAAAAAGAAGAATCCTCCGTTCGAGTTGAAGAATGGTTGAAGAAACGAGATGAAGAGAGAAGAGCGACGTCACCCCCGCCCCGCGTGCTGCGGGAAGCGCCAGGGAAGGATGGACGAGGACAGGGCGATCACCGCGGTGATCACCAGGGCAAGGAAGAGCCCCGGCCTGCGCGTCAAGACATCTCTGAACTGGCGGCGGCCATCACCCAGGCCATGAGATCCGTCACGAGGGAGGCGCCAAAGTTCATTCAAGAACTACCCATCTTCAACGGACAATCGAACATTGTTACATTTGCCGCCACGCACTGTGGCGGCCGTTGCGCGCCTGTTTAACGGTATCTTGCGCACGGGTCACTTTCCAACCCAATGGAAGGAGGGCTTGGTTATCATGTTGCCCAAGCCGGGCAAGGACACCAAGCTGCCTGAGAGCTATCGGCCGATCACCCTAATGAGCACCATCTCAAAGGTGTTTGAGAAGCTCCTGTTAGCGAAGTTACTGCCCCACATCCAGCCGCGCCCGGAACAGTTCGGCTTCAGGCCCGAGCATTCTACGACGCTTCAGCTCACCAGAGTACTGAATGACATGACGGTTTGTTTGAACAAAAAAGAATACACTATCGCAGTACTTCTGGATATGGAGAAGGCGTTCGACAGAGTATGGCACGAGGGGTTGCTGTACAAGCTGTCGACGTCCCCTGCCCCAAGAAGAATGGTCAAGACAATCGCCTCTTTCCTGAAGAATCGCCGCTTCCGAGTGATGGTGGAAGACGCCGTCTCCGAGGAACATCCCGTCGCAGCCGGCGTCCCCCAGGGCTCCTGCCTGTCTCCCGCCTGCTACGCCCGATACACGGACGACATCCCCGTCGGTCCGGGTGTCCAGCTGGCACTCTTCGCAGACGACGCAGCCTACTACGCGTCGTCGTTCCAGGCTCCGCACGCTGCCATCAAACTGCAGCGCACCCTGGACATCTTGCCCGACTGGCTCGCCAAGTGGCGACTGTCCATCAATGTTGGGAAAACGCAGGCGCTCATCACAGGCCAGAGTCTCCTTCCACCATCGCTCCAGCTCCAGGGACAGCGCATCGAGTGGTCTTCGCAGGTGAAGTACCTGGGAGTGACTATTGATCGCCGGCTCACCATGAAGCAGCACGTTGACAACGTCGTCAGCCAGGTCAAGGTGGCACGCGCCAAGCTGCGTCCACTTTTCGACTCCAGCCTCCCTCTGAGGGCGAAGCTCGGGATCTACAAGACCTACGTGAGATCCCGCCTCACCTACGCGGCTCCGGCATGGTACGACCTGTGCTTGGAGACGAACAAACGGAGACTCCGAGCCCAAGAGAACCTCTCTCTGCGAACCATCGTCGGCGCCCCCCGCTACGTGAGGAACGCGACATTCCAGAGGGACCTAAGATGGGAAACCGTGGACCAGTTTGTCCAGAGGCTGGCGAAGGGCATGTTCGCGCGTGCGGATGCTTCACACCTTCCGCATATCGCCGAACTGGCGCCACACCACGCGCGCCCGCCCGACCGCCGCCGCCTGCCACGTGACCTGGTTGCCTAGCCGGCGATCACCCACTGCATACCAGCGCCACAAGAAGACCACCGCCCGCAGGGGCCTGACCCCGACTCCCCACGCCCCAGAAAGGGTGCGTGAGAAGATAATGAAGAAGCGGACAATCGAACGCGTGGCTGCCATTTAAGGCAGCGTATGAAGACACGTCAAGAGGATTCTCCGACACCGAAAACATAGCAAGATTAGGAAGAAGTCTCCAAGGTATCGCGCTAGAAGCAGTCCAGAGCCTGCTCCTATCCAACCCGGAGCCAGGCGTCATCATCGCCACGCTCGAGAGAAGATTTGGTCGCCCTGAAGCTATCGTCATGGGCGAAATGGAGAAGATAAGAACACTGCAGAAGATAGGAGACAACCCACGTGATCTCCTCGTGTTCGCTAACAAGATAGCGAACATCGTCGCTACCGTAGAAGCACTGAAGAAAATCCAGTACCTGTACAATCCCGAAATGGCGCGAAACGTAATTGAAAAATTGTCTCCGATAATCAGAAGCAAATGGTTCGATTTCGCCGCCCGAAACAAAGAAGACGTTCCTGAGCTGAAGCGACTGGCCACCTTCCTGAATGAAGAAGCAGACAAATGCGGCGCCTACGCTTCACTCGAGAACGTCACAGAAGAAAAGCCGAAGAAAAGGCAAGAAAGAACATTCAAAATGAACACGCTACGCTGTCCAGCCTGCGACGGACCACACAACCTACCCGACTGCAAGAGATTCGTAGCTGCCAGCACGGACGAGCGGTGGGAGATAGTGAAGAGAAGTCGAGTTTGTTTCCGATGCCTGCGAAACAATCACCGCCACGCCGACTGCAGAGCCAAGGTTTGTGGTCATCAGGGCTGCACCATATCGCATCAAAAGCTTCTTCATCAGTCAAGACCGAAGACCGAAGAACCACCGCGTAGCGAAGAACCACCTCGTCGCGCACAAGAGCCGCCGCTTCGCGAAAACGTCAGCTCTACGTACGAAGACACGAACAACACAGCGAGCAACGGCACCGCACGGCGCGCTTATTTGAAAATCGTTCCTGTAATTCTCACCGCCGCCAATGGAAATGAAGTAGAAACGTTCGCGCTACTCGACGAGGGCTCCACGATCACCATCATCGACGAGAAAATTACGCAAGAACTCGACGTCGACGGGCCTATAGATCCAATGCGCGTCCGTGGTGTGAGCGGGACAGAGCTACAGTTCCAGAAAAGCAAACGCATCGACTTGAAGATTCGCGGCAAATACGCAGACGACACATGCGATCTACGCGGGGCGCGCAACGTAAGAGGGCTCGACTTCGCTACTCAGAGGGTCGCTAGAGGAGACGTTGAAGATTGCCCGCACTTGAATGAAATTCAAACCGAGCTCGTGTACGAAGAGGCGCATCCGAAGCTACTCATCGGTCATCATCGGGATTTAATTATCTCAGGCGCGGTGCGAGCGGGACGGAAAGATAAACCCGTCGCATCGTACACAAAGCTGGGATGGGTTCTTCACGGCTGCCGGTCATCTATGGCGTATCCAGTCACCTTCTGCGGTCACATCAGCCTCGAAGAAGACAGCGAAGTCAGCATGGAGAAGATGATGAAGAATTATTTCGAGTTAGAATCCATCGGGATAGAAAAACGAATACAGAAGAGCGATCCCGAGCAGCGCGCATTGAAAATATTGGACGATACAAGTCACCGCCTGCCCGACGGACGCTTCAAAACAAGACTTCTATGGAAAGAAGACGACGTGAAGATTCCAAATAACTACGAAAACTCACTCAAACGGCTGCACAACCTAGAGAAGAAACTAGACCGAGATGAAGACCTGGAAATGAAATATGAAGAAAGAATGCAGAACCTCTTCACTTCGGGCTACGCCGAGGAAGCTACCTCACCACCGGTACCAAACAAGACATGGTACCTACCACACTTCGCGGTCATCAACCCCGCGAAGCCGAAGATAAGGGTCGTGCACGACGCCGCTGCAAAGACCGCCGGACGCAGTCTGAACGACATGCTGCTCTCCGGGCCAGACCTGCTGCAATCGCTGCCGGGAGTCGTGATGCGTTTTCGTCAACATCAACACGCCGTGTCAGCTGATATAAAGGAAATGTTTATGCAAATAAGGATCCGTGACGAAGACAGAGACGCGCTGCGATTCCTGTGGCGAGGCGACGAGAGAGGCTACGGACGACCGCGAGAGTACCGCATGACGTCGGTGATCTTCGGAGCGACGTCATCACCATGCACAGCGCTGTATGTGAAGAACAGAAATGCTTCAGACTTCAAGGAGAAGTACCCTGCGGCCGCGCGAGCCATCGAGAAGAACCACTACATGGACGACTACATAACAAGTTTTCCAACCGAAAATGAAGCAAAAGAAGTATCGAAAACGGTCGACTACATACATCGGCAAGCCGGCTTCGAGCTACGAGGATGGGTGTCCAATACGACTTCGGTAGTACAGCAGTTCGCCGCCAACCCGGGCAGCGCCACCGTCGCTATCGGCTGTAGCGAGACGGAGAAGACACTTGGCCTCTTGTGGGACGTCAAGACAGATTGCATCGGTTTCAAGCTAAACACACTGAAGACACCTAAAAAAGTACTCGACGCCGAGCGACCAACGACGAAGAGAGAGGCATTAAGCATAATAATGTCTGTTCGATTCCAAATCGATATTCGATCGATGGTTTCTGAACGGCCATTTTGAATTTGACGTTAGCTGCCAACCTGGCAGTTTTTTGACAACTGACAGACGAAAGCCCTCGCAATGTAAACGCGTTTTGGTAAGGGTATTGAAATTAAATCGCAGGCCATCTGGAATGTATTCGGGTTTCCCTCAGGATTGTTAATATAGCTGAGTGTGTTATTGTTTCTCGAACCAGATAAAGTTCGCATTTTCGTGCCCGATTGTTTTACCACGTAACATAACCTGTGTTGGAACACTGTGCTCATTGAAGCTGGCCCGCCAGTCATACCTAGTTGGCTGAAGAACCTGTCTACCAAGAAGAGCCTAGGGTGCACCCGGGCCTTGCAGAGAGACAGGAGGTTGACGGGACCGAAGCGCAGACCAGGTTAGATCGACCCCAATTAACTTCAGCTCGGTGAATCGCCGACGTTCACACTTCTTGGCAACTGATCGTTACGCTACCTCGTAGCTGATGGGCCCCTACGAGGTCATTAGGTGCTGAGAAGCCTGAACATTTTGGTAGCTAGAGCGTGGCTTCCTGAGATTTGCAGCCGTCAAGGGCTCCAGAAAGGCACGATTTGGGACTATCAATCTGTAGGTATAAGGCGGTTATTAGGTAACTTGGTTGTTGTTCCTATATCCACATAGATTGGTAGTATTGTAAGCTATAGGTCTATTGCTGGTAGTAGATAGACAGATATTGAATTGAAAATTGCATTGAAGTACCAGTTAGTCAATCTATTAGTGGTCTAGTAATGCTATTGAATGAATGTTTTGGTTAACATAGGTAGTTACATCTATTGATAGCAGGCTATTACATTGTTTTCAGTTTATAGCAATTTATAACTTGAACTAATATTGACTATCTGTGTGTGTTATAATGATAAAGGGAAACTAAATTGTATTTACAGAATTTATATAGATATAAAACTCGGTTCCTATTGTTTAAGGAAAACAACATTGTTTAAGTTGTGGTTTAGGGTTCCCTCGTTTGGGTTGTAGACTGGAGGGTCCAATAAAATTGAGTTACTGCAAATTGTGAGTAAGTATCGTTCCGATCATGTCGTTATCTGAAATCCAGAAGGGTGTTTCTAAGGAACTCAGATGGTTTTCCTCCGCACACGGTCTGATAGACCGTTTAGATAGGCATGATGTGGTATTGGAGCGGTCTATGGACGTTAAGGAACGTTACAATAGGGTGCTCGAATTGTCCGCGCAGGCGGAATCAGTTGATGGTTGCGCACCTGACAGGCTGTCACGGTTGATAGGGGATGTCGACCAATGTATGGAGATGGCAGCTGCTATCACGCAGAAGGCTGCGGACATACGTAGACAGCGCGAGTCCAGCCATGGTGGTGACATTGAAGCACCTCTGCCGCTTCAGGGATCGGGGTCCAGGTTACCTGCCATAACTATGCCTACTTTTGACGGCGTGTCCGGTGAATGGATGAGCTTCATCAATCTGATCGACAGTTTGGTGCACATGCGATCGGACATTACCAAGTCTGTCAAGATGGCTCAGCTGGTGGCAGCATTGAGGGGTGAGCCTAGGGAGCTGGTCGCTCATTTGACAGTTACGGAGGGTAACTATGAAACGGCCAGGCAATTGTTGGTCAGACGTTACCATAACAAACGGAGGATGGCCGATGCCCAACTGAACCGTTTGTTTAATATCCCGGTTGTGAACAAGGTCGGGGCCATACAAACGGAGGTTTTGAACCCATTGTTGTCCGTCACCAAGGCTCTAGAGAATCTTGGACTTCCGGTTGGTGAATG
The DNA here is from genome assembly GCA_949825045.1 of Argyresthia goedartella. Lineage (NCBI taxonomy): Eukaryota > Metazoa > Arthropoda > Insecta > Lepidoptera > Argyresthiidae > Argyresthia > Argyresthia goedartella. The sequence goes on from OX463820.1 coordinate 36,537,501, forward strand.
GTCGTACCTACTGTTGTACATTGTACTTTCCCGCCTACCCGCTGACGTGCAGACTCGTTTCGAACAGTCTCACGGGAGGTCGGCCGAGGACCTGCCCGCCTTCTCCGACTTGGTCGGATTCTTGGAAGAGGAGGCTCGACGGGCAGAGAATTTGGGGTTGACGGTCACCCATCCTTCGGAGCCACAGAGAGCTGCCGGGAGCGCTGTGAGTAGGGGCCCTCCGACGAGGAAGGACCGCACCAACCGGCAGTCGTATGGGACTGTGAGTGAATTGACCCCACATGGTGAGACCTGCCCATGTTGTAGGCAGATTGGCCATGCTGTGGCCAATTGCAATAAGTTCGGGGAACTTAGGGTTCAGGGACGGCGCCGGATGGCCAAGCAGCGGAGCTGGTGTTTCCTGTGCCTCGGGCCACACATGGCTAGGGACTGCACGCGCACACAAATGTGCGGATATTGTGGTGGGCCCCACAACAATCTGTTGTGCATGAACCGGTCCGGCCAACAGCCTCCACAGGGCCGTACCCAGGGTGACACGGCATGGGGCCCTGAGAATTCGTTTGCGACTCGGAGCGCAACTCAGGGGCCAACGTCCCCACGTGCACAGGGCAGTACCAGGGTGCAGGGCTGCACTCAGGACCATTACATGGGGGGCCCTGAGTTTTCGGTTGCGACTCAGCATCCGACCCAGCGGGACATTGGGTGTGTTGAGCAGGCCGTAACGGGCGGGTGTCATGGGACACCTTCGAGCTATGCTGGTGCGGTTCGGACGCCGCCTCAGTTGTCGCCCCGCTCGTCGCCTCGTCCTCGTCGGTCACATGTGATGTCCCCCCCGCTCATGGAGCGGCCACGGTTGAATTCACGCTCACCCCCCTTTACGGGGAATCGTAGGTTGGGAATGGAACCGGCGCGTGGGCCATTTGTACAATGGGACCCTCTGGCGTATAGCTGCATACCTGATCGGTTACAGGCACAGTGGGGCCCCGGGGGTCCTCGCTAGGAATTTGCGGCCCAAACATTTGTTGCCCCCCAACCGGAGACGGTGGTGTTACCGATCCAGAATGTTCAGGCTTCTCAGCACCTAATGACCTCGTAGGGGCCCATCAGCTACGAGGTAGCGTAACGATCAGTTGCCAAGAAGTGTGAACGTCGGCGATTCACCGAGCTGAAGTAATTGGGGTCGATCTAACCTGGTCTGTGCTTCGGTCCCGTCAACCTCCTGTCTCTCTGCAAGGCCCGGGTGCACCCTAGGCTCTTCTTGGTAGACAGGTTCTTCAGCCAACCAGGTGCGACTGGCGGGCCAGCTTCGATGAGCACAGTGTTCCAACACAGGTTATGTTACGGGGTAAAAAACCAATCGGCCACGTAAATGCGAACTTTATCTGGTTCGGGGAACCACAACACACTCAGCTATATAGACAATCCTGAGGGAAACCCGAATACATTCCAGATGGCCTGCGATTTAATTTCAATACCCTAACCAAAACGCGTTTACATTGCGAGGGCTTTCGTCCGTCAGTTGTCAAAACACTGCTAGGTTGGCAGCAACGTCAAATTCAAAATGGCCGTTCAGAAACCATCGATCGAATATCGATTTGGAATCGAACAATCACCCGCCCGGACAGGCACCCACCTGTCCCCTAATCTACGGGCAGCCGAGACAACGTTGCTACCGCTCGTTTTAGAACCGAGCCTCCTACTAGAACCTCTGCAGACCGGGGGGTCTCGTCCTTGCCAGGGAACAAGTTAACAATGCGCCCCCTGCGCCAACGTAGTGGCGGTAGGTTAGCATCCTTAACCAGAACGAGGTCACCAACACTAGGGGGGCTGGTTTTGTCAGTCCACTTAAGGCGCTGTTGTAAGATATGCTATAAGATACTCGAGCGACCAACGCTTCCAGAAATTCTGAGTAAACTGCTGCAACATCTGATAACTTGACAACCGATACAATTTCACTCCCTCGAAGGGGTGCTCGGGCAACGCGTTAAGTGGCTGTCCTATCAAGAAATGGCCTGGGGTCAGAGCCTCCAGGTCATTTGGATCCGAGCTGAGCGGACACAACGGTCGCGAATTGAGAACGGCCTCGATCTTACAAAACAATCTCGCGAGCTCCTCAAAAGTCAGCGCGGTCTGACCTACTATACGCCCCAAGTGCGTCTTAGCTGACTTAACTACGGCCTCAAAAATCCCACCCCAGTGGGGGCAAATCGGTGGGCTGAAGGTCCACTGTATACCCCGACGGGAGAGGGCCGTTCCAATATCCACTTTATTTACATTCAAAAAGTTGACTATCTCTCGTAAGTATCGTTCCGCACCGATGTAGTTAGTGCCGTTATCAGAGCGGATCAAAGTTGGAAGTCCCCTTCGAGAAACAAACCTATCCAAACAAGCAATGAAAGCCTCTGTCGAGAGATCAGCCACGAGCTCGAGATGTACCGCCTTGGTGGATAAACAAACAAACACACATAGGTACGCCTTGTATTGCCTAGCGGTACGCAATCGTGAACTCTTCACCATAAACGGTCCTGCAAAATCCGTACCAACACCTGAAAACGGTCTGACCTCATTCACACGATCAGGGGGCAAGTCCTCCATGAGAGGTTGCATCGTGGCAGCCTTAAGTCGATAACAAGGCATGCACCGAAACACGATGTTCCGTATGACACGGCGGGCAGATAAGATCCAAAACTCCCGCTGGAGCGTGGCCAACAACGCGTTACAGCCGGCATGCGCGTTTTTAATATGACGATCAGTCACCAGCAATTCAACTAACTGTCCCCCCTTGGGGAGCAGAAGTGGGTGACGAGCCGAATACGACAGATTCGCATTGCGCAATCTCCCTCCTACCCGAAGTAACCCGGTCGAATCAACAAAGGGGTTGAGACGCGCGACGGCTCCCTTCAATTTCGAACGTCCACTTCGTATAATCTCCAATTCTGCCCCAAACTTCGAGGACTGTACCAACCAGGCCAAATTCAACAGCGACTCGTTTCGCTCTGCCGGAGTCAGAATAGGGTTCAACGTTCGCTGATCGCGAGGAGTACGACAATTTCGAGCGAATCTCCTAATCCAAGTGGACACGTTTATCAACTTGTCAAGTGAGCTATACCGGTCCAGCAGAAACCCGGCGTCAGGGTCCTCAGCCTTCTGGGTAACATGCACGGCCGCTCTGGGGCCATGATCCGAAGATACTACTACATGGCTGTGGGGCCAGTCCGATTCTCTCTTGGCAAGCCAGGGTGGTCCCCACCACAAATGGTGTCTAACGAGTTCAGGAGCCCGACATCCCCTGGATGCACAATCAGACGGGTTCAATTCTCCTGGTACATGTCTCCAGGTCAGTGGGACCTCAGACGACACAATCTGGGAGACACGGTTCGCAACAAAAACCTCTAAGTTATGGACCGAAGCCTTCAGCCAGCACAAAACAATCTGGCTGTCCGTCCACGCGTACACCGTATCCTCCAAAACCACTGACCCACGCAACACTGTTAGAGTGTGATTCAAAAGTTTGGTCAAAAGAGCAGCCCCGGACAGTTCCAGTTTTGGAATCGTCATCCTTGTCCGAATAGTAGCTACCTTGCTTTTTGCCCAAACCAAACGCACGTCGACCTCCCCGGTGGAGGTGACGGTTCGCAAATAAACCGCTGCCGCAAACCCTCGTTCAGAGGCATCACAAAACCCGTGAAGGGTTGCCCTGTAATCCCCAGCAGGGACCAATTTCCTCGGCAGCGATACATTATTTATGTCCGATAGCGAGGTGAACATTCGCGTCCAATCAGTCAACAAATCACCTGAGAGGTGGGTGTCCCAGGTCAACTGAGCCGCCCATAGCCTTTGCATAAAACATTTGAGAGCAAAGGTGACTGGAGAAATCCATCCATTCGGGTCGAACGTTCTCGCAATCGTTGACAGTACTGACCGCTTCGTCCAGGCCTTCGGTGTTTCTAAAACCACCCGATAGGTAAACTCATCATGGACGGGCCGGTACTGAATTCCAAGCACTGACAACATGTTAGGGTTGTCAAGATTCTCAAAAACGTGCGGGTCTTGTTGAAACTCATCTGGGAGACCAGCCATCAACTCAGGGGAGTTGGACATCCACTTGCGTAGTTCATAGCCGCCTCGTTCCAGCAATTGAATGAGCTCGTCACGTCGGTCCAGAGCTTCCTCTACACTGGCTGCCCCTGTGCAGACGTCATCGACGTACAAATCTTGCTCCAGGATAGCGGCGGCTCTAGGATAGCTCACACGGTCACGCGACGCCAACTCCCGCAGGGTACGCATCGCCAAATACGGGCTAGACCGTAACCCATACGTGTTCGTGTTTAACTCATAGACCTTGACTGGCTCGGCCGTGGACTCACGCCACAGTATCAACTGATACCTTCTGTCAGCCGGATGAATTACCGTTTGCCTAAACATCATCCGAATGTCTGCGACAAATACAATCTGGTGTCTCCGAAAGCTCGTGAGAATATCCGAAATATCACGACTCAACTTGGGTCCCGAATGTAGACACTGATTCAGGGACATCCCGTTCGAGGTAGGTGCTGACCCATCAAAAACAACTCGAATCTTGCCGATAGGGGTTTGTAGGACGGCATGGTGTGGAAGGAAACAATGATCCTCAGATCTCCAGTCCACACCCGATACCGACATGTGTCCTAACGACTCATACTCCCTCATGAAATCAACATATTTTTGTTTAAATACGGCGTCCCTTGTCATCCTACGCTCCATCGACATCAATCTCGTCTCAGCCATCTTCCTAGATTCTCCTAGTGGCGGTCGATCGGCCCTGAAAGGCAGTCGAGTTACAAAACGACCAGAACGAAGGCGACCAGTACTATTCTGGTAAAACAACTCGCACTCTTCTTCGTCTGCGTCGACTCGACGAACGGTGGGAGGTTCCTCTATCTCCCAGAAACGTTGGATAACGTCTGACAACGCTGAGCCAATAAGTATGCCATCTGACTCGGCAGGCCTAACCATTGGCAATGCCGGACCCATGATCACGTGACCAAACTTAGTATCCACAGCAATCAACCCGTCCGGCTGAATAACTCGCCGATCCGACAACAGAAACCTACCCAGAACGTCTGCTCCCAGTAGCAGGTCGACCGGGGCTGGAGTGTCAAAATCGGGATCCGCCAACTTGAGTCCTGATGTCAGGAATCGAACGGCCGGATTCAACTTCACCAAGGGGTGTCTGCCCGTGACATGCGTCATTATGAAACAGTGAGACTCTAACCTGACCAAAAGAGATTGTTGGCAGGCTCAAGATACATTTATTAATCACAGGGTCGTGAGTCGAATATTGGTGATATAGTTGAAACGCTGGATAGGGACTCGCCGGGAATTTGTAGATTTCAGCTCCTTGGTAGACTCAATCCAACTGGTCCACTTCTCCAGACGTCAACAAGTGATTATGCGGTAGCGCCAGGAGGATATTATTCTTCGGCGTGGAACCGATTCAGAGCTCCGTTAGCGCCAGGAGGATATTACTCCTCAGCGTGGAACCGATTCAGAGCTCCGTTAGCGCCAGGAGGATATTACTCCTCAGCGTGGGACCGATTCAGAGCTCCGTTAGCGCCAGGAGGATATTACTCCTCAGCGTGGAACCCTGGAAAGAGACCAGTGTGAATGATAGGAATACAAAAGCGCTACAGCGCCCAGCTATCAGGCGACGGCTCCCCACACGGAGACTTCCGACGAGGGCCCTAGGGTAATTAGGATCTAAGAGTGCCGCAGTCCAATAGACACTGTATAGAAAAGGGGAATACATAGAGTATAAAATACACGAAAATAAGAAAGACTAACTACGAACCAATGCTTACCCATGGATTGGGGATAGTAGGGAAGTTTCATAACAACTACTGCACTTTACAGCAACTAAACATTCAGCTCCATTACAGTACTAAAGGGACTAGCCCATCGCCGCAACTAAAGGTGTGACTTAAAAATTATTGATGCAGAAGATACAACCTCACGTTTCAGAGCTCAAACAATGTCTGCCAAAAAAACAATCAGCTGCCAGACGAGATTCCAGACCCGAATTTCCGAATTTTTATAGTTTTAGTTTTTAACTGGCTAATCCGCCAGTAGCCAATATGGTCAAGGAGGTAGTACGTTACATACCCGTCTTGTTTGGGTAGGATTTTACCTGATAAAATCCGCTAAGATACTAACTAAACTAAACTAACTTACCAAATTAACTACTTAAGATAAAATTCTCTAAAGCTCGTCATCTACAATGTCAGAGAAATATATAACTAACAGTCTAGCTCAACTACATACAAACATCACACATTCGAACCAACAATCAGACATCAGAATTCATACTAAGTTCATACAAGAGTTCACACTAACATCGTGTAAACACAGCCTTACACACAGGGTGCCATTATTTTAGCCAAATGCACACCCAGACTAACTGTCAGAAGTTGAAAAATAAGCAAGATCCCTTGAACTAAAATAAGAACCTTAGTACATAAACGCCCCGATAGCTTAGCTACTATCGTAACGCAGAATAACACCATGAGGGGCAGCTCCCTCAAGTGTTCAAGACTTCCTGCACCGTTAGTGGGTACAGAAAATAATAATAGAGTAGAATATCTATTCTACAACAAAGAGTAAAAAAGTAGAGAATTATAGTTCAAGAGGCCATAAGCTAAAGTAACAGACATTGCAGAGTAACGTTACACAATAAAGAACTTTTACATAGCTGTAGATATAGATGGTTTTTAGAATACAAGGGTCAAAATACTTATTACAAGGAATCGCTAACTACTATTGAATAAGACAGAACGCTGTCGCAGCCTATCTTCAGACAGAAGGTGCTCTCAGACGGACACAGATCGCTCGGCGACAGATATTTTATAGGAAACGTCATGTTTACTACCTATCTAGTACACTGTACAAATTTACATGAAAGTAAGCAGAGTATACGACTAACGCCCGGTTTCTGGTACAAAATCAAGCCATTGATCTACCGTTTTGACAGCTGAAATTGATAAAGGACTGTCAACAACAGATTAAATGTACGAGAAATCGGCCGTTAAACACTAAACTTATTTATTATTTAATAGTCCGAAAAGTTTCCCTACTAAAATCTTCACAATTTATTAATTTATTTTTCGTACTGAGAATTTGGAGGCAAATATTTATCAACAATTATAATATGACAACGGCCGTCAGACTGCGACCATAAATAATGTAGAAATGAGGTAGGTACCCAGATAAACGATCAAATATACTCCTGTCAGACAAAAATAAACACAACAAAATATACAAGCTACGAAAGAAATCTAGCGTTCTACGGCGCTCTTATGGCCTAACTACTCTGACCAGACATAAAACTCTATCACCAATATTCCCTTAATCCGGGCGCCATTGAAACAGTGAGACTCTAACCTGACCAAAAGAGATTGTTGGCAGGCTCAAGATACATTTATTAATCACAGGGTCGTGAGTCGAATATTGGTGATATAGTTGAAACGCTGGATAGGGACTCGCCGGGAATTTGTAGATTTCAGCTCCTTGGTAGACTCAATCCAACTGGTCCACTTCTCCAGACGTCAACAAGTGATTATGCGGTAGCGCCAGGAGGATATTATTCTTCGGCGTGGAACCGATTCAGAGCTCCGTTAGCGCCAGGAGGATATTACTCCTCAGCGTGGAACCGATTCAGAGCTCCGTTAGCGCCAGGAGGATATTACTCCTCAGCGTGGGACCGATTCAGAGCTCCGTTAGCGCCAGGAGGATATTACTCCTCAGCGTGGAACCCTGGAAAGAGACCAGTGTGAATGATAGGAATACAAAAGCGCTACAGCGCCCAGCTATCAGGCGACGGCTCCCCACACGGAGACTTCCGACGAGGGCCCTAGGGTAATTAGGATCTAAGAGTGCCGCAGTCCAATAGACACTGTATAGAAAAGGGGAATACATAGAGTATAAAATACACGAAAATAAGAAAGACTAACTACGAACCAATGCTTACCCATGGATTGGGGATAGTAGGGAAGTTTCATAACAACTACTGCACTTTACAGCAACTAAACATTCAGCTCCATTACAGTACTAAAGGGACTAGCCCATCGCCGCAACTAAAGGTGTGACTTAAAAATTATTGATGCAGAAGATACAACCTCACGTTTCAGAGCTCAAACAATGTCTGCCAAAAAAAACAATCAGCTGCCAGACGAGATTCCAGACCCGAATTTCCGAATTTTTATAGTTTTAGTTTTTAACTGGCTAATCCGCCAGTAGCCAATATGGTCAAGGAGGTAGTACGTTACAATTACTAAAGCTTGCACGGATGTTTTTGTCAAAATGTCATAACGTGGAGAGAACGTGATCACCGATTGACCAACTACATTCGTAACCGTAACATTCCCCACGCCCCGTATTGATTTATTATACCTATTTACCTTGAGGCCCAACCATTTTGCTAAATCATTCGATACAATGCAGCCCTGAGCTCCAGAATCTAATAGGGCGCGAACGTACGTTGGGTTGCCCGCCAAATCCCAAACAAGCACAGAGGCGATCGGTAACACCACCGTCTCCGGTTGGGGGGCAACAAATGGTTGGACCGCAAATTCCTAGCGAGGGCCCCCGGGGCCCCACTCTGCCTGTAACCGATCAGGTATGCAGCTATACGGCAGAGGGTCCCATTGTACAAATGGCCCACGCGCCGGTTCCATTCCCAACCTACGATTCCCCGTAAAGGGGGGTGGGCGTGAATTCAACCATGGCCGCTCCATGAGCGGGGGGGACATCACATGTGACCGACGAGGACGAGGCGACGAGCGGGGCGACAACTGAGGCGGCGTCCGAACCGCACCCGCATAGCTCGAAGGTGTCCCATGCCATCCGCCCGTTACGGCCTGCTCAACACACCCAATGTCCCGCTGGGTCGGATGCTGAGTCGCAACCGAAAACTCAGGGCCCCCCATGTAATGGTCCTGAGTGCGGCCCTGCACCCTGGTACTGCCCTGTGCACGTGGGGACGTTGGCCCCTGAGTTGCGCTCCGAGTCGCAAACGAATTCTCAGGGCCCCATGCCGTGTCACCCTGGGTACGGCCCTGTGGACGTGGGGACGTTGGCCCCTGAGTTGCGCTCCGAGTCGCAAACTAATTCTCAGGGCCCCATGCCGTGTCACCCTGGGTACGGCCCTGTGGTGGCTGTTGGCCGGACCGGTTCATGCACAACAGATTGTTGTTTACCTATGTTAACTAACTGGTTGACTAACTGGTAATTCAATGCAAATTTCAATTCAATATCTGTCTGTCTACTACCAGCAATAGACTTATAGCTTACAATACTACCAATCTATGTGGATATAGGAACAACCAAGTACCTAACCGCCTATACCTACAGATTGATAGTCCCAAATCGTGCCTTCCTGGAGCCCTTGACGGCTGCAAATCTCAGGAAGCCACGCTCTAGCTACCAAAATGTTCAGGCTTCTCAGCACCTAATGACCTCGTAGGGGCCCATCAGCTACGAGGTAGCGTAACGATCAGCACCAAGTCGACTCATTTTACAAGTGTCATGATGTCCACCACGTAGCATTGCAACACATAAAATCACTTGAACAAAAGCTTGCAGAGGCACACCACGAGCTTCAAGTTTTCAGCGGGCGGGAGGAACAGCGAGACAGTGCTACAACCAGGGCCTTCTATAATGAGGTCATGAGCCAAACTGGCATACCAACTATTGACCTAACAGCTTGTGATCTCACGTGTGATAGTCCTAATAGATCGCAATCAGTAACCACTATGAGCTGTAGTAAAAATAAATTAAAGAAATATGTTAAATTGAATAATTATACATAAAAAACACAAAAACTAGCTAATAGAAATAAAATATTTTGTAAAAATGTAAATTGTAGCAAGGAATGTGTCGAATTAATTAAGGAAATCGATGATTGTAGATTATGTTTGGAAAAAACTACAGAAAAGTACGAATGTGACACACGGCGACTCCAGTCAGATATGCATATTTTAAACTCATCATTACAAAGTATTGCACGTAAATATGAGTCAGCACAATACGAAATTAAGGAACATGTGTCGGCTATGAATAGTTTGTTGGAGACGTGTAAGTATAATTATGACACGTTCATATCTTTGACCGACAATCACATCTGTGATTGTAAACAAGCTCCAGCGGACTGTTCCGTGCCGACCGTGTGTCCCGCCGAGCAGCCGGCCGAACAGCTGATACTGACCCAGGCGCCGCCGTCAGTCGACTTGAGTACTAATAGTGTTATCAATAACGCCTCCTTCTCTCGGACAAAGGATAGGTATATAATGTACAGCGATGAACTTGGAAAAAATATGGGTTTACAACTTAGTCAGCGCGTGGGCCATATGGCGCCACATATTCACAAATATTAAACAAAGTGTTGTCATCGCAGTTTTTAGAACCAACCACCCTAATTATTTTAATTGGTAGAAGGGAAAATGTATCTAAAAAACTAATTACTAAATACTTTTCCAAATTAAATTCTTTACAAAATGTAGATAGAATAATCTTGTTTGCGTTTCCCTTCAGCCAATCTTTGTCACAACATGAAAATCATATAAGACATGATTATAATATATTTATACACACATTGACATGTCGTCATACTGAAAAATTTCATTTCATAGACACCAATATTTGTATTGGAAAATATTTTTATTTGACTAAGGATAGGTATTACCTATCTAGGTTTTATACAAAACAGATAGCACAGTCACTATCTTATTTTATTTTGAACTCAGTCAAGTTTTTGACTGATGAAACGCCTGCTTCTATTGAGCAGTGTAATAATAATGACATGTACTCCTTGGAATCTGTTCCAAGCTCTTTAAATTAACCCATAGGACAACAGAGAGTAACTCTGGCAGTAATATTAATATTTGTATAAATATACCTTCATCTTGCCCATTAAATCAAGTTACTAGTAATGAAAAATGTAAAAGTAAGAATATTTTAAACGTGGTTCATCAAAATATACAGGGCATGTTAAGTAAAGAACTGGAAATTGAGTTATTCATGAACTGTAATAATATTGATATTTTATGTATAACAGAGCACTTTTTAAAGAGTTATCAGTTCATGTTCAACTTTAATAACCACCACGTTGCTAGTTCGTTCAACAGAAAAACAGCTGATCGCGGTGGCGCCTTAATACTTGTAAATAATAGTTTTAAATATAAGGAACGAGTTGACATAGTGAGCCTGTCTGTTGAGCGTACCATGGAAATAGCCTGTATTGAACTTGAACAACTTATTGTAATGAGCGTATACAGACCACCAGATTCATCCTTTGATTTATTCGAAAAGAAAATGGATGAAGTGTTGATTAAAATCAGCGATAAAAACAATTTTTTTATAATTTGTGGTGATTTTAATGTTAATCTGTTAGAGGATAATAATATTTGTACTAGATTAAAATCTTTATTTTTATGTCACAACATGAACTATCTGTTTTTGGAGCCTACTAGAATTACTGCAATATCTGCTACCTGCATTGACAATATATTTACTAACATTACGCCCATTTTCAAATCGGTCATCAATAAATTAACCTCTGATCACTCTGGTCAGATAGGTATATTCAATATTAAATTAAAAAAGGACCAAAAAGAGGATATTACATGTGTGCCCGTTAGTGACACTCGGCTTGAACACTACAGGAATAATATTTTAGATAAACTATGGGAAATACCATACAGTGACGATCCAAATTTGTTGTACAACTCAGTATTTAACCTTGTCAAAAATAAATATGATACGGTATTTAAATCAAAAACTATAAAAGTTAATAACAAAGCTTTGTTTAGTGATTGGGCGACAGTTGGAATTCATAGGAGCAGACGAAGATTATATGAACTCTATGAAGAGAAATCATATAACAAAAATACGGCCTTTCTAGATTATGATCGTAGTTATTCAAAAATGTTTAAACGCGTTTGTGCCGTAGCTAAATCTAATTTCATTAAAAACAAAATTGAATCTAGTAGCAATGTAATGAAAACGACTTGGCAAATTATAAACAGAGAGACTGGAAAGGCCAAAGCTACACATAATAACTTCAAGCTTAAGATAGATAATCAATTGCTAAGTACAGACCTAGAAGTAGCAAAAGCTTTCGAAAATTTCTTTACGGACATTCCAGTTTCAACAACCAAGTCTTTAAATTCATCTCCCGCTGCTGCTGAATCTATACTTAAACAAAACTTTGAGGAATGTAAAACAGATTTTAAATTTAGGCACGTAAATAATGAAGACATTGTAAAAGCGTTTAAATCCCTGGAAATGAAAAAGACAGCTGACGCCCATGGTCTATCAGTAAAAATTATTAGTTCCATTGTAGATTGTATTGCACCTCACCTTTGTTGTATATTTAATCAATGTATAGATAGTGGTGTGTTTCCTGACTTGATGAAACTAAGTAAAGTTATACCTTTATTCAAAGCTGGTAGTACATCAGACCCCACCAATTTTAGACCCATATCGATACTACCAACGCTTAGCAAAATATTTGAAAAACTCATACTTAATCAATTGCAAAGTCATTTTTATCTCAATAATTTAATTCATATTGCTCAGTTTGGTTTCACAAAGGGTCGTTCAACAGCCGATGCTGGTGTTGAACTAATCGACAATGTTGTAGGTATGACGAGGTAAACAATGCTATCTCTAGTATAGTGAACTGGTTTATAGTGAACTGGTTTACTGTTAACAATTTATTACTTAATGTTCGATTCCAAATCGCTATTCGATCGATGGTTTCGGAACGGCCATTTTGAATTTGACGTTGCTGCCAACCTAGCAGTTTTTTGACAACTGACAGACGAAAAGCTCTCGCAATGTAACGCGTATTGATTGGGGTATTGAAAATAAATCGCAAGCCATCTGGATTTGTATTCGGGTTCCCCTCAGGATTGTCTATATAGCTGAGTGTGTTGTGGTTCCCCGAACCAGATAAAGTTCGCATTTACGTGGCCGATTGGTTTTTCCCACGTAACATAACCTGTGTTGGAACACTGTGCGCGTCGAAGCTGGCCTGCCAGTCATACCTGGTTGGCTGAAGAACCTGTCTACCAAGAAGAGCCTAGGGTGCACCCGGGCCTTGCAGAGAGACAGGAGTTTGACGGGAACGAAGCACAGACCAGGTTAGATTGACTCCATAAGTAATAGCTCGGTGAATCGCCGACGTTCTCACTTCTTGGCATCTGATCGCTACGCTACCTCGTAGCTGATGGGCCCCTACGAGGTCATTAGGTGCCGAGAAGCCTGAACAATTTTGGTAGCAGAGCGTGGTTTCCTGAGATTTGCAGCCGTCAAGGGCTCCAGGAACCCACGATTTGGGACTATCGTCGTTATTAGCTAACTTGGTGTTGTTCCTGTATCCACATAGATTGGTAGTATTGTAAGCTATAAGTCTATTGCTGGTAGTAGACAGACAGATATTACAGTTTTCCCTAAATGACCAGTTGTACTGAGATGTGACTCAGAATAGTAGGTTTTCAACTTAGGTACATTGTAGGTGAATTGAAATTTGTATTGAAGTACCAGTTAGTCAATCTATTAGTGGTCTAGTAATGCTAATGAATGTTTGGTTAACATAAGTAGTTACATCTATTGATAGCAGGCTATTACATTGTTTTCAGTTTATAGCAATTTATAACTTGAACTAATATTGACTATCTGTGTGTGTTATAATGATAAAGGGAAACTAAATTGTATTACAGAATTTATATAGATATAAAACTCGGTTCCTATTGTTTAAGGAAAACAGCATTGTTTAAGTTGTGGTTTAGGGTTCCCTCGTTTGGGTTATAGACTGGAGGGTCCAATAAAATTGAGTTACTGCAAATTGTGAGTAAGTATCGTTCCGATCATGTCGCTATCTGAAATCCAGAAGGGTGTTTCTAAGGAACTCAGATGGTTTTCCTCCGCACACGGTCTGATAGACCGTTTAGATAGGCATGATGTGGTATTGGAGCGGTCTATGGACGTTAAGGAACGTTACAACAGGGTGCTCGAATTGTCCGCGCAGGCGGAATCAGTTGATGGTTGCGCACCTGACAGGCTGTCACGGTTGCTAGGGGATGTCGACCAATGTATGGAGATGGCAGCTGCTATCACGCAGAAGGCTGCGGACATACGTAGACAGCGCGAGTCCAGCCATGGTGGTGACATTGAAGCACCTCTGCCGCTTCAGGGTTCGGGGTCCAGGTTACCTGCCATAACTATGCCTACTTTTGACGGAGTGTCCGGTGAATGGATGAGCTTCATCAATCTGTTCGACAGTTTGGTGCACATGCGATCGGACATTACCAAGTCTGTCAAGATGGCTCAGCTGGTGGCAGCATTGAGGGGTGAGCCTAGGGAGCTGGTCGCTCATTTGACAGTTACGGAGGGTAACTATGAAACGGCCAGACAATTGTTGGTCAGACGTTACCATAACAAACGGAGGTTGGCCGATGCCCAACTGAACCGTTTGTTTAGTATCCCAGTTGTGAACAAGGTCGGGGCCATACAGACGGAGGTTTTGAACCCATTGTTGTCCGTCACCAAGGCTCTAGAGAATCTTGGACTTCCGGTTGGTGAATGGTCGTACCTACTGCTGTACATTGTACTTTCCCGCCTACCCGCTGACGTGCAGACTCGTTTCGAACAGTCTCACGGGAGGTCGGCCGAGGACCTGCCCGCCTTCTCCGACTTGGTCGGATTCTTGGAAGAGGAGGCTCGACGGGCAGAGAATTTGGGGTTGACGGTCACCCATCCTTCGGAGCCACAGAGAGCTGCCGGGAGCGCTGTGAGTAGGGGCCCTCCGACGAGGAAGGACCGCACCAACCGGCAGTCGTATGGGACTGTGAGTGCATTGACCCCACATAGTGAGACCTGCCCATGTTGTAGGCAGATTGGCCATGCTGTGGCCAATTGCAATAAGTTCGGGGAACTTAGGGTTGAGGGACGGCGCCGGATGGCCAAGCAGCGGAGCTGGTGTTTCCTGTGCCTCGGGCCACACATGGCTAGGGACTGCACGCGTACCAAAATGTGCGGATATTGTGGTGGGGCCCACAACAATCTGTTGTGCATGAACCGGTCCGGCCAACAGCCTCCACAGGGCCGTATCCAGGGTGACACGGCATGGGGCCCTGAGAATTCGTTTGCGACTCGGAGCGCAACTCAGGGGCCAATGTCCCCACGTGCACAGGGCGGTACTAGGGTGCAGGGCCGCACTCAGGGTCATCACATGGGGGGCCCTGAGTTTGCGGTTGCGACTCAGCATCCGATCCAGCGGGCAATGGGGCCACAGGCACGCAGCCACCCATGGGTGCAGGGCCGCACTCAGGGTCATCACATGGGGGGCCCTGAGTTTTCGGTTGCGACTCAGCATCCGACTCAGCGGGACATTGGGTATGTTGAGCAGGCCGTAACGGGCGGGTGGCATGGGACACCTTCGAGCTATGCGGATGCGGTTCGGACGCCGCCTCAGTTGTCGCCCCGCTCGTCGCCTCGTCCTCGTCGGTCGCATGTGATGTCCCCCCCGCTCATGGAGCGGCCACGGTTGAATTCACGCCCACCCCCCTTCGGGGGGCGTCGTAGGGTGGCAATGGAACCGGCGCGTGGGCCATTTGTACAATGGGATCCTCTGGCGTATAGCTGCCTACCTGATCGGTTACAGGCACAGTGGGGCCCCGGGGGTCCTCGCTAGGTGTCAAAATGACATCATAGCATCAATGTACAGCGCCATCTAGTCTTCCATAGTACGAACCACCTCACCCACAACTATACCCTAAATCAATACCTTTAGAGGTGGTTCGACTAATAAAGGCTAGATGGCGCTAATTAACCATATCTTATAAATTCCGTTCAACTCGATTTAACCACCATTCTCGCATCAGAGCTCTTGCCGCGAATACCTTGTACAAACCGAATTAAAGATCTTCAGATAAAACTAAACACCTATTATTTGGGGCACCCATTTTCATGGTGACCCCGACGTTCGAAATAACGCAGTGAAGAAATTGGACGGAAGAAACCTGCAAATACGCCGCCGCGCCGCCCGCGACAAGGACAAAGGCGCGAGCACATGGTCGCAGCCATCTTGCGTATTGCCGCGTTATTGCCGCGTATTCGTTTCAACAGCCATCTGAAATTCTTTCCTGCATTAGAACAAGTAAAAGCGACCACGAGGCGTCGAAGAAAGTGATCCTGCAAGGCGAAACCCCAGGAAAACACACTAAGACATCACCACGTGCGTCCCGCGTGTGCCCCCCAACATCTGAAGACCATCAGCCGAGAATCAAATCACCGAGCAGCCGAAACCCAACGGACGTACAAGGAGCAGCATATCCGAAGCCCGGTGGAGCGTCCAGCCGAGACTGGACTCGAGACCCGTCGGAAGCCGAGGAGCCGCCCCTGCTGTTGGACGAAAGGCGCGCCAGAGACGAGAGACATAAAAACATAAGTATCTACCGATCACGTGAGTTGGCACAAAATTTCCCCCCCATTTATTTTATCTATACACCGTTATTAGTAGGTAAATTATTGGTAAATTTCGACATTTCCATATGATGATATCAAGGAACGCGATAGTGTCTGTATGACGCACAAACGAGACTCTGAGGAAATTCGTCGTTAATCTACCTATCAAACAATATCTATCTATATCTATCTATCTAAATATTCCCATTAGCTAAAATGCCCAATAACGACGTGGCAACCGTAGAGAAATCTAAACCTGAGAGCATATCAGAACTAATAAGAAAGCGAGGGATTATAAAGGGGAAAATGACCCTATTTGTCAAATTTATAGCATCCATAAAACCCGAAACGATGACTGCCGAACAAATAATCGAGCTTGGGCTGCGCACAGACAAAATGCAACTCGAGTTTTTACAGTTTGATAAAATACAAAGTAATATCGAAACCCTCTGCTCAGATATTGACAAGCAGTTACTCGAAAGAGACTCCTTCGAATCTCAGTATTATCAATACATAGCTAAAGCCAAAGGCACTTTAAATCAAAAAGCGACAGACCAGACCGACTTACAAGAACCTACACATCATTGCAAACATAGCTCAGATGCTAGCGATTCCATTAGGTACCCAGATATTAGCCTACCCTCATTTAATGGAGACATTACACAGTGGATCGAATTCCGAGATACTTTCGACGCACTTATAAATCAGGGTAACCTGAAGCCCATACAAAAATATAAATATTTGAGAAGTTGTCTAAAGGGCAGTGCTTTGGAAGTTGTAGGAGCGCTGGAATATTCGGAGGAAGGGTACAGCATAGCATGGCAATTACTTTGCGAACGCTATAATAACCCAAAAGTATTGGTCTACAATCATTTGCGAGCGCTTTTCGGCATCGATAGCGTACAATCGAATCCAATGGCACTAAGGGGCATGGGTGATAACATATCGAAACACCTTAGAACCCTAAGAAGCTTAAATATAGCAACCGAAAACTGGGATATATTGATAATTTTCTTTTTATCTAGCAAGCTAGAAAAGTCACTACAACTAAAATGGGAAGAAAAATCCAACTCACGTGAACTTCCTACATTACAGGATTTCAAGACTTTTTTGAGGTCCCGAGCTGACCTTTTGGAGTCGATGAACAGCAACCAAGCTGTTGAAAATACAAACCGGAATTCGAGTAATACAACTGAAAAGGCGATGATAACCACGTCCCGCAACAATCCGGAAGCTAACAAGGTAACAAAACCACCTACTACCCAGCATAATCACTGCCCTTTTTGCAAGGGCACCCACTACCTAAATCAGTGTACACAGTTCCTAGCCCTTAGCCCTATAGCTCGCAGCCGAGCTGCGAAGAGGTTACGACTCTGCACTAACTGCCTGAGATCGAATCACGCGGTGCCGAACTGCCGAGCCAGCAAGTGTACCAAGTGTTCAGGTAAACATCATACTTTGTTACACATACCTACTATACCTACTCCAGCGAACGAGCAATCTATTTATAATCCCGAGCGATTACCTACACAACCGAACACATCTCGTCCTACCTATAATCCCGAGCGATTACCTACACAACCGAGCGTATCTCGTCCTATGACGCTATACACCCCACAACAACAATCTACATCCGAAAATCAATCCATAAACTTGCATATTAAGCAAATCAACACGTCAAATGACAATGCTTGTTCACAGCCGATGCAAAACAAGCATGTTTTCTTATCTACAGCTGTAGTAAACATAACCGATCACGAAAACAAACAACAAAGCATGAGAATCCTATTGGATTCCGGCTCGCAATCGTGCTACATAACAGAAAGGGCACACAAAAAACTAAACCTACCTGTACACAACACAGATACCGATGTCATGGGTATCAGCAACACAATAATAAACGTTAAACACTATTGTAACGTTATTATTCACTCTAGAACCGAACCATTTTCTGTGGATCTATCTTGCTATATTGTACCTACAATCTGCAACCTACCTAACTATGATATAGGAAATCTTATCATACCTAAACGATTCCGACTGGCTGATGATGGATTCAATTCAGCCGGCGAAATCGACATGATACTGGGCGCCGAAAAATTCTATGACCTATTGTGCGTAAACCGACACGAATTAGGAACTAACTTACCGACTTTGCAAAAAACCAAATTGGGCTGGATCGTGACTGGCTCGACGACGGGGCCAGTACGCCAGCAAACTAGATGTCATTTCATTCAACAACAAATGAGAAGCATTTTCGAAACTGAGGAAAATTCCACACTTTCCAATGATGATATCACGGAGTGCGAAAGTGTCTTTATGACGCATAATCGAGATTCTGAGGGAAAGTTTGTCGTAAAAATACCTCTAAAAGAACCTGCTTCAAGTTTAGGTAGATCAAGACACATTGCCTATAAGAGATTTCTGTCATTAGAAAACAAATTTAGTAAAAATTCAGAATATAAAAAACAATACGTCCAATTCATGAGAGATTTCCAACAAGCGGGCCGCATGAAAGAGATGGAATACTCCAATGTAGGACCCCAAGTCTACTTACCGCATCACGCGGTAATTAATATCGAAAAATTATCAACCCCAGTGAGGGTTGTCTTTGACGCATCATGTCCAACAGACACTGGAAAATCGCTTAACGATATTCAATATAAGGGTACGATATTTCAAGATAGCCTAATCAATATACTAGTAAGATTTAGAACTTACAAATTTGTAGTAAATGCAGAGATACAGAAAATGTTTTGCCAGGTCAATATTGATCAATCACAACAAAACCTACAAAATATACTATGGAGGGAAAACTCAACCGATCCTCTACGTACCTACACATTAACTACTCTCAGTTTTGGCTTGAAGGCGGCCCCCTACATAGCCACGAGATGCCTACTGCAGCTAGCAACCGAATTCGAAGGTAAATACCCTACAGCAGCCGAAGCAATAAAAGGTTCATTCTACTACGATGACTGGATCTATGGAGGCGACGACGAAGCAGCGCTAATCGAGACAGCAACGCAAGTAGCGGCCATCCTGCGTACAGCCTGCTTCAATCTACGAAAATGGAAGTCGAACTCAAAAACCATATTAAAAAAGGTATGTAACACCGACTCAACAAATCCGACCGAGAGCGGAAATAACACACACAAACTATTAGGTATCACATGGTGCAGCCACACAGATTGTTTACAATTCTCATTCAAAGAACAACCAATGCCAGATCGACTTACGAAAAGAAAGGTCCTGTCTATAATTTCAGCTATCTATGATCCTACGGGCTTAATTAGTCCCGTTTTAGTGACAGCTAAATGTTTTATTAAAAAACTATGGCAGGATAAAACTTCATGGGACGAAACCCTATCGCCCGCTTTAACAAGAGAATGGATATCTTACTATAGGAGTCTATTTTCTTTAAACAATCTATCCATACCGAGACGCACAATCATAAACAATTACGTAACACTAGAACTGCATGGGTTTGCAGATAGTTCAAAAACATGTTACGGAATTGCAATTTATTTACGTTCCATTGATAATTTAGGTAATATACAGGTGCATTTGTTATGCACAAAGTCTAGAATTGCTAGAGAGGAAACAATACCCCGCTTAGAATTACGCGCAGCGGTATTGTTATCACAAGTAATGGAATCACAAGGCAATAACCTTGCCAAACGAGTCAGTAAAATATACCTATGGTCTGACTCACAGGTGGTATTGGCGTGGATAAAAACACCGCCACCTAAACTAGGTACTTTCATCAGTAACAGAGTAGCGGAAATTCAGAGATTAACCAAGATCGAAGACTGGCATTGGGTGTGTTCGGCTGAAAATCCAGCTGACATTATATCGAGAGGAATTCAACCTCATATATTAAGAAAAAGCAATCTGTGGTGGTCGGGTCCCGCCTGGCTATCTGGTCAAACGGCGCAGTGGCCTCTGCACAATCAAACTAACACACAAATACAAACAAAGGACACAGAACAAACTATATCCTTAGTTAACCCAACAAACATCGAGAATAATTTCATAGATAAATTGTTTCATAAATATTCAAACGACAAAAAATTATCGCGAGTGTTTGCCTATACTCTGCGATTCATCAATAACCTACAAAATCCTTGTAATAAAATAAGCGGACCGCTGTCCGTTCAAGAATTAAATGATTCGATGCATAAACTAATTATGCGCGCACAAATAACATCACTACCTATTGAATACAAACTTTTAAGTCAGAATAAATCAATACCAACGTCATCAAATATTAAATGCCTTAACCCGTTTTTTGAAGATGGCCTGTTGAAAGTTGGAGGAAGGTTAAACCTATCAAACATTCCCGAAACTAAAAAACATCCTATAATTTTGCATCCAAAACACATACTCACTGAAACTATAATGAGAAACATGCATATCAAACTCTTCCATTGTGGTCCACAGCTACTGCTAGCATGCATGAGAGAGCAGTACTGGCCATTAAATGGAAAAGGTCTGGCTAACAAAATTGTACACAAATGCGTTACATGTTTCAAAGCAAAACCACTCATACACGTACCCATTATGGGTCAACTACCTACAATAAGAACTACTCCTTCACCGCCATTCCACACAACATTTTGTGATTATGCTGGGCCCTATTCAATTCGAGATAGAAGGGGGCGTGGTTTCAAGTCTTACAAATGTTGGATAGCTATGTTTGTTTGCTCGTCGACAAGGGCAGTTCACATTGAGTTGGTTTCAGGTTTAGAATCACAAGCCTTTATTGCCGCCTTCCGGCGATTCATATGCAGAAGAGGTAAACCAAGTCAAATGGTAAGTGACAACTCGACCACATTCCGTGGAGCAAATAATGATTTAGTAGAACTATACAGATACCTAAACGAAAATTTTAGCGAACTTACCAACTTCCTTGCAAACGAAGGTATTTCCTGGAAATTCTTACCCCCCTACAGCCCGCATCTAGGCGGCCTACATGAAGCTGCAATTGGCAGCTGTAAGCTTCATCTTAAGAGGGTATTAAGTCAAGCCTTATTAACATTTGAAGAATTCTCTACGGTTCTTACTCAAATTGAGGCAATATTAAACTCGCGCCCATTGTGTCCCATACCTAATGCTAATAATGATGATTTTCCCATTCTTACGCCAGCTCACTTTCTGATCGGTAGATCGTACACGTCTCTGGCGGACTACGAATACCAAGATGTATCAAGGAATAAGTTAAATCACTTCCAACAACTCCAACAGATACAACAGGACTTCTGGAAGCGGTGGTCTCGAGAGTACCTGGGTCTCCTACAGCAGAGGTGCAAGTGGAGGAGCACAAAGGGACCTAACCTCACCGTCGGCTCAATCGTGCTGGTGAAGGACGATCGCTTACCACCCTGCCAGTGGAAGTTGGGACGCATCGCGAAGACACAAGACGGTCAAGATGGCGAAACGAGGGTCGCCGTCATCCAAACAACAAAAGGCCTTATCAAACGAGCCTTCAATAATATTTGCCCCTTACCTATTTCTCTGTCAGATACCGACTATTAGTTCTAAGTAATCAGTGTAGGTAGACAGGGACTATATAATTAATTAATCACTTTATTACACAAACAAGTGAAATGTAACCTAATTAACTACTGCCTACTTAATAAAAAAATACTTCTCTTGTGTTTTCTTCATAAGATCTAGAATCTTTCTAGGTAGGTAACTAAAACAGAACGCTAGGAGTATACATAAATCTATTAATAAATTAGCTAGTCACATTCATAAATTACAGTTATATTTGTATACCTAGTAGAGTTTAGGCGCTCTGGAGTATGTCAAAATGACATCATAGCATCAATGTACAGCGCCATCTAGTCTTCCATAGTACGAACCACCTCACCCACAACTATACCCTAAATCAATACCTTTAGAGGTGGTTCGACTAATAAAGGCTAGATGGCGCTAATTAACCATATCTTATAAATTCCGTTCAACTCGATTTAACCACCATTCTCGCATCAGAGCTCTTGCCGCGAATACCTTGTACAAACCGAATTAAATATCTTCAGATAAAACTAAACACCTATTATTTGGGGCACCCATTTTCACTAGGAATTTGCGGCCCAACCATTGGTTGCCCCCCAACCGGAGACGGTGGTTTACCGATCGCCTCTGTGCTTGTTTGGGATTTGGCGGGCAACCCAACATACGTTCGCGCCCTATTAGATTCTGGAGCTCAGGGCTGCATTGTATCGAATGATTTAGCAAAATGGTTGGGCCTCAATATAAATAATGTATCGCTGCCGAGGAAATTGGTCCCTGCTGGGGTTTACAGGGCAACCCTTCACGGGTTTTGTGATGCCTCTGAACGAGGGTTTGCGGCAGCGGTTTATTTGCGAACCGTCACCTCCACCGGGGAGGTCGACGTGCGTTTGGTTTTGGCAAAAAGCAAGGTAGCGCCTATTCGGACAAGGATGACGATTCCAAAACTGGAACTGTCCGGGGCTGCTCTTTTGACCAAACTTTTGAATCACACTCTAACAGTGTTGCGTGGGTCAGTGGTTTTGGAGGATACGGTGTACGCGTGGACGGACAGCCAGATTGTTTTGTGCTGGCTGAAGGCTTCGGTCCATAACTTAGAGGTTTTTGTTGCGAACCGTGTCTCCCAGATTGTGTCGTCTGAGGTCCCACTGACCTGGAGACATGTACCAGGAGAATTGAACCCGTCTGATTGTGCATCCAGGGGATGTCGGGCTCCTGAACTCGTTAGACACCATTTGTGGTGGGGACCACCCTGGCTTGCCAGGAGAGAATCGGACTGGCCCCACAGCCATGTAGTAGTATCTTCGGATCATGGCCCCAGAGCGGCCGTGCATGTTACCCAGAAGGCTGAGGACCCTGACGCCGGGTTTCTGCTGGACCGGTATAGCTCATGTGTGTTTGTTTGTTTATCCACCAAGGCGGTACATCTCGAGCTTGTTGCTGATCTCTCGACAGAGGCTTTCATTGCTTGTTTGGATAGGTTTGTTTCTCGAAGGGGACTTCCAACTTTGATCCGCTCTGATAACGGCACTAACTACGTCGGTGCGGAACGATACTTACGAGAGATAGTCAACTTTTTGAATGTAAATAAAGTGGATATTGGAACGGCCCTCTCCCGTCGGGGTATACAGTGGACCTTCAGCCCACCGATTTGCCCCCACTGGGGTGGGATTTTTGAGGCCGTAGTTAAGTCAGCTAAGACGCACTTGGGGCGTATAGTAGGTCAGACCGCGCTGACTTTTGAGGAG
Organism: Argyresthia goedartella; assembly: GCA_949825045.1. NCBI lineage: Eukaryota > Metazoa > Arthropoda > Insecta > Lepidoptera > Argyresthiidae > Argyresthia > Argyresthia goedartella. The sequence goes on from OX463820.1 coordinate 36,561,266, forward strand.
CTCGCGACATTGTTTTGTAAGATCGAGGCCGTTCTCAATTCGCGACCGTTGTGTCCGCTCAGCTCGGATCCAAATGACCTGGAGGCTCTGACCCCAGGCTATTTCTTGATAGGACAGCCACTTAACGCGTTGCCCGAGCACCCCTTCGAGGGAGTGAAATTGTATCGGTTGTCAAGGTATCAGATGTTGCAGCAGTTTACTCAGAATTTCTGGAAGCGTTGGTCGCTCGAGTATCTGCATATCTTACAACAGCGCCTTAAGTGGACTGACAAAACCAGCCCCCCTAGTGTTGGTGACCTCGTTCTGGTTAAGGATGCTAACCTACCGCCACTACGTTGGCGCAGGGGGCGCATTGTTAACTTGTTCCCTGGCAAGGACGGGACCCCCCGGTCTGCGGAGGTTCTAGTAGGAGGCTCGGTTCTAAAACGAGCGGTAGCAACGTTGTCTCGGCTGCCCGTAGATTAGGGGACAGGTGGGTGCCTGTCCGGGCGGGTGATTGTTCGATTCCAAATCGCTATTCGATCGATGGTTTCGGAACGGCCATTTTGAATTTGACGTTGCTGCCAACCTAGCAGTTTTTTGACAACTGACAGACGAAAAGCTCTCGCAATGTAACGCGTATTGATTGGGGTATTGAAAATAAATCGCAAGCCATCTGGATTTGTATTCGGGTTCCCCTCAGGATTGTCTATATAGCTGAGTGTGTTGTGGTTCCCCGAACCAGATAAAGTTCGCATTTACGTGGCCGATTGGTTTTTCCCACGTAACATAACCTGTGTTGGAACACTGTGCGCGTCGAAGCTGGCCTGCCAGTCATACCTGGTTGGCTGAAGAACCTGTCTACCAAGAAGAGCCTAGGGTGCACCCGGGCCTTGCAGAGAGACAGGAGTTTGACGGGAACGAAGCACAGACCAGGTTAGATTGACTCCATAAGTAATAGCTCGGTGAATCGCCGACGTTCTCACTTCTTGGCATCTGATTGCTACGCTACCTCGTAGCTGATGGGCCCCTACGAGGTCATAAGGTGCCGAGAAGCCTGAACACTTAATGAAAAGAAAACTAAATGTATTAAATTCGTGTTACCCAATGTGAACCCGGTAACTACAGACATATTTATAAAAGGACAGAGATTGGACCTTGTGCAGTCGACTGTCTTTTTGGGCATTACTTTAGACGCCAAACTACAATGGGATCTTCATATAAATAAATTGTCGAACAGACTGAGTTCGGCAGCGTTCGCAGTTAAAAAAATTAGAGCTCTTACCGACGTAGACACCGCTAAACTAGTCTACTTTAGTTACTTTCATAGTCTAATGACCTATGGTATTTTATTGTGGTGTCACGCTGCGAATGCTAATAGTATATTTATTCTGCAGAAACGGGCTGTTCGTGCAATTTATAGATTAGGGCCTAGAGTGTCACTGAGGGAAAAGTTTAAAGAAATCAATATTCTGACATTTGTGTCTCAATATATCTATGACAATCTTGTGTATGTAAAAAGAAATATAACTAATTTTCAGAAGTACAGTGATATACACAATTTTAATACTAGAAATAAAGACAAGTTGGTTGCTTATGTAAGCCGACTACATAAAATTAGTAATTCTTTTAAAGGCAATTGTATACGCTATTACAATAAGGTCCCTACTGATATTAAAAACTTACCTTTACACAAGTTTAAAATAATAATAAAACAGAAATTGTATAAAAAAGGTTACTACAGGATATCTGATTACTTAGAGGACAGATGTCCATGGGAATAGATTGTTTGAGTAACAGGCTGTTTCGATATATAATTAGCATTCATTTTGTAATTTGACAATATTTTATTTAAAAAAGGAAACGCAAAAGATGCGACGACTGTGGAGTTTCTTCGGTGAGCTCTTCTCCACAGATTCCGCCATTGGGTTAGTGAACTCACCCAAAAAAATGTAATGACGGATCTAAGTGATGTAACAACATCCTATGGAAATAAATGATTTTTGATTTTGATTTGATTTTGATCGCCTCTGTGCTTGTTTGGGATTTGGCGGGCAACCCAACATACGTTCGCGCCCTATTAGATTCTGGAGCTCAGGGCTGCATTGTATCGAATGATTTAGCAAAATGGTTGGGCCTCAAGGTAAATAGGTATAATAAATCAATACGGGGCGTGGGGAATGTTACGGTTACGAATGTAGTTGGTCAATCGGTGATCACGTTCTCTCCACGTTATGACATTTTGACAAAAACATCCGTGCAAGCTTTAGTAATGACGCATGTCATGGGCAGACACCCCTTGGTGAAGTTGAATCCGGCCGTTCGATTCCTGACATCAGGACTCAAGTTGGCGGATCCCGATTTTGACACTCCAGCCCCGGTCGACCTGCTACTGGGAGCAGACGTTCTGGGTAGGTTTCTGTTGTCGGATCGGCGAGTTCTTCAGCCGGACGGGTTGATTGCTGTGGATACTAAGTTTGGTCACGTGATCATGGGTCCGGCATTGCCAATGGTTAGGCCTGCCGAGTCAGATGGCATACTTATTGGCTCAGCGTTGTCAGACGTTATCCAACGTTTCTGGGAGATAGAGGAACCTCCCACCGTTCGTCGAGTCGACGCAGACGTCTTCGTCTGCGTCGACTCGACGAACGAGTTGTGCGAGTTGTTTTACCAGAATAGTACTGGTCGCCTTCGTTCTGGTCGTTTTGTAACTCGACTGCCTTTCAGGGCCGATCGACCGCCACTAGGAGAATCTAGGAAGATGGCTGAGACGAGATTGATGTCGATGGAGCGTAGGATGACAAGGGACGCCGTATTTAAACAAAAATATGTTGATTTCATGAGGGAGTATGAGTCGTTAGGACACATGTCGGTATCGGGTGTGGACTGGAGATCTGAGGATCATTGTTTCCTTCCACACCATGCCGTCCTACGAACCCCTACCGGCAAGATTCGAGTTGTTTTTGATGGGTCAGCACCTACCTCGAACGGGATGTCCCTGAATCAGTGTCTACATTCGGGACCCAAGTTGAGTCGTGATATTTCGGATATTCTCACGAGCTTTCGGAGGCACCAGATTGTATTTGTCGCAGACATTCGGATGATGTTTAGGCAAACGGTAATTCATCCGGCTGACAGAAGGTATCAGTTGATACTGTGGCGTGAGTCCACGGCCGAGCCAGTCAAGGTCTATGAGTTAAACACGAACACGTATGGGTTACGGTCTAGCCCGTATTTGGCGATGCGTACTATTACGGAGTGGGTTGGAGAGCGGATTTTAAAAAACAGTTTTTAATATCACCTATTTATTTTACTCAAAATATAGTAGAAATACAGAAGAAAATACGTCTTTACTTGAAGGTGATCAAAACCGGTCTGCCGACTTTTTTACAAAGCGCGGTTCCGCGGATTATGACAAAATAACCGAAAATATCATATTGCATTGCTTGAAATGCAATGTGATATTTGTACCTATTTAGCAATTTTATTTTATATGTTCACGTGAGAAATATGCATTATAACAACCCCCCGGTTGAGATTGAGCATTACCCCTTAAAGTGATGCGAAATCTCCCAATTTTGATCACCCTTACAACAATTAGCCATAGAATATAAGGTAATTATTAGATCTAAGACAAAATCTTAAGTAAGTATTCAAATAGGTAAGTTCTTATGTAATAATGTTACGCTTTATAGGCATTGGAGCAATAGAAACTGACTGTTTGACATCATCATCGTCATTACTAGAAGAGTCTGTAGTTTGAGTACTGAGAGTGTTTACAGAATGCAGAGCATGAAGATTCTTATTAGTTGACCGTTTGTTATTACACTGGTTGTAGATTTTCACACAATAGCTTGATGAACCTCTAGGACACATAAGCTTCTTAAACCTATAAATCATGTAAGCTAAAGCTATAATAGTAAGTACATAGGTAGCCGAAAGATAATGCGTGCTGTACTTTTCTAAATGCGAAGGATGCGACAACTTATTCAGTTCCCTTTCAAATGAATCAAGATGGACACTCGCGTGCAACAGTGAGTCTGGACTATTAATATTATTTAGTTTAACGAAGGGCAGATGTGAAAGGGGTCTATTGATTTTTGATTTTTCACAGCAATCATCATCAATCAGATCAAATGAGGACAAAACAGAAGTAACATTAGAACTATATGTATTACTAGCACTAAATTGAAGTGTTTTGAAATAAGCCTTACAATATTTAGGCAAGGTTAGCATGCCAGTACCAAACAAAACTTCATCATAACTATTAGGATCATTATCACACGTAATGTGACATTTGCCTGGATCAGATTGAACAAAGATCCACTTATTACTACTTAACTTATAGAACATATCGATAGAGCCGTGTAAAAGTTTCACTTCACAAGTTTTGGGCATTTTTGTCACTGCTTCACTTAACAATATTGTTTCACAAATAGGATTCGCAACTGACGAATACACACTATTGAGCGCACACACGTAACACTGATTGTTGATCGTCTTGCACTGGTTTACGTTTTCGAGTAAGGAGTAAAACATTCTATCTTTGCTCATGGCAATATAACTCTGAGTTGGTGCTACAAGTGCGTAAGTATTAGGCTTTGAGATATCATAAGGAACAGGAAAAGGAACTACATGATAAAGGTCATATATTTGAGGAAGGACGAGCGGTATCCTTAAAACTAAAATAATCTTATTATAATGATAGTAGCACACTAAACTAGATATATCAATAAGCTCATGTACATTCTGAAGAGTTAAAGGAATCGGTAATTCACAATGTCTAGGTAAGTTATTTTTATTTTGTTCTAACTCGTTGAACAGCTGATAAGGACTGAGTACAGTCGGGTGCAGAATATTCATTTTACTAAACAAAATTGCGTTACTAAGATCATCAATATCAAAGGACAGAGAGATAATGATACTTTCTATGCTGTTAAACAAAAGACTCAATTTTGATTTCATCTCAAGTTTATCACTGGTAATAGTTAGATCCGAAAGTGACTTCTCAATAAGATCAAAGTTGTGAGTTAGACGTTTTTCGTTTTCATCAATCTTAGACATAGAACTATTGAAGCTATTTACAGTTGATTTGATAACATGAATATTGTCTCGCATAAGAGTTGCAAGTTTACTTTCGTCTGACTGTACTTCATGTATAGCATCGGTAAACTTTACTGCGTCAGCAGAGTCTAGGGTTCCAAAGAGTGTTTTTAATAACGAGCCACCTGCATCGAGAAGCCCTCGCTTTGTTCGATGAAGCGGCTTATTAGAAATAAGATAAGAAACAGATGAGAACTTTTTAATGTTGTTGGCATGTTGGCTTTTCAATGAATTGAGACTGTTTGTGCAATCGAATTGTATCTTCGAAGATGCAGTGCCAGTACAAATTGTTATGACCCTTTCAAACCTATGATCTAATTCATCTAAATGAAGTTGTATACGACCAATGTCCAAATATGTAACAATGTCCCAATTGTCGTTGGTGAACTTTAAATCTTGAAGTTCATCGAAGTACAGCCCTGGATTTCCGCGAACTTGTGCCGCGAACCGGGCATGGCATCGTGATAGCGCGGCCCTAGAATAAATAGATATGAAATAGGATAGAAACCACAAAAGCACGAAGGGTTTGTTCAGGTTACATTTCCTGATGTGTGCGTGTGTTTTAATTCGTCGAAATGGTGACGCACGTGTTTGCGATTGATAAGTAAAGTTGCAGTATGGTTACCATTCAATTTGATGATACGATAAGGGCCTTTCCACACTGGAGATAAGGCTTTGTTTTGTTTATGATGGTGGCGTAAATATACTATGTCACCAGCTTTGTAAGTAGTAGACTTAGTATGTGCATCATAATATTTCTTTGACTTTTCTTTAGACGCCTCTATGTTTTGACGGGCTCTCTGTCGACTGTAATAAATTCGATGATTGAGTGCTCTTACGTAGTCGGAATAAGAGTTATTATCGAGTGTATCGACAGTTTGAGGAATGTAGGGCTTGTACCCGAAAACTAACTCATGTGGGGAAAACCCTGTGGTAGAGTGGACATTGGAGTTGTATGCCATCATGGCAGTTTGAAGATAAAGATTCCAGGATTGGTTATTTTCCTCTATATAGGACCTGAGGTATTCCTTGAGTGTAGAGTGGCTCCTTTCGAGCGCGCCGCATGTTTGGGGATGATATGGAGATGCAAAGATGTGTTTAATTCCAAACAAGCGTTCAAGTTGCCGAAATAGATCAGAGCAAAAGTTGGTGCCTTGATCGGTCACAATGGTTTTAGGGATACCCATATGGGAAATATATAGGACAAGGCGTTTGGCTGTTTCTTCAGCTGAGCAAGAAATCATAGGATAAGCCTGTGAATACTTAGTTAAATCATCTTGTAGAGTTAGTATAAATTTATATTTAAAATCAGAAGTTTCAGGGAGTGGACCTACAAGGTCAAGAAATAGTTTCTCATTAGGTTTGGTGGCAGTAGACGTTATAATCATAGGAGCGCGATTAGTTTGACGCAGCGGCTTGTTAATTTGGCAGGACTTGCAGCTTTTTACGTAATATTCGATGTCCTGTCGCATGTTTTTCCACCAATATATTGATTTAATTCTTTCGAACATTCGGGAAATGCCAGGATGACCCGCTGAAGGAGAATCGTGATGCTCCTTTAGAATGCGTTTAACCTCGTCAGGTGTTGGAAATATGATACTGTTTCGATACACATTTACTTTAATACCTGTGCCGTGGAATAAGAAAGCTAGTATGTTATAGAGCTTTGTATAAGAGACCTTATTAAAGGAGTCTACAAAATCGGAAATTGCGAATTCTGTCTGGTCTTGGTACCAGATGATAATCATGTCTCTATAACTGCGGAGTAAATTGAATATATCTTTATAAGAGTATTCATCGTAGTGATGGACGCGTAAAAACAAATGTGTGAACAAATGTTTGTCATTTGAAGTACTATAGCTACTTAGCAGCTCTCGTTCAATGTGGCGAATGTCAGGGTCACTTTTAGATGTCGCCAAGATTTCGGAGCAGTATGGGACTGACTCATCAAGATCAATAGAAGTAGGATAAGCAATTAACTTGCACTTAGATTTAAGAAGAGATTCGTTATGCTCTTCTATCACAGTGTCATAAGATACAGAGGATTGACGACTATGTTGAAGGAATTTTTCGTATGACTCTAAGGACGAAGGGCTGAGGGAAGGACTGTCTGTCGTATCTGTCGCTAGAACCAGGTTGCGAGACAATGCGTCTGCGTTGCAGTTTATTTTTCCTTTTTTATACTCGACTGTATAGTCAAAATCGGCTAGCTTTAAGCGCCAATGAATTAATTTTGAGCTGTGGTCAGTGCCACTACCATTGAGGATCCACAGTAACGGTTTGTGGTCCGTAACAATTTTAAAATTGTAGCCGAATAAATAGGGTCTAAAAGTTTTAGTTCCAAATACGACAGCTAGAAATTCTTTTTCAGTAACGGAATAATTGCCCTCAGCTTTGTTGAGCGTCCTTGATGCGTAAGCGATAGGAAGGTCCTTTCCAACTTCACCTTGGGAAAGAATTGCAGAGATAGCATAGTTCGATGCGTCAGTAGTTAGGATGAACGGTTTAGAAAAATCTGGGTATTGTAGGATAGGTGCAGTGGTGATTTTTTGTTTGAGAGTATCGAAAGCTGTTTGTTGGGAAGTAGACCACACGAATTTAGCATCCTTTTTTAAAAGGCTAGTCATTGGTTTGGTAATATGAGAGAAATGGTCGATAAAACGACGATAATAGCCTACAAGGCCGAGGAAACTTTTTATGTCCTTAGGACATTTTGGAATTGGGAAGTCGTTGACACATTGTACTTTCTTCGGATCGGGTTTCACTCCGTGGTCATTTATGATATGACCAAGATATTGCACTTCGCGACGTAGAAATTCGCTCTTATCGGGTTTTAATTTAAGGTTGTGTTCTCTGAGTCTAGTGAATACTAATTTAAGTTTTTGAATGTGTGTGTTGAGGTCATGACTGAATATTACCACATCATCCATGTAGGTAAAACAATGAATTCCCTGCATTCCAGAAAGTACAATGTTGATAAGACGTTGAAAGGTGGAAGGAGAATTTCGTAACCCGAAGGGCATTCTGGTGAATTCGTAGTGACCAGCTACATCACCACAATTAGGGACAGAAAATGCAGTTTTTGGAACGTCGTTTTCAGACACCAAGATTTGGTGAAAAGATGAAGCGAGGTCAAGAGTCGAAAAATATTTACTGTGTCCCAATTGATCTAAAATATCTGTGATATTAGGAATTGGATAAGCATCACCGATTGTGATGTCATTAAGCTTTCGATAGTCGATGACTATGCGCCATTTCTTTTTACCGGACGCATCTAGTTTTTTGGGGACCACCCAAATAGGAGCGGACCAAGGTGACATGGAAGGGCGGATTATATTTTGATCTAGCATAGATTTAATTTGATCGGCTACCTCCTTTTTATGAAATTCGGGAAAACGATATGTTTTGGCATGAATTGGTACTTGGGAGGTAGTCCGTATTTCATGTTGCAGTGTTGAGGTAGCTGTGAGATGATCGCCATTGAGATAAAATATATCATTGAATTCGGTACATAGGTTGCGCAGTTTCAGCTCCTCTTCATGGTTCATGTGTTCACACCTAAGTAAATCTTGAATACGATTTTCGCGACTTGAATCGGAGGTAGATAAGTATGAATACTGAGTAGAGGTCGAGTCCGGCAAGTTGGATTTTGTCTACATGATTTCGGATACAGGTTCTAAAGTGAATTTAAGATTTTGAAGGACGACCTCTCTTTGGGAGGTATTTACAACTGACAGTTTGACCATTTCGTTTGCTTGGACATGGACAAGGCATTTTGAAAAATAAACATTAGGATATTCTTTGATATTAGTTGTAAGAATCAACCCTTCTTTGAGTTGGGGGTTGGTAACATGACATTCGATAAACATTTCACTTCTTGGAGGAACAACGTAAGTTGGATAGGAAGTTTTTATATCAAAATAAAGGTTGGGGTCATCAAGGATTATTAATTTTGACTTAGAATATTGTACAGACGCTTTGTAGGCGTCTAGGAAATCGTTTCCGAGAATACCATCGTAGAAATTTAGGCCTACATTATCTACTAGGTGGTAATTTTGTGGGAACTGCAATTGATTATGTAATTTGAGGGATAAGGAAAATGTACCCAGTGTACTAGAATACGAATTTACATCATTGATGCCTTTAATTTTGACAATTTCATCTGAATGTTGGGGTAGTTCTGGAAGAGATGACTTTTTGAGGATACAAATCGAACTTCCTGTATCTATAAGCAAACGAATTGGTTTTTCAGTGTGTGAGGTCTCGATTTCGATGTATGGTAAATTAGGCCTTTTAGATTTAAAAATATCGTATATGAGGCCTTCCGATTCAAGTTGAGAATGTTGAGAAGTTATTTCATTGAATAAAGAGTCAGCGTTAGAAGTCCATCCTGAGGTGCAACCCGATTCAGTGTTTGAATAAGAAATAGGAGTAGGCTGACCATCAGGCATATAATTTAGTAGGGACTTTGAGTCAGAGTTGGAAGTCCATCCTGAGGTACAACCTGGTTCAGATTTTGAACAAGAAATAGGAGCAGCTTGACCTTCAGGAATATGATTTAGAAGGGACTTGGATATTTTATTTTTCGTCCATCCAGCGTTACAGTCCGAGTTAAGATTCAGTGATAATTTAGAAATAGACTGCTCAGCTGGATTAAAATACAGTGGGGACATCGATTTAGTATGTTTATTTAATTTTGTGCCAATAACTCTTTTGGGTAGGTGGCGACACGAGTACGCAACCCCATTTACGCGTTTAAATCACTGTCAGACGTAGAAGTGTAAGGCTCGAGTTCGCCAAGCCCATCATCGATTTCAACGCATTTAGTGGCTTCAAACGAAGAAGCTTTACGATTTTCATTGAATTGCCGTTTGCGGCATTGAGAAATATGGTGACCCTTGTTTTTACAGTAGGAACAAACAGGGACCTGCGACGAACTCGGAGCTGCGTTGTTCGAAGATGGGTTTTTCGAATATGTTGTATTATTATTCGATGCATGCTGTCTACGTTTTAGATAACATTCAGACTCGGAATGTCCGGGTTTGTTACATATTTTGCAAACTGGGCTTTTGGCCTTTGTCGTTTGGAAAAATAGATTATGAATTTTTTCTTCCTGGAGAGCAACGTTGACAGCAGCATTTAAATTCTTAGGTTCTCTGCACCTAACGATTGTACTCAGTCGAGGGTTCAGCCCGAGTGTAAATGTGAATAGAGCCAAATCTTCGGTCATAGCTATTCGACCGGCTAACTCCTTTTTCAAACTCTCGGAGTTATGAATTTCCGATTGCAGTGCTGTTAAGCAGGTCTCAATCCTGAGCGCAAACTGAGCAACGGTTTCATTATTTAGTTGTTTGCAATTTTGCAGATCCAGAAGTAAGTGATTATAATGTTTCCTTTCGCCAAAATTTTGGCGGAGGAAATTTTTAAGATCATCAAATTTTTCAAAAATCTTATTAGAGCAGGCAATTTGCGGCTTTCCTTCTAATTTTGCGATTATAAATTTCAGTAACAATTCTTTTTGGTTTCCTTTTGCCAGGTCAAGAGCATTTTGACAATTCGTCAAAAATGCGGGGAGAATTTCTCTCTCTCCTTTGTAAGGGTTAATGAAAGCACATAATGTCTGTATTGGGAATGGTTCGGTATCGGCATTGGCAATTACGTTAATTTTTGGAATTGTTTTCTCAGTTCTACTCTCAGGGGTAGATGGGCTCGCCATCTCGAGGAGGACTTTCAAAGAGTAAAGGGCTTAGAAAAATGATATCTCAAGCAGTTAATAGAACGTTTTACTCACAGAAACGCGACCGCGAGCACAATTTTCATTCTGGCTAAAGACGATCCAGAGCGCTGGCTACCGCTTGGACCCGACGAACTGAAGGTGGCAGAGACGAAGCAGAGTTGGTTCTTCCTACCAGCCAAGGACCATCCAGGGCACTGGTTGTGGCCTGGACCCGACGAACAGAAGGCGGCAGACAACAACGTAGAAATGGTCCTTCACACCAGTGTTAGCTTTTTAGTTACCTAATAGTGTTGAAATATCAATCCGTTCAAAACATGGCTGTAAATCGTGTTCGCGCGCAAGACTAAATGCGCGCGAACAATATAAAATATCTAGACAATTATCTTGTTGTTATATTGTAGTTATTATTGCTGTATTAATTGCATAGTGATTAAATTAAAGTAGTAGTTTCTAGTTTTAGTTGAATTACATCCAATTTGTTAAAACGCGGCAACTCGCGTACACAACTGCCATGCGCGCCAACTTTGACAAGCGCGCCAACTTCATCTATAAAAGGAGTTGTGTTGCGAGGCGCGGGCCCATTCCTGTGTTGACCGTTGTAACTTGCAGAGCTGAAGTCCGAATACAGTGTTTGAAAGTGCTTGGCGGTTTTAATTTCTTCATCGATACACCGGGGTCTCAAATAGTGGGTGGCGTTTTTACACTTCAGAAGTGGGATCGGCGTCCGCAAAGGAAAATTATGGACTCTGATAATGAGTCTGTAATATTGGGAAGTGGCACACAACGGCGCAGCCGCTGTGAAGTTCGCAATCCAGATCGCACGCGCAGTCCACGACGAGTGCGTAGTCCGCCGCGGGATATCAGGCGCAGCCGAACAAGGAGTCGCAGCCGGTACCGGTCGTGCAGCCGCAGCCGGGATCACACCGGGAGTCGCAGCCGGGATCACAGCACGCGCCGGGCTTGCAGCCGCAGCCGTGTCCGGGATCCAGATGAAAATGATACCACGAGATACCAGAGACGGAGCCGCAGTCGCACTAGGGGTAAAGTACGTAGGAGTCGAGATAAGTGCTCTAATTCGCAACGAGATTGTACTCATGATGATAACACTAGCGAGAACTTTAAGAATAATAATCACCGTCCAATGGCCGGAGATAGTAATGACATTTTGAATACGTTTCGAGAACTCGTAAAAGCGCTTAAATCTGATAGCAAGTCCGATAATGAAAGGTTTCCAGTTTTAAATGTCGTCCCTGAATTTGACCCCTCTAAAAGAACACAAACTATCGATATGTGGTTATCGAAGGTTAATGAGTGTGCGGTTATATACAACTGGACGGAAAGACAGACCATACATTACGCGTTACCCAAATTAGTAGGAATTGGACAGAAATGGTATCAAGGGTTACCGAGCCTTATGTTTTCATGGGTTGAATGGCAGGTAAAATTACGTACTGCATTCCCAAGCGAGGAAAACTACGGCGTTTTGTTGACAGAAATGTTGGCCAAACGTGCAAGGTATAATGACTCCCTAGAGGAATACTTTTATGAAAAGGTAATTCTGCTAAATCGTTGCAAAATCTATGGTAAGAATGCAGTAGACTGTGTCCTCTTAGGAATTGACGATAGGTCGGTACGTACCAGTGCTGAAGCGGCGTTGTTTACTGATCCGGACATGCTTTTGAAATTCTTACGAAACGTAAAATCTAATAGACCACAAGAACGATCGGCCATTCGGGGCGCTACAACCATGTCAGACGACAAACGATCACAACAATCAGTCAAACATACAACCTCAAGTATTACACGGGATCAAGTAAAATGTTTCAATTGTGGAGAAAGTGGGCATCCATTCTCCATGTGTAAGAAACCGTTGATAAAATGCGAAAGTTGTTTTAAAGTTGGGCATGTTAAAGCAAATTGTCCTTCCAAGAAGGATATTGTTACTAGAAGGGTATTGTGACTATCCAATACTAATAAATCTGATGACAAGTACTACAAATCAGCGATGGTTAATGGTCATAGTAGGAATTGTTTTATAGATTTTGGCAGTCAATGCACTATGATAAGGGCCTCTGATGCGAAAGATATTACAACTGCTTGGAACACGGGTGATCTTCCAGTTTTACGGGGTTTTGGAAACTCTATGGTTCATGCCGTTGGTAAATGTAACATTGAGATCGAAATTGATAACGTCAAAGCTAAGCTAGAAGTTTTTGTCGTTCCGGATAATATTTTATCTATTCCTTTATTGGTGGGACAATCGTATACCGAACAGGATCATATCGTTGTTTACAAAACCAACAATGAATTAAAAATTAAAAACAAATTTGATAAGGAATATCCTATCTCACTTTTTGCTGGAAGTGACGAAACCATTGAAAATATTTCAATAATTGATGTATATTCTAAGCCGAAATATGATGGAGAAATTTATTTTGAACAAAGTTTACGACAGGAACCTGGAAAAGAGTGCGAATTTCCTGGAGGTATCATTAAACTGACGAATGGTCATGGTCAAGTATATATTAAACAATTGAGTCAGAAATCATTCCCAATTAAAAGAGACACCATGATCCTCAAGGCGACTCCTGCCTTTGAAACTAAGGAGTACTTTATAAATCGTATTGAAAATGTGAGAATGGTCCCCAACAGAGATCAAATAAATAAAGATATTCTACGCGTTAATCGAGGTTTAGATGAACAAGATGTGTCAAAATTGGTTGAATTATTAAACGACTATAGAGATTGTTTCGCCTTCTCAATTAAGGAGCTAGGTTGTTGCAATACGTCCGAAATGGATATCAAACTTCAGGATGTTGCGCCTGTGGTTTATAGGCCCTATCGTATGGCACATGCAGAGAGAGCCATAGTCAGAGATATGATACAGGAGTTGGAAGAAGCAGGTATAGTCAGGCAATCAATGTCCAATTATGCTTCTCCGATTTTGCTGGTCAGAAAAAAAACTGGTGACTATTGATTTTAGGGCCTTAAACAAAAAGACTATTAAAGAGCATTACCCGTTACCAAGAATAGACGACCAGTTAGATAACCTTTCTGGATTTAAATACTATACAACCCTTGATCTTGCGTCGGGCTATTATCAGATACCACTTACAGAAGAATCAAAAAAATTAACGGCATTCATTACACCAGATGGACTATATGAATTTAATAGAATGCCTTTCGGACTATCAAACGCACCGGCGACTTTTCAACGAACCATTAATCAAATCCTAGGTAATGCCAGGTTTCAACGTGCTTTCGCGTATATGGACGATATAATTATACCATCTAAAGACATAAACGAAGGTTTTGAGACACTACAAGAAATACTGAAAATGTTTAAGAATTCCGGACTGACCCTAAACTTAGACAAATGTAATTTTTTTATGACATCTATAGAGTATTTAGGATTCGAAGTAGACGAAAGGGGAATAAGACCAGGACAAAAGAAAATTCTTGCAGTTGAGAACTTCCCTATACCCACTGATCAGCATAGGGTTAGACAGTTCTTGGGGTTAGCCAGTTTCTTTAGACGGTTTGTGAAGGGGTTTTCAATTATAGCCAAACCACTTACACATCTTTTAAAAAAAGATGTGAAATTCGTTTGGAGCGAAGCTCAGGGAAATGCCTTTCAAAACCTTAAGGCAGCCTTAACCAAAAGACCCATACTGGCATATTATAATCCAGCGTATGAGACACAACTACATACAGATGCATCGAAGATTGGTGTTGCGGGAATCCTTCTTCAGAGGAAGAATAAAGACACTCCTTTTCAGGCCGTTGCTTATTACAGCAGACAGACATCCCCAGAGGAGATGCACTTCTCATCTTACGACCTTGAAACTCTCGCAGTAGTATCATCGTTACAGAGATTCAGGGTTTATTTGCTGGGGATAAGTTTTGAGATCGTGACCGACTGCAATTCATTGAGAGCCACTTTTGAAAAACGAGACGTCCTTCCAAGAGTGGCTCGCTGGTGGAATATCATACAAGAATATGACTTCTCTATCGTGTACAAACCCGGTAAAAACATGTCCCATGTAGATGCTCTGAGTCGTAATCGTGAATTGCGATTCCTTAGAAGTAAGAAGTATAACAGTTGACTGGATATTGACCGTACAACAGAATGATAGTGAGGTTCGACGAATCATTGATATTCTCAACGACAAAACTATCAATAATGCTGTAGAAATAACAAAGAATTTCGTGATAAAAAGGGGATTGCTTTATAGATTAACTGAAAAGGGGATTAGGTGGGTAGTTCCAAAAGGGGTCCGATGGCAAGTGTTGAAGGCCAATCACGATGACATTGGCCATTTCAGTCTCGACAAAACCTTAGAGAGAATCATGCAATCTTATTGGTTCCCTAAGATGAGAAGGTTTGTAAAGAAGTATGTCGAGTCATGCTTAGAATGTGCAAACACCAAAGTCCCGTCTGCTAAGAAGGCCGGTGAACTACATCCGATACCCAAAATTTCCAATCCCTTTCACACGGTTCACACCGATCATCTGGGGCCTTTCGTAAGAAGCAAACATAATAATACCCATGCTTTGCTGATGATTGACGCATTCACGAAATTCCTTGTTATTGTACCAGTGAAAAGCACGAAAACTTGTCACACAATAAAAGCGTTAAAAACCTATTTTCACACGTTTGGTGTCCCGAAACGACTCATTTCTGATAGAGGCACATCATTCACTTCGAAGTCATTCTCTGAGTTTATTACTGGACTGGGAGTAACTCATGTACTTAATGCCGTTGCAACTCCAAGAGCAAATGGACAGGTAGAAAGGTATAATAGAACCTTTCTGTCTGCCCTGGCAGCTTGCACTCAAGGGAAGTCAGAGAAATCATGGGATGATTGCGTTTCGGAAATCCAATGGGGCATTAACAATACCTTTAATAAGGGAATAGGTAAGACTCCGGCTCAAGCGTTATTTGGCACTAACTTAGTTGGTACGTCTGATTCTAAGTTACGCTTACAAATAGATTCTACTGATGAGAACGACGAAGTAGACAGGGATAGGATAAGAAACGAAGTCTCTGAACATATTCGTAAAAATCAAGAAAAACAAAAGGAGAGATTTGACAAAGGTAGAAAAAGGGTAGTGTATAAAGAGGGAGATTTAGTGAGAATAGAAAGAGAAGTACAGTCAACCGGTCAAAGCAAAAAGTTGATTCCGAAAGTACGCGGTCCTTATAGAATAACAAAAGTATTAGGGCAAGATAGGTATGAGGTGCAGGATACTCCAATATCACGATGAAATAACAGGCTGTTTAAAAGCGTCTTCCCTGTAGACAAGATTCATCCGTGGTTAGTGTTCAAGAGAACTGATGATAGCGATTATAGTAACAACTCGAGTGAGGCTGACGAATGACGTTTATTATGAGTTAGACTGTTGTCATATAGAGCCAATAAGTATAGATTGCACAGAGTTTGTAGCTGATTTAAATGGACGTGAATGTAATTTCAGACTGTGAGGAGACTGACATGTGGATGTGATTTCACATAATATAGTAATTAAGTGATTGTGATTTCACAAGAGAGTGATGAGTTGATATGCTGTTGTTTAGTTGGGGATGTGATTCCCCTTCTTTTCATGTAAGTATAAACTAAGTGAATGTGATTTTACTTGGTTTATTGAGATGTGAATGAGAGTTCACATATTAAATGATTACAAGAGGATGTGATTCCACTCATTGATGTATAAACTAAGTGAATGTGATTTTACTTAGTTTGTTGAGATGTGAATGAGAGTTCACATATTAGATGATTTCAAGAGGATGTGATTCCACTTATTGATGCATATACTAAGTGAATGTGATTTTACTTAGTTTTTTTGAGATGTGAATGCGAGTTCACATATTAAATTATTACAAGAGGATGTGATTCCACTTATATACGTATAAACTAAATAAATGTGATTTTATTTAGTTTGTTGAGATGTGAATGAGAGTTCACATATATGAAATATTTATAAGAGGATGTGATTCCACTTGATCAGGTGAATACTATGTAATATGGTTGATTTACATAAGTGAATGTGAATTCACGCTATCAATGCAGAATGTTAATATTTAGTTACCCATAATACATTATTTAGAGATTATGATTATGGTTTATTGTATAAAACTCTCATGTAGATTTAATGAAGGTTAATAAGTAAATAGAGTTCATAAGGAAATAAATTAAGTAAGTAAAAATTTATTAAATTAAATTTGTATATTCGAACTGTAACTGATAACCTAATTTGTGTTTAGAAATATTAATTTGGATAATTTATTTTAATTTAATTGTAAAATGCTTAACAGTTCACGAGACGTGAATGATCAGGAAGGCCGAGTGTTAGCTTTTTAGTTACCTAATAGTGTTGAAATATCAATCCGTTCAAAACATGGCTGTAAATCGTGTTCGCGCGCAAGACTAAATGCGCGCGAACAATATAAAATATCTAGACAATTATCTTGTTGTTATATTGTAGTTATTATTGCTGTATTAATTGCATAGTGATTAAATTAAAGTAGTAGTTTCTAGTTTTAGTTGAATTACATCCAATTTGTTAAAACGCGGCAACTCGCGTACACAACTGCCATGCGCGCCAACTTTGACAAGCGCGCCAACTTCATCTATAAAAGGAGTTGTGTTGCGAGGCGCGGGCCCATTCCTGTGTTGACCGTTGTAACTTGCAGAGCTGAAGTCCGAATACAGTGTTTGAAAGTGCTTGGCGGTTTTAATTTCTTCATCGATACACCGGGGTCTCAAATAGTGGGTGGCGTTTTTACACCAGGAGGACCAAAATTTGGTTGGGAATAGAAGATGACGGTAGTTGTTATCACTATATTATCGGTCTGATACAACACCGGAGACACGGATGAAATTCACTGCTTCCCGACGATGCAACGCGAGAATACAGGATGCTGGTCTTATCGACGTTATTTGACAGCTATCCCACTTCTGACACCACTATTACGGAGTGGGTTGGAGAGCGGATTTTAAAAAACAGTTTTTAATATCACCTATTTATTTTACTCAAAAAATAGTAGAAATACAGAAGAAAATACGTCTTTACTTGAAGGTGATCAAAACCGGTCTGCCGACTTTTTTACAAAGCGCGGTGCCGCGGATTATGACAAAATAACCGAAAATATCATATTGCATTGCTTGAAATGCAATGTGATATTTGTACCTATTTAGCAATTTTATTTTATATGTTCACGTGAGAAATATGCATTATAACAGTACCCTGCGGGAGTTGGCGTCGCGTGACCGTGTGAGCTATCCTAGAGCCGCCGCTTTCCTGGAGCAAGATTTGTACGTCGATGACGTCTGCACAGGGGCAGCCAGTGTAGAGGAAGCTCTGGACCGACGTGACGAGCTCATTCAATTGCTGGAACGAGGCGACTATGAACTACGCAAGTGGATGTCCAACTCCCCTGAGTTGATGGCTGGTCTCCCAGATGAGTTTCAACAAGACCCGCACGTTTTTGAGAATCCTGACAACCCTAACATGTTGTCAGTGCTTGGAATTCAGTACCGGCCCGTCCATGATGAGTTTACCTATCGGGTGGTTTTAGAAACACCGAAGGCCTGGACGAAGCGGTCAGTACTGTCAACGATTGCGAGAACGTTCGACCCGAATGGATGGATTTCTCCAGTCACCTTTGCTCTCAAATGTTTTATGCAAAGGCTATGGGCGGCTCAGTTGACCTGGGACAGCCACCTCTCAGGTGATTTGTTGACTGATTGGACGCGAATGTTCACCTCGCTATCGGACATAAATAATGTATCGCTGCCGAGGAAATTGGTCCCTGCTGGGGATTACAGGGCAACCCTTCACGGGTTTTGTGATGCCTCTGAACGAGGGTTTGCGGCAGCGGTTTATTTGCGAACCGTCACCTCCACCGGGGAGGTCGACGTGCGTTTGGTTTTGGCAAAAAGCAAGGTAGCGCCTATTCGGACAAGGATGACGATTCCAAAACTGGAACTGTCCGGGGCTGCTCTTTTGACCAAACTTTTGAATCACACTCTAACA
The DNA here is from genome assembly GCA_949825045.1 of Argyresthia goedartella. Lineage (NCBI taxonomy): Eukaryota > Metazoa > Arthropoda > Insecta > Lepidoptera > Argyresthiidae > Argyresthia > Argyresthia goedartella. The sequence goes on from OX463820.1 coordinate 36,580,122, forward strand.
GTGTTGCGTGGGTCAGTGGTTTTGGAGGATACGGTGTACGCGTGGACGGACAGCCAGATGTTTTGTGCTGGCTGAAGGCTTCGGTCCATAACTTAGAGGTTTTTGTTGCGAACCGTGTCTCCCAGATTGTGTCGTCTGAGGTCCCACTGACCTGGAGACATGTACCAGGAGAATTGAACCCGTCTGATTGTGCATCCAGGGGATGTCGGGCTCCTGAACTCGTTAGACACCATTTGTGGTGGGGACCACCCTGGCTTGCCAAGAGAGAATCGGACTGGCCCCACAGCCATGTAGTAGTATCTTCGGATCATGGCCCCAGAGCGGCCGTGCATGTTACCCAGAAGGCTGAGGACCCTGACGCCGGGTTTCTGCTGGACCGGTATAGCTCACTTGACAAGTTGATCAACGTGTCCACTTGGATTAGGAGATTCGCTCGAAATTGTCTTACTCCTCGCGATCAGCGAACGTTGAACCCTATTCTGACTCCGGCAGAGCGAAACGAGTCGCTATTGAATTTGGTCGGGTTGGTACAGTCCTCGAAGTTTGGGGCAGAATTGGAGATTATACGAAGTGGACGTTCGAAATTGAAGGGAGCCGTCGCGCGTCTCAACCCCTTTGTTGATTCGACCGGGTTACTTCGGGTAGGAGGAAGATTGCGCAATGCGAATCTGTCGTATTCGGCTCGTCACCCACTTCTGCTCCCCAAGGGGGGACAGTTAGTTGAATTGCTGGTGACTGATCGTCATATTAAAAACGCGCATGCCGGCTGTAACGCGTTGTTGGCCACGCTCCAGCGGGAGTTTTGGATCTTATCTGCCCGCCGTGTCATACGGAACATCGTGTTTCGGTGCATGCCTTGTTATCGACTTAAGGCTGCCACGATGCAACCTCTCATGGGGGACTTGCCCCCTGATCGTGTGAATGAGGTCAGACCGTTTTCAGGTGTTGGTACGGATTTTGCAGGACCGTTTATGGTGAAGAGTTCACGATTGCGTACCGCTAGGCAATACAAGGCGTACCTATGTGTGTTTGTTTGTTTATCCACCAAGGCGGTACATCTCGAGCTCGTTGCTGATCTCTCGACAGAGGCTTTCATTGCTTGTTTGGATAGGTTTGTTTCTCGAAGGGGACTTCCAACTTTGATCCGCTCTGATAACGGCACTAACTACATCGGTGCGGAACGATACTTACGAGAGATAGTCAACTTTTTGAATGTAAATAAAGTGGATATTGGAACGGCCCTCTCCCGTCGGGGTATACAGTGGACCTTCAGCCCACCGATTTGCCCCCACTGGGGTGGGATTTTTGAGGCCGTAGTTAAGTCAGCTAAGACGCACTTGGGGCGTATAGTAGGTCAGACCGCGCTGACTTTTGAGGAGCTCGCGACATTGTTTTGTAAGATCGAGGCCGTTCTCAATTCGCGACCGTTGTGTCCGCTCAGCTCGGATCCAAATGACCTGGAGGCTCTGACCCCAGGCCATTTCTTGATAGGTCAGCCACTTAACGCGTTGCCCGAGCACCCCTTCGAGGGAGTGAAATTGTATCGGTTGTCAAGGTATCAGATGTTGCAGCAGTTTACTCAGAATTTCTGGAAGCGTTGGTCGCTCGAGTATCTGCATATCTTACAACAGCGCCTTAAGTGGACTGACAAAACTAGCCCCCCTAGTGTTGGTGACCTCGTTCTGGTTAAGGATGCAAACCTACCGCCACTACGTTGGCGCAGGGGGCGCATTGTTAACTTGTTCCCTGGCAAGGACGGGACCCCCCGGTCTGCAGAGGTTCTAGTAGGAGGCTCGGTTCTAAAACGAGCGGTAGCAACGTTGTCTCGGCTGCCCGTAGATTAGGGGACAGGTGGGTGCCTGTCCGGGCGGGTGATTGTTCGATTCCAAATCGATATTCGATCGATGGTTTCTGAACGGCCATTTTGAATTTGACGTTAGCTGCCAACCTGGCAGTTTTTTGACAACTGACAGACGAAAGCCCTCGCAATGTAAACGCGTTTTGGTAACGGATTGAAATTAAATCGCAGGCCATCTGGAATGTATTCGGGTTTCCCTCAGGATTGTTAATATAGCTGAGTGTGTTATTGTTTCTCGAACCAGATAAAGTTCGCATTTTCGTGCCCGATTGTTTTACCACGTAACATAACCTGTGTTGGAACACTGTGCTCATTGAAGCTGGCCCGCCAGTCATACCCGGTTGGCTGAAGAACCTGTCTACCAAGAAGAGCCTAGGGTGCACCCGGGCCTTGCAGAGAGACAGGAGGTTGACGGGACCGAAGCGCAGACCAGGTTAGATCGACCCCATTTAACTTCAGCTCGGTGAATCGCCGACGTTCACACTTCTTGGCAACTGATCGTTACGCTACCTCGTAGCTGATGGGCCCCTACGAGGTCATTAGGTGCTGAGAAGCCTGAACAATATCTTTGTTCGACCCGCTGGGACTCGTCTCGCCTGTCACAACCCCGGCGAAACGAATAATGCAAGAAACGTGGCGCTACGGGACGGGCTGGGACGAACCGCTGCCGGGCGAACTACAGAACAAATGGTACGAGTGGCTACGAGTACTACGAAACATAGAAGAGCTACGAATCCCGCGCTGCTACGACATCGAGCCGGCGAGCGTGCGCGACCTGCACACATTCGTAGACGCGAGCGAAGAAGCCTACGCCGCCGCCGTGTATTGGCGGATCGAACGAGCCGACGGGAGCGTACAAGTGGTCCTGGCTGCGGCGAAGAGTCGAGTCACACCACTGAAACCCATCTCCATCCCTCGACTAGAGCTACAGGCCGCACTGCTGGGCGTCCGCCTGGCCGAAACCACCGCAAGCGAGCACGAGTTTGACGTGAGAAGAAAGTACTATTGGAGCGACTCGCGGATGGCGCTAGCATGGATTCGGTCGGAGCCGCGCGCGTACAAAACGTTCGTAGCGCACCGCCTGGCCGAGATAGAAGATCTCACGAAGAAAAACGAGTGGAGATGGCTGCCTACGGCTGACAACGTAGCCGACGACGCTACGCGCGCGACGCCGGCCGGTTTCAACGCTACGCACCGATGGTACAACGGGCCGAGCTTCCTGCGCAAACCCGAACAAGAATGGCCACAAGAAACGAAGACAGAAACACCGAAGACAGGAGAAGAGAGGGAGACATGTCACGTCACCCACCAGCGACCTGACCACGGTCACCTCCCTCGAGTCGAGCGCTTCTCGTCGTTCACACGCTTGCTACGAGCTACGGCGCGCGTGCTACAGTTCGTAGACCTATGTAGAAGAAAGAAAAATGAAACAGTATTGGCTACAAAGCGAAAACGAACGCGAGAAAACAAGAAAAACGACTCTGATTGGAAGACTGATAAGAAGATTGACAAGAAAGCACGCAAGAACGAGACGTCGAACGCGAAGAAAAGAGATAGCAATATCGTCGGAATCGAGGCGCACTATCTCATTCGCGCCGAAAAACTGTGGTGGAAAGCTGTCCAGGAAGATTGCTTCTCAGAAGATCTACGTCGAGTGAGGAGTGGCTCGGCGCCTCAGCCTGGAGACAGGCTATCGGCGCTATCAGTAGTGGTCGGCGAAGATGGAGTTCTGCGACTCAAGGGAAGAATCCACGTTTCGCCCGAAATCGACGAGACAGCGAGCCCGACCGTACTCGACGGGAAACATCTGTTTACGCGACTGTACATACAGCACGGACACGAGCGATTACACCATGGCGGCATCGAAACCGTAGTGAACGAACTACGGCAGAGACTGTGGGTACTGAAAATACGGCCTACGGTGCGTGACGTCATCAAGCACTGTCAGCACTGTAAATTGAAAAGAGCGAAGCCTACGTCCCCGGCGACCGGAGACCTGCCCCCGGCGCGTGTGACTCACCATGCGCGGGCCTTCAGTTTCACCGGTCTGGATTATTTCGGGCCCGTGGAAGTCACCGTCGGACGGCACCATGAAAAGAGATGGGTCGCGCTCTTCACCTGCATAACGTCACGAGCCGTACATCTGGAAGTCGCCGCCTCGCTGAGCGCCGACTCAGCGATTTGTGCCCTGCGGAGGTTCGTGACACGGAGAGGAGTACCTAAGGAGCTATGGAGTGACAACGCGACGTGCTTCAAAGCGGCAGAGAAGAAGCTCGCTGAGGCTGCGCTGGCGCTGCGGTCAGCAAGGAGGTAACGGCGCGGCGCATCACCTGGCGCTACGTCCCCCCGGCCTCCCCTTTCATGGCCGGCGCATGGGAGCGCATGGTGCGCACCGTGAAGGAGGCACTACGCGTCACACTCCACGAGCAGTACCCTAGCGACGAGACACTGCTCACCCTGCTCGCCGAGGCAGAGAACACCGTGAACTCCCGCCCACTCATACATGTGGCGGTGACTCCAGACGAACCGGAGGCGCTCACACCCAACCACATCTTGTTGGGACCCAACTCTCACGTCCCACCACCTGGCGAGTTCACCGCAGACGACCTCAGCGCGCGCAAGCACTGGCGGCGCGCTCAACGCCTGGCGGACGTCTTCTGGAGCCGATGGGTCAAGGAGTACCAGCCGCTACTCCAACACCGGCGGGAGCCTCGCACGACCGGCGCGCCACCCGCTGTCGGCGACCTGGTTCTCATCTGCGACCCCAACCTGCCGCGCAACACATGGCCGAGAGGACGCATCGTCGCAGTCTACCCAGTGCGAGACGGCGAGGTGAGGATCGTGGACGTCGAGACCAGCAACGGGCACGTCCTCCGGAGACCGACCAAGAGAATCGTCGTGCTACCTGTTGGATCGCAGAGCTGCGACGGCGGGAGAAATGTGCACGACAGAACCTGAAATGACTACTTTGTACATAGTTTTGATCTTATTTTGTTTTTTATACGTTTTAGGATAAGCTAGATTAAGTTTTGGTAACGAAATAAAGTTATATTTTCTCATTAGGATTAGGGCCTAGGATGTAAGTTTGTAAATAGTTTAGAATAGGATTGTATTTTATTATGTATGTGTTTTTGCTAGCGATTCCATCCCCGGTTAGGTAGGTACACAATTTCTAATAGGAAATAGCACATAGTTTCAGTAGATTTGCAAGTAAATAATCAAATTAGAGCACATAATTCCAATTAGAATTCACACTAATTACACTCACTATCTCAATAAGAAGGGGAGGAAACCTAGCAAAAACAAGCGAGAGAAAGAGACAGTGCAACTGTCCCTGTCGGCGCATACAGGCGAGCGAGGGGGGCCCCGACTCCCGCAACCTGCGGCATGGGGAAGCGGGGGACGGGGTCATATAACACACACACACACACACGGCAGTTTCAAGAACTAAAAGTTTTTTCGCAACTACCCTCGGTGTTTGTTTGTGCGGATTCACACACTCGCCGCCCCCGCTCTTCTCTCTTCGGCTCTTCTCCCCGCCCGTCGTGTGCTCACTGCGCCCGCAGTGACGTCATCGCATCGCGGCTGCCTACGTGCTTCTAAAGCTAGAAGCGCAGGACACGTCGCGGTGCCGCCACCACCACCCACGGACCGACCCCAAACGGAGAGGAGGAAGGAGAAGTACACGCCCGTCTCCGGAGTTGACCCTACGCAGCACCTGTGGTGTTGATCGACTGCTCGCCGGCACTTCACTGGGCCTCCTCGGATTTATTCGAGGTCTCACCCGGTGGAGGAAGACCGCGTTAAGTCGGCACCACAGAGCCTGCATAACTCCGGAGAAGTAAGTGGAAGACCCCGTTTTTAAAAAAAAAAAAACGATGAAGAGAAGCCGTAAGCCAGAGGACCCACCCCCCCCGCCCCCCGACGAGCCGGATCCGCCTGATGTGCGGATCCAAATCGACCGACGTCGGCGCCGTGTAATACAAGTCGTGAAGCGCGACATATTTACCGGCGAGACGTTCGACCTCGCCGGCAACCTGCTCACCCGTGGACAACACGGCGCCGCCTCCAGCCCCATCACGGGCACACCGACGCACGAGGGGGGTATGGAAGAGTTCTTCCGCCCCCCCCCCCGACTCACCAACTGAATTCCCGGCCGAGGTGCCGGCGAATGAAGACACAGCCCGCAGAGCCGCGGCAACCGCCCTGCTCGCCTCCTTATCGCCGCCACCACCGCCGGCGATGAAGAAAAGCCCGGTGCGGCCGACGCTGCCGACGAAGTTCCCCAACCTCAACCTGGGGAACGCACCGGGGGCCGTCCCGAGGCCCCCAAACCCGCTCATACGGGTGCTACAGGGGTCTGCGCAGACAGAGTCACGCGACCCCAGCATAAGCAGTGAGTGGGCGGAGCCAGCGTTGGCCACGCCCCCCGTCGCACCAACCATGCCCACCGCCGACACCCCGGACTCGAGGGAGACATCAGAGGCCGAAATGGAAATACCGCAAGCCACGCCCCCAAGCGGGGTTTCTTACGCCGCGGTACTGGCGCAGCCGCCGAAGCCTCAATCGCCGCGACCCACCACACCACCAGCGACCGCCACCGGTGAGCCCAAGCCGAAGAGGAACCACCCGCCAATCGTCGTGGAGAACCTGCCGGCCTGGGCTACACACTTTGCCCGGCTGAAGGAAGCCCTAGGCCATGCCCCCAACGCGCGACCCTTTGGAAAGGGGGTCCGCTTTACGCCGCAGAGCCCGGAAGAATACCGGCAAATCGTCCGGTATCTGGACGAGGCGGCCCGCGCCGACAAGACCATCTCATGGTTTTGTTACTCCCTGGACGCGGACCGCCCCTTCAAGATTGCTATCCTAGGGCTCCCGGCAACCACCCTGCCCGAAGAGGTCGCCGCAGCGCTGGCTAGCGTAGGCTTCCCGACGCAGCACGTCCGCCAAATCCCCTGCCGGATGGGCCGCGCCGGCTGCCTTTTCTTCGCCCTGCTGGCGGAGAAGCAGACTCCCGGCAGCATCGAGAGGCTCTACAGGGTGAAGGAGCTGCTCTGCATGCCGGGCATCACCATTGAGGGATGGCGCGGCCCAAAGGGGCCCTCGCAGTGCCATCGATGCCAGTCGTTCGGCCACTCCTCGACCAACTGTCGCCGCCCTGTACGCTGCGTGCGATGCGGAGAAGGGCACGCAGCTACCGACTGCCAGCGGCCAAAGTCAGAGGCCGCCACCTGCGCAAACTGCGGCCAAGGCCACCCGGCCAACAGCCGCCGATGCAAGGCGCTGAAGGAAGAGGCGCGCAAGCGCGGCATCACCATCGCGCCACCACTGCCGCCCCAACAACAGCGCCCCAAGAAGACCGCGCGCCCCACGACCCGCCCGGCTGCCCAACCCGCGGCCCGCTCGGCTGCCCAACCCACGGCCCGCACGGCTGCCCAACCCGCGGCCCGCACGGCCCCTCAACATGCGACCCAGGTCGCTACTCAACCCGAGGCCCGCCCCGGCCCCTCTACACACCCAGATGTGGAGCCGCTGGGGTCACCAGTGTCGCCGCCGATAAAGCGCCCCCGCCTTGCCCAGCCGGGCGAGACCAAGGGCGCTACAATAAGAACGCCAGCCAACCCGCCCACCACCCGAGGCGAAGAGGCGAAGCCCCGAAAGAAGCGGGGCAAGAAGCGCCGGAAAAAGAAGAAGGCGCCGGAAGAGCCCGCCGCCGAGCCGCCACTTGAGCCCGCCCAACCTGCGAGCCGCCCCCCACTGCCAGCCCGCCCCCGCCCACGGGAGCCGGCAGCACCCGCAGCCCTATCCACGGAGCGCCAGGAGGCTCCACTCATGGCCGCGCTGCTCGACGCCATCGACCTTATCAGCGCGGCCATACAGGCGATCGTGGATAGACGCGATCCGTTGCTGCCCCTACTGCGGGGGTTATCCACTTTAAAGGCCACAATCTCGTCCGGACACAATGCCTAAAGATCTAAGGCTTGTGTACTGGAACCCGGACGGGATCACCAGCAAGACGACAGACCTGAGGCTACTCGTGCAGGAGCATGATGTGCATGTCGTGCTTCTGTGCGAGACGAAGCTGCACCCCAGCCGAGAGCTCCGACTGCCCAACTTCTTCGTGTACCGCCGCGACGAATTATCTCCGAGGGACGTGCCGTACAGAGGCACGGCGGTCCTCGTGAGACGGGATCTCGTCCACGAAGAGTTGGAGCTGCCCGCCTTCAAGACGACGCGGTCCATAGGCGTCCGTCTGAAGACGGCCGACACTGAGCTCAAAGTCTTCGCAGCCTACAAGCCTCCCGGCGACGTCCACCATTTCCACCCGGAAGACATCCGAGCGATGATGGAAGGAGCGACCCCCACATTGGTCGCAGGCGATCTCAACGCCAAGCACCACCAGTGGGGGTCCCACAGCATCAACTCCGCCGGAAGGGCCCTACAGGAAGATACTGAGAACTCCAACTACGAAGTTCTCAGCCCGGGGGCCCCGACACACTACCCGACGAACCCCATGCATCGCCCGGATGTATAGCGGATGTACAGCGCATACTTCGCGTCGTCGCGCAAAATCGAGCTCGCCTGCAGGAAGATGCAGCGACTCCTGGACCTGCTGCCGCCCTGGCTGGACAAGTGGCGGACCGCGGTGAACGTCGGGAAGACAACAGCCCTGTTGACCACCCGCTCCCGCCGTCCGACCCCGCTACAGCTGAGGGGCTGGGACATCGAGTGGCAATCGACGGTGAAATACCTCGGTTGTAACATCGACTGCTCGCTGCGCATGGTCCCGATGGTGCAACACTGCATCAACCGGGCCAAAGCCGCGCGGGCAATGCTCCGGCCTGTCCTGTCGTCCAGCCTGCCTCTGAGAGCCAAGCTGCGGGTGTACAAGGCCTATGTGCGCTCGCGGCTCACCTACGCGGCTCCAGCATGGTACGCCCTGCTGTCGAAGACCCAGAAGGCACGGCTGCAGCGGTTCCAGAACATCTCCCTGCGGGTGATCACAGGAGCCGGGCGGTACGTGCGCAACACCACAATCATGAGGGATACCCGGATGCCCACCGTGGAGAAATTCGTCGCGCGGCTCACACGGCGCATGTACGACTGCGCCGACAACAGCCGCCACGCACATCTCCACGACATTGCTCCGCACCACGCACGTCCGCCTGAAGGCAGACCACTCCCAAGAGAGTTGCTGCTCATCCCACTGTCGCCAGTGTAAGCCCGCAGAAGAGGGCGAAAGCACGGCACAGTGGAGAAGAAGAAGCTCCCGCACCGTTGTCGCCAGTGTATGCCAATAGACGGCGAAAGCACAGCACAACGAAGACTACGAGAGGCCCCTGACAAGTAGGGGCCACCCAAGACCGGGGGGGACGTTACCCCCCGAGTTGACGCCGCGGGCATGAGGCAACCATAAGTCCTCGACCCCGCAACCGTAGTGGTCCTCGCGCTCCGCGCGAGAACACACTCCGCAGACCACACGGGGTCATATAAATATTGAAATCTGTCGCACGCGCTCCTCGCTCTGTTTTGTGCCGGCGGACAATGCAAATTGTATGTTTAGGTCTAGAAAATAAGTAAATAAACGAATGTATACTGTTTTGTACATGTAAAATGTAAGTTTGACACGAAAATAAAGAGATTTGAGTCCAGGGGAAGAGTGCGGGGTGAGGGGGGGTGGTCGCTCGAGAAATCGTATATAAGAGACGCCGATTCGGCCCGGAATCATTCCGGATCCAGCACTCAAGAGGAAAAGTCATCAAGAGAAAGAAGACTCTCTGCGAACACCAGCCCTCTCTACCCCACCCTCCAGCCTGGCTCAACAGTGAAGAATTATCGGCATCTTTTATTTGAGAAGAGAAAAACCCTACTACAGTCCACGCTCCACATAATTTAAATTAGTTCATAAGACAATAGAGGAAATCTCTAGCATACAAGAGCCACTAAATATGTCAAAATGTAAGTCCCAGTTAAATATTGCCCATCAAAACATCCAGGGGCCACCTGGAAAAGAACTTGTAGTAGAATAATTTCTAAAAAATTCTGACATTGATATTATTTATGTTACAGAACACTGGTTGAAGGAAAATATGATGTCTTTTAACATAAATAATTACAAAATTGTCAGTTGTTACAATAGAAAGACTGCTGATAGAGGTGGTTCTTTAATCTTAGTGAAAAATAATATTAAGGTGAAACAACGCAAAGATATTCTTGCACTTACTGTTGAAAGACAAATAGAGGTATCCTGTGTTGAGTTGGATAGCCATATTATTGTTTGTGTCTACAGGCCACCGAGGGATGAAAAAGGCCATGGCAATTTCGAAATATTTGAGAGAATTATGGAGGAAGCCCTCTCTAAACTATGTAATAACAGAAAAAAAAATGTGGCGATCTAAATGTAGATTTGCTTGTAGGAACAACAATGAAACAACGATTAATAACTTTATTCAAATCGTTTAACTTATGTCATGTATTTTTAGAGCCAACTAGATTTACACTTACCAGCCAAACTTGCTTAGATAACGTTTTTTGTGACTGTGCATTCTCAAGTAAAAGTGTAATTAACTGCTTACCTTCCAATCACAGTGGTCAAACAGTTTCATTCCCAATTGCTATTAAGGATAAGACTGGTCCATCACTTTATAGGCCTATTACATCCCATAGAGTAGAGACGTATACGAAAAACTTAGATATAAATTTGCCAGTACCGGATTTTAATGAACAGAACCCAAACAAAATATACTCAGACTTCTTCAACATTATTCAGACAGAATTCAATAAAGTTTTTATATTAAAGAAAGTCAGTGACTACTGAATTGAAAGAGGTTGGGTTTTATTCCATTAATGCAAACTACTTTATTTTTATTTTCCATAACAAGTCTACCTTCTCAAAACTCACATCACAATGTTCTTAAATATAAATCATTGGGTATACATCGTCATTCCAAACTACCAAAATATTCTCTCTTTTCTTATACAAACGCTATCAATCAAAGTCTCTTTTTTTTCTCTTCCACTTCATATAGGTACTTTTTAGGGGTATCCGATCCGGATCCCATGTTATTTCACATTATAGTGAGTGCACTTTTATAGGTACTTTTATTATTTATTTATTTATAGACGTCTTATGGTACTTTTATTATTATAACAATACTTAAATACATGATCTACTAGTACCTGGCTCCAGGTCTACCTGCCTGAGCCTGCTCGCGAGCTTATTAGGTCATCGATATCCCACGTTCTCACAAAGGAAACTCGTTCACGTCATGATCGAAGCGAAGGATTCGTGCCTTGTACCTTGTACCTTTGAGACTTTGCTGACAATATAATACAATGACATATCGGTCTCGCCAATAGTCACGTACCACACTAATAACATAATGTTACGCCGGTAGGTTAGGTCAAAAACTTTGAACGTCAATTTCAGTGCTTTAGAGGCGTTATCAGCAGGCTGAAAAGTCATTTCAGGCCGTTTCAGAAGTTGCTCTATCACATATGTAAAGATCGAATTTTCACCCAAGTTGCCGTCGTTTTCAGGCGCCTGAAACATGTTTTCAGTCCGTTTCAGGGCACCCTCTATCAGATGACGCCATAACCTGAAAACCCGTTTTCAGGCGTTTTCAGGACCCCTTATGGGCCTCTGAAGCACAAATCGTTATATGGCGAAATATCCGGTAGGAGTGACAGAGATAGCACTACTAGAAAGAGATAGCTATACTCGGAACATTCGAGAAGTGTGTGACAGAGATAGCACTACTAGAAAGAGATAGCTATACTTGGAACATTCGAGAAGGGAGTGACAGAGAGAGTGCACCATTAGAGAGAGACATATATGGTCTCGAATGTTCTCGGCCCGCACGCTGGTCCTTACTAGAATATTCGCGATATGTGTGGACAATGTGTCCAGAGCGGCTCCGCGGGTTATAAAAGGCGCCGACGGCCGGCGCGAGTTTAGTTACATTTTAACTGCGATCGAGTGCTAGTACAAGGATAATCGGAGAGAAAGACTCTTCGTGTGAATAGTGACTGCATAATTAGTGAATCAGTGTGTGTGTTTTAATTAGTGGATTTTAAGTACAGTTCGTGTGAATTGTAAGTGCGTAATTTGGGTAATAAAGTGAGTGTTTTATTTAGTGGATTAATTCGTGCTTTTCTATCAAATACGAACCCCACGCTCGTAACAATAACTTCAACTCAATCCATACGAATCCTTCGAATTTTAAGATATTCTGTAATGATTGGATGATCAGTCCAACTTTTCTCGAAAACATAACAAACGAAGTGTTCCCAACTAACTTGCTCTGTGGCCTAGAGTAACAATCCTGCACATTCCACACCTTCTCTAAAATTCATACTTTTTATTCCTAACGACAACAAAAACCAACATTCCCAAATCCAAACAAAAATCAACTTCCCTATGTAATACTATCATAAAACTCAAAAATATCAAATATGAAATAAACCTTAATAACAACGATTAACTTTTAATTTCATTAAATTTCCATACTTTTCAACTCTCAATATAAAACAAGAAGAAGTGACCATATCCGCTGGTCATACTATAATTCTATTAATAGACTCGATTGCACTGTATCTGTAAAATTAAATAAACGTAAATGCAATCTCGAAACAATATTTTGTATTAAACTAACGTAAGTGGTTCCGTCGTTAGTAATGTATTTTAAATCTGAGGTTAAACTACTTTATCTGTAAATTACTCTGAAAAACTAATGAAACATAAAAATCTGAACACACAAAAAAAAAAAACTCCAGTTATCTTCTCTCTAAGACGTACTTATTTAGCGTACTAAATATTTATTACACACACTCAACTGATTTTCATACATAGGTACTCATACTATTAATATTAATTTGATACTGTAATTTAAAAAATGGTTCCAAACTTTATCTCTTTGCGGTACCCTAAGCTTGCTATCAATCATTCATCACCTTTTACGTATCTCCCATATTAGTCAACTGAAACTAAAAACTTTTGCTCCATACAAGTCGGACATGAACTTATAATAACAATTATTTTACGTCTGTAATCGAAACAAATGTTCTACCTAATTTGGATTTTTCTGCAGTGTTGCATGTCCATATTTGGATTGCCTGCGAATACTATATTGAATTACTTGGAATAACTGTGACTGTTACCAAGTCATGAAACATTTATGTACTTGATTGTACATTTGGAGTAAATTTGAATTATGAGGCAATTATTTAATAAAATATTAGAACGGCTATAAAACAACAAAACTTTTATCTTCCAACTTCACATATTAAACCACATTCTTCCCATATTTTTCAAAATCGTCTCCTCCAAAAATAAACTACTATCAAAATCCTCATCCAAAATAACTCGTGTCAAACTAATTCAATTTACTTTACGGCCATCATAAATATCTCCATTCCCAAAAAAAAACAGTTATCAAACATTTATTCATACTTCTCTTGCTAACTGTACTGTACTACTTACTAACTTTTCATTGTATGTATTCTTCCAAATATTCTTTACTTTATGCAATCTAGACTTGCGCAAAGTGTGTCTTTATAGGGAAAAGCTACTAAGCCCATAAAATTGTGTTACCTACATTGTCTAAACAACTATTAACTAATCATACTTTATGTCGCTTCTACTACAGCATAGGTCTCTGGCTACAGTTTTTCCATAACCTGTGACCAGTGTATGTTGGCCCTATACTGGGTACATGGTGAAGGCGGACTGGGTCAATTAGTATTGGACTCTTGAACATTCTTTATTGACCAGTGCGGATTGATCCTAGCACTAAGCCTGAACATAGGGATAGCCCGGCCACCATACAGTGGTTGTTAACTTGCTATGCTTTCTGTTACCATGCCAAACTTTTATTAATTCTAACCTACCCTACATTACCGTGACCATACAATTTCGCTTTACAAAGTAAGTTTCTGTGCTGATAAGTAATAATATTACATTTGCTATCTTGAAACAATACATTATCGAGAATCTAAATAAAATAAGAATATCTATGTATCTAAGTTTAGTTAAATATTATATTCATTTAATTTTAATAGTTAAATAAATATTTATGTAAGTTTATAATAATATAATATATATATTTAAGTATGTCTATTATAATATAATGGTGTTATTAATATAATAATTACTCATATACATATAATATTATATCAGATATATTTAATATAATACTTGTAGTAAGATACTTAAAAAGTGAGCCATAATTGTTTAGGCTTGTCTTTTAATTTAATCTAGTAGGCATTAGGTACTTGTTTTGTTAAGTGCATTACATAGACTGTGACAACATAATTTTTAATTAAGTTCATCCAGAACGGAAACACTAAACCCCAAGATACAATTAATATTAGTTTGGGGTTTAGAATTTACAAAAGTTTTTGTAATTATGTTTCTTTTGGCTCAATAAATACATTTTGTTTTTTTTTTTTGATTTTGATTTGAGTAATCATATCTCATATCTACTGATTCGGTGACACATTATATCTCTATCATATCTCACTCATTCAAATCTATGGCTTCTCATAACGCTCCAACTCCCACTTATTTCTTACTCTTTTATCTCACAAGGCTCTTATATTTGTTTAATGAGTTGATGAGTTGGAAGAGTCTCGAAAAATAACCTACTCAATACAAAATATATAAACAAACGAATTGCAACAGTTGCATTTTAATTTCACCATTTGAACTATGCCTTAACCAACTTACCTAGAGACCACTTTTTATTGCCCGCTTCGATCCCTTGATCACTTTTGCCTTGGCAGCGAACTGAGGCCTCCATAGCTTCTTCATACGTTATTATGAACGTTATATCCCATAGATTTTTTATTGCTTTTCGAGCTTATTGCAATGCGATAAGATTCAAATCAATAAGCAAACTTTTGGAAACTATATGCCTATTATAGTATGACAAACACATACTCTTTCTCGCTCATCTTAATCCAACCGATGATAGCCGAAAAAACCCACGTGTTCGTTTCCGCGAGTCTCGCTCTGGTGTACAGGTGATCTTCATTATCTTCTCACGCACCCTTTCTGGGGCGTGGGGAGTCGGGGTCAGGTCGACGGACCTCTTCCCGAAGAATCGCCTCTGTCCACTCCTGTGGACAGGTCATGGATGGCCCCTGCGGGCGGTGGTCTTCTTGTGGCGCTGGTATGCAGTAGGTGATCGCCGGCTAGGCAACCAGGTCGCGTGGCAGGCGGCGGCGGTCGGGCGGGCGCGCGTGGTGCGGCGCCAGTTCAGCGATATGCGGAAGGTGTGAAGCATCCGCACGCGCGAACATGCCCTTCGCCAGCCTCTGGACAAACTGGTCCACGGTTTCCCATCTTAGGTCCCTCTGGATTGTCGCGTTCCTCACGTAGCGGGGGGCGCCGACGATGGTACGCAGAGAGAGGTTCTCTTGGGCTCGGAGTCTCCGTTTGTTCGTCTCCGAGCACAGGGCGTACCATGCCGGAGCCGCGTAGGTGAGGCGGGATCTCACGTAGGTCTTGTAGATCCCGAGCTTCGCCCTCAGAGGGAGGAGTACAGGTGAACGCACACCTGTCCATGCTTATCCGGTCATGCGTGGCGTGCGAGTGCGACAGAGCAACGCGCGAGAGCAGCGTGGTCGATTCCTTCGGCGCCGTCGATCCGTCCGGTGCGGTTAGTGTGTGTTCGCCTTCGCTATCGCTACTACTAGGTATCCGGCTCAAATTTGGACCAAGGATTAAGGTTGCTATTCGCCTAAAAGAGACATTTAAGACTGAAATACGTGCGGTTGGTTTGGTCAATTGTCTATTTGCCAACAAAATGTGGACCAAATGTAGACCAAATGTTAAGGTGATAAGGTTGCTGTTTGCCTAATAGTGACATTTTAAAACTGGAAGACGTCTGGTTTTGTTGGTTTGTTCTCACACAACTGTGTTTAGTGTAGCCTGGGCAGAGAGAGCGAGATTTGTTTGGGGAGTGAGATATGATTCATATCGCTGGGATGTAACTAGGATATAATGGACGTCAAGCGATATGTGTGTATATCTTACTCTCGAGTTACCCAAGTCTAATGCAATCATCCTCGGAAAAAAATGGTATATCTATTGGTATTGTTTTGTATCGTCAACCCTATGTCAAAAATACAAAAATCTGCCTAGCGTGATTTTAAATCGACAATTAATAATAATTACTTACATATTACACCTATAAAGAAACCCATTGTCCAAAAACCACATCTTATATCGAGTCACCACGACGTCGCCGATCGCCGCAGCTCGCTCGGAGTCAGCTCACCTTGGGACCCGTACCATCTCCCGGCTGCTCCTCACTTGACCCGTACGGTTACGCCCGGCGCCCGGCTTTCCACATCACTTAGGCTTGAAATTCGCCCGGCACCCGGCAGCAATAATCTTCTGTACTTATATTTATTTTTCTCTCTTCTTTAACTTTACTCTTTCTTCTTTAATTGATTTCTGTCTTCTATATTGTCATCTTCTTTACTCTCCATCTTCCTCTTCTGGCTGCTATCTGGTCTTAAGGGTGGTCGCATCGTGATATCTTGAAGTCTTCAGGTTCTTTCTTATTCTTAAAATTTTCTTCAAACTTTTTATTTTTCCACGATATTTAGGTATTTCCATTTATTTGCCATTTGGCACAGCACTACCTCGCGAGATGTAGGCTGGACTGGCTAGCTCGCCATGAATTGAAAGAGGTTTGTAGGAGTAAATAGATGTTTATTGTACTGAAGTTTGGATAGCAGAGCCTCTAATTATCCGCAGTATAATCTTATATAGTCTTACAAATAAGGAGTCACACACACAGTAATACATCTCTATGTCGCTATGTCCGCACACTTCACTACAAAGGTAAATCGAAATTTAATGACTGGGCAACGTTTGGAATTCGTAAAAGTAGAGTTATCTTGTATGAACTTTAAGATCAAATAACCTATAACTTTGATCGAAAATTTCATGACTATGTTAAAAAATATTCCAAAACTTTCAAGTTGGTTTGTAGGACTGAAAAAACTTTACAAATTAATAGAAAAATTCAAAATTCAAATAATAGAATGAAAACAGTGGCAAATAAACATGGCAAATAATAAACCATGAAACTGGCAAAGTTATACCAAGGGACAATGATTTCTGCCTAAAGATAGGTGATGATGTTGTTAAATCCAGCGATGACGTTGCTCGAGCTTTTGAAACATTCTTCACCAATATACCCCTACTCACAACAGATCGTCTAAATTCATCTCCACATGAAGCAGAGACTTTATTAAAAAATAACACGAGCGTCAGCAAGGTATATTTAAAATTTCATCATGTAATTCCCCAGGACATTGTCAAAACGTTTAAATTACTTAACTTAAAAAATACGGAAGACCTGTGGGGTATATCAGTCAAAGTCATTGGTTCAGTAATTCTAGTTATAGCCCCACATTTAGCTTATATATTCAATGTGTTGACGATGGGGCTTTCCCAGACCTCATGAAACACAGTAAACTGATACCTCTGTTCAAATCGGGAGATAAGGGTGATCCTTCAAATTTCAGATCAATATCTGTTCTTCCAACACTAAGTAAAATATTTGAAAAGATTATACTCAATCAAATTCTGTCACACTTCAACCGTACCAAACAACTCCACGCCAAACAATACGGTTTCACTAGGGGTAAATCGACTACGGATGCAGGTATTACCCTTATATCTCATATTTATTCTGCATGGGAGGCCGCACAGGATGCTATCGGAGTTTTTTGCGACCTGTCGAAGGCGTTTGATTGTGTTGATCATAATACGCTATTAATTAAATTAAATCATTACGGAGTTCGAAATAAAGCGTTGGATCTACTCAGATCATACCTAAGCAATAGAATTCAAAAGGCAGAAGTTAACGGCGTTAAATCTGATGGATCGGGTGTAAAAATTGGCGTTCCACAAGGTTCCATATTAGGTCCTTTCTTGTTCCTGGTATATATTAACGATCTGCCTTTTATGGTGGAGAAATTAACTGACATAGTGTTATTTGCTGATGATACTTCAATGGTCTTCAAAATTGAAAGACAAAAAGCAGATTTTGATGATGTTAATGTTGTATTGTCTTTAACCTTGAATTGGTTCACAGTTAATAATTTATTGTTAAACGCTGGTAAAACCATGTGTACCAAATTCTCACTTCCAAATGTCAGGCAAGTTGAGACCAGTTTAGTGTTAGACAACAGCACGTTAGAATTAGTAAATGATACTAAGTTTCTTGGAATAACCATTGATAGCAAATTGCAGTGGGGACCCCAGATAGATAAATTGGCTGGTAAATTAAGTTCTGCGGCTTACGCTGTTAGGAACATCAGACAAAGCACGGATGTGGCTACATCTAGGCTAGTATATTTTAGTTACTTACATAGTGTCATGTCCTATGGTATCTTGTTGTGGGGGAAAGCAGCGGATATTCAAACTATTTTTATTTTACAGAAAAGAGATATTCGAGCAATTTATAATTTAAAAAGAACAGACACCTTAAGAGAGCTTTTTAAAGAAATTGACATACTAACAGTAGCTAGTCAATTTATTTTCGAAAATATAATGTATGTACGCAAGAAACTTACAACATTTTCCAAACTCAGCGATAGCTGTAATGTTAACCTAAGAAATAATCACAGACTGTGTACGCCCCAGTTTAGACTCGCGAAGGTTAGCAATTCTTTCAAGGGTCAGTGTATTCTCTACTATAATAAGATACCTCTGGAGATTTTTAAATTGCCATTTGAGCAATTTAAAAAGCATGTTAAAGCGACTTTGTCAAAAAAGGGATATTACAATGTTCAAGATTACTTAAATGACAGGACTGTATGGGGTTCATCTAGCTCAACACAGGCCTTGCTGTTAATAATTTTGTAATTATTTATTCCTGCTTATTAATCATAATAATTAAATTTTTCATATTTGTAATAGTTAAGCACAACCTATTTTTAAAAGAGATCTAAAAATCAATCTGTGGGAGTTTCTACGCCCTACTTCTCCCACAGTGGTCCAATGTAGAGAAGAGGCAAAATTGACGTTTGCTAAGTATATGTAAATATCTACAGTAATAAATTACTTTGACTTTGACTTTATGGCTAGAGTCATTCCCATTGGTTCTTTATAGTGTGTCTTCTCCCAGCTGATTGTTAAAGTACATCAATGTCAGAATAAATATTTACTAGATTGTCGTACGTAACGAATTTTACTTTATAAGGAATAATATTGCCAACCAACCAATACGACCCATACGTTAGCAAAGTTAACTTGTTAAATTTGCACATAGCGTAAATGACAACCCTACGTCGTTTTACACCGAAACTTCAAGAAGTGCATGCGATATTTCTTTGTCAAACCACACGGGAACGGACACTGTATCGAAGGTTTTAGCGAGGTTTAGAAAGAATCTGATGCACCGCTCGCCCCTGTCTAGGAAATTTATCTTTTTTGGTCAGTGCACTGACTACGTCTTAGTGGACATGTTTCTCCTGAAACCAAACTGTTGTGGGAACAGCAAATTGTTTGCTTCTAGATAGTCGACTAGTCGTTTGTTTACATTACGTTCGAAGACTTTAGCAAACACTGAGAGCAAGGAAATTGGCCTATAATTAGCGGGGTTGTTGTTTGGACCATTTTTATGTATGGGTGTAACTAGGGCTGATTTCCAGATCTCCGGGAACTGTCCCGATGCAAGAGTAAGATTGTATATGTGTGCAAGAGGTAAGGCCACACACATTTTATTAGATTTAGTTAAGCTATTTCCTATACATCTATACCCGGTGCTTTGATGTCTGCCAGTCTTCCAATCAGGGTAAGTATTTCGTTCTCGTCGGTCGGTTTCAGCAATAAAGATCCACTTGGTCCACTTCCTGTCTGTATTTTAGACGCCAAGGAATTTTCAATTTCACCCGAGTGTTTTAAGATCTTGTTCGATAGAGAGGAGCCGACAGAGTACTCGTTGCATATGTTGAGCGATTTCATAACGTCGTCTGTTAGTTTGAGCAGGTGCGAAGGTGGGAGGGGTTGATTTGCGTGAGTAACAGATATTTTTGATTGTTTCCCAAAGATTTTTTGGGTTGCCTGAATTGTGATTTAGCTCTTGCTGTTCGTAGTTGTGCTTTATTTTGTGCAGAAGGTCTCTACAGTAGTTTGTGTATCTACTGTATATGAGCTTTGCTGTCTCATCTTTGGGGTTATTTTTTGTTTTTAGCTGTAGTGCGTCTCGGCTTTTAATGCATCTTATCAGTCCAGGTGTTATCCATGATTTCATATTGAACTTGGTTCTGCTGACGGTAGTATATTTGGTAAAAGTTGCGACGATATCTTCCACGGTCTTGGTGAATAATTCCGCTGCCTCAGAGGCCGACATTCTGTAAATCGTTGAGTATGGCGACGTGGTCTAGTCTAGTTTTTACCATTCCCATTCTTTCTTTGATGTCAGTGAGCGATCGAATTTGGTATACCAGTGCCTTTTCGTGTTTTCGTATGCCAGCCAGCAAAACTGAAAACCATTGTTTTTCGCTCTTTCTCGGCTTTCTCGAAATAACCGCCGGTTTTCCCGTGTCAGGCGTTCATTTATAAATACATGTTGTTTTAGGTGAGAAGGTACCAGGTTCTGAGATGTTAAGTTTTTCCTTAATTTCGCCTCTTTAACTATCTCGTCTCGCTTCGATCGTCTGGTCAGCATTACGACGATGGGACGGGAAAATTTCCGATTTTTTGTCCGATGTGCTCTAGTCGCCCAGTCGATGTCGCAGTCTGTTAGCGAGACGCCTACTGTTTTGGCCGAAAGTAGAACGATGTGCTGCAGATTTTCGTTTGGGGTCTCCGGAACTCCAATGATTTCGATCTTGTTGCCTATTGATGTTTGGGCCTGGTAATTCAGCTGGTCTTGAAGTTCGGTTATTTTTGACTAGGCTGATCTGAATCGCTGTATTTTCTTCGACTGTCTTTTCTAGGGCTCTTAATTTCAGTTCTAGTGCAGTAATACGGTCTTCGCTATTTGTTATGGCGGTGTTCACATCAGACGTGATTTGTTCTTTGAGCTCTCTCATTTCCTCACGCACCGCCCGTAGCTCGTCTCGGAATATTCTTATTTCTAGCGCCAATTCTAGCCTAAAATCTTTAGTTGTGTCGAGCGCGGTGTTGTTGTGGTTGTCTTCAAGCGACAAACTGTTGTTGCAATATGTTTAATCGGGCATGTTGAACGCAATGTGCTTATTTTGTGTTCGCAGGGTTATAGTTGAGTCAATCAAGTTGGGTTCGCCGCGGACGGGCGTGTTTTGGTTGTCGGTTTTGTTCAGCATAACGGCATAAAGGGCATTTCGCTGGTGTAATATTATTCTAGGTCGTATGTATGATTGCATGTGGAGCAGTGCATCAATTCATTGCTCTCGATGACTTCTCTACACCCCTCGCAGGTCGATGTTGTTGCGGACATTCTGCAGCGTATCTGTATAATAAGACAAGTGGTGCCCTCTTGTGTAGCTGTTGCGCAGGAACTGGATGAAGAAATCCTGAAGAGGGAAGCCATTAACTACGGCACGACATTGTTGCATGTCCTTATGGTGTATTCTTGACAGTATGGTGACCAAGGGATGTTTGTGGGCTTACCTACGTGCTTTTCCTTGGAGATTCTGTGGGAATATCTTTCGGGAAACAGTTTTTTCTTCAAGGTGTTGTACGAGATTTTGAGCCGGAGAACACGCATTACATGAATGGCATACTTACCACCACAATCATAACAACATCACGCTTTTTTCCCGCTAATCTTTAGCCGTGCAAGTTGTGCACAGACAATCGGGGTTGCTAACTTTCTGGACAAGAACGGAAATCTCAAAACCATTTCAAGAAATATGTCTTCTGTATAATTTCTATTTATCAGATTGATAAATGGTTATATATTTTAAGATATTTTAATAAAACACAATGACATTAATTTGACCTTCTATGATATCTTCATAAGATGTATGAAAAAATGCCTTTACCCTGCTCGTCTTACCTACAAAAAAAAAACAATGTGAAACGTCAATCTATTCCCTGTAAAGCACAGACTCTAAAGGGATAGGTACTACTGTAAAGTCTGTGATATATGAGTGAACTCTCGTGATTTTAGGTTATATTGTTATATTCTGCGTTTTATAAATTATGTTACCAACCACAACATTACCGAATTCAGTAAGTAAGACACTGATGCTGAGATCCTAGAGTCAAACTGTTTTGATTGTCCAGCTTCTGCAGGTGGGAATTTTGGGCTTCCGCCCTCTTATCGACACTCTGACCCAAAATTGGATATGTATTGCCGTGACAAACGAAGTTTTCTTGATAATGTATAACGCGTTTTATATTTAAACTACAATATTCTCTTCATCTCAACGACCCAAGGCGTCATATGATGCCATTTTCCCGTTATAGGTTTTGAATTTTAATACCATGGCATAAGGTTCAAAATCGCGATGCCTCAAAACAAACTGGGGGTTAGAGAATTAAGCATATTGTAGAACTTAACTTGTTTGTTGAGTATGGTAGGTATGCAATTTTGTATATTGTACTTATCTTTTCTTGCAACATTAATAATACCTATAATTTTTATTTTAAGGTGGCTACAACCTTATTCCCTGCTGCTTTTATTTTGGCTTGAGAAGCGGGTCTGTGATCACATGTATCACGATATACCCGCGGTACATCGAATCGTTGCGGTGCAGACCAGAGATTTATTGGGCCAGAACCCAGACTGTCTATATCAGCAGCTCAAGAACAAGGAGATTTGGGGAGGGAAGTCGGCTGAATCAACAGTAACCGATGCTCAAACACTGGGAATGAATAGATGGCTGAAATAGTCTCCAAGAGGACCGATTATCCACCAGAGTTCAGCAGGCGTCCCACCTCATCATCTATCTTTCTACCCGTGGTAATACCGGTGGTACTTCTGGTAGTATCAATGCTGAGTCAGCTATGGCCAGCTGCACAAATTCTATTTGTATATAATATTTCTAGTACATATGTGTTTTGTATATATGAAAGCATACATATTCTTAGAATTTTTATTATGTATCAGCCCACAAGCAATCATTGCAATTTGTTCCAAGTATAGCTCAACCAAAACTGCGAATAATTCTAGAACTACCTATTTTGCGTTCACTTGACAACCCATTCTTCTCGCAGACGTTCTAGAACTGTTTCGAAAAACAAATCCGGGTTATAACTGCTGTTTGAACACGATGGGAGGAAACACTATTTGCTTCACATTATGAAAAACAATTGGATGTTTTTAATTACTTATGTCACAATAATAATCACAAATTTCATTTTAGTCGGGTAGGACTGACGTGTGTGACATGATGTTTGTTTGAAAGTTAACTTCACGCATATACTTACAGTGGCCGATTTGCCGTTAGGCCCACTAGGCCCGGGCCTAGGGCGAACAGATATTAGGGGCGGCAAACGTGACAAAAATTCACTGATGATAACAAGAAATAACGGCGTGATAGCATTCACGCATAATCACCAACGCGCCCCGCCGCCGCAGCCCCCGCATCTTAAATAAAGAACATTTCTCCCCTTGCAGAATATGTTCCCTGTTCAGCTAACTCGCTCAATACAGTAGGTGAATGTGCAGCTGAAAGCAGCCAAGAGGCTCGTTCGTTCTTTTTGCTACTCCAAGAGTTGTACAATCGATTTGCTAATCTTATGTCACCGTAAGATAGTCAAACCGTTAGCTGATTAGTTGATTGACGACCCGAATGGCCGAGTCGGCAGTGACACTGCCTACGAAACCAAGGGTCCCGGGTTCGAGTCCCGGTGGGGGCAAAATATTTTTTTGATTAGAACGGATTTATGTACCCTAGTCATGGTTGTTTATCTATCTAAGTATAATATTTATCTATATAAGTATGTGTATCGTTGTCTAGCACCCAAGATACAGGGAATCCTAGTTTGGGGCTAGATCAATGTGTGTAAATAGTGTCCAAGGTATTATTATTATTATGGTATTGTGCTGGGTCGGCTATTTGTTTCTCAAGCAGCAGCTTACGCAGTTTTAGTTTCAGAAATTGGCATTACCATTGCTTTATACATTTTATTGTAGAAACACGAGATAACTTCGATGATTTCGAAAACAAAGCCAAAAAACTGTCAATTGTAGAGAAATATGAGAAAGATTTTCGACGCCATCGAAAGCTTTATAGGCAAACACAGGTGAAAAGATGGAACAAAATAATGGTCTCAAAAATTTTAGAATCACTGCTTTTTTCGTATCAGTAGATACATTGTCAGAAGAACTCAAAAAGCGACCAGATGCTTAAATCATTATACCTATACAATACATTTTATTTCATCACTAACCTGACGAAACTAAGTGCGTCAGAAAGGTCGAAGAAATGGCCAAAGCATTGCAAATGGTTTATTCTACTGACTTAGAAGAAACATTTCCAGCAGACTGTCTCCATTCTCGTGCACACTGCAGTATACAAGATGAGGATCAATTAAAATGGTAAATGGTTTGAAGACGCGACAAACCCAAACGGGGATATTTCTCTTCATATGTGTGTGTGTGTTGTGTACTCCCGACTCCCGACAGTAACAGTTCTGAAGAACGATCGTTTTGTTGTTTGTGACAAGTGAAAATATATTCACGCTTTTGCCAGAGGCAATTATGAGGGGAGCGACATCTTCGGGAGTAAAGTAAAAGGCTTGAGATGCGCGCAAATACGAGACTAGACTAGACTAATTTTATTATAGGAAATCCTAGCTTATATACTAGGTTGGTACATGTTATTAATGACGTTCATAAGACATAGTGCGTGATGAATATAAATATACCTTATCTGTGACGGTCGTCAACTTATCTTAACATTACGTGAAAATATGACTAACATAGTCGACCGGCACAGATACTCCCCCCTTTAGGGAAAAAAATAAATGAATGTAGGTACTTATAACAATGGAAAAAATCTAAGTTAGGTACCATAACAAACTTATCAACTGCAATAATAACTAGTAGTATTTTAATAAACATAAAACCAGATCTTAATTGTGCATACTTTAACTTAATCTATTTTTATATATAAGGAAAGTTATTGTTAAATAAAACTAGATAGTAATAGCGCATACTTCAACTTAATCTAAAGTTAATCTTACACGAATTAGAAAAATAAAGGAACTACGGTTATGCGAATTCTACATAACTTTAAAGAATTACTTAATATTTACCTACAGGCAAGTCTTGTGTCTGGCCGCACACTACATAAAATAAACTAAACACTGGAAAACAGAAAAACACTAGGAATATGGGGCTTCGCGGTTAGTAAACTAACCTAACCTATAACCTGTAAAAGATCCGCAGGAGAGTCGTCTGATGCTGCAGCCGTCCATGTTTTTCAGGAATCGATGAGTCAATTTACATCGCACGTCGTTGAAGTTGTAATCACTGTTTGTTTATAATTGCGACCGTACCTACACAAGGATGATTGTGCTGAATCAGCGTCAGCATTAAATCTGTAACCTTGGCTGTAGGCAGTCAATGACCTCGTACGTCATGTGTACGTGCGTGCTCTTCACTCTTGAGTGAATATTAAGTTGTCGATTGATGAAATGTGTGTGCCTAAAAACCTTGGGATTTGGCAACATAGGGCACATCTTGTACACCAATCGTTTATATATATATATCTCTCTCTCTCTTCGGTGATTTGATTATTCTTCGTGCGATGTTCTTCCTGGATGATTTCAATATTGGTTGAATTAGGTATATCGATGATGTTTCAATACTCTTCTGGGGGCTGGACCGGCTTCCTATGTCTTGAACTTGAAAAAGCTGCTTGCTGTGAATGAATTTGCCGACGCGTTCGTTTCTGCTGGTGCGAGCTCCATTTTGATAAATCAGCAGTCGGCTGACTATCGGTTCATTATTCTTGCGGTATCTTGAGTTCGACGCGGGAAATCTTCAGTTGAAATTATTTGGCTTCTGGTCCGTTTTCAAATCTGGTCCGGTCATGGCTTGCTTGATGTAATCTTGTTGCCGAAGTCGGGGCTCGGCGATCTTGGACGAAGTGCTATTGCTTGCACTTCTAAGGTGGCAGCACACGGAGTTTTCTTCGCGGCTGGGTCCATGCTGCTATTACCGAAGGTTGCTGATGTTCAGAAGTCGGGTCACCACTTTGCCAAAGGCAATTATGAGGGGAGCGACATCTTCGGGAGTAAAGTAAAAGGCTTGAGATGCGCGGAAATACGAGACTATACTAGACTAATTTTATTATAGGAAATCCTAGCTTATATACTAGGTTGGTACATGTTATTAATGACGTACATAAGACATAGTGCGTGATGAATATAAATATACCTTATCTGTGACGGTCGTCAACTTATCTTAACATTACGTGAAAATATGACTAACATAGTCAACCGGCACAACGCTCAACAATGTTAACAATATAACCGGAAATTGTTGTAAATGTTTTATTTAAAAGTGCAATTATACCTGAAACATCGGAAAATATTACAAACTAGCAGCTTAATAGTCAACCAAATCAATTTCAGAATCGATTTCTATAAAAGTTAGTAATAAAGTAAGCATGTGATGGGTGCTCAGATAGGGGCGGCTACAAGTCTTGGGGCCTAGGGCGGCCAACACTGCAAATCCACCTCTGTATACTTGGCACTCTTTGGTTGACTCGACTGCTACTTTTATTTTGTGGTAGACAAAGAAATTTATCCCATTACGTCTCTTGGTGACGTCAGGTTTACTTTTGGCGAGTAAAATTTTAGCTTAGTTTTTTTTAAATAGACACAATGAATAAAATCCAAAAATATTTAAATTACATTAATATATATATATATCAGAAAAATGCATGGCCAATTGTCGTCTTATTTGTTTAGATCTGTTTGCGCCGATGTAAAATTGATGTCATAGATATCAATTTTACATCGGCGTTTGTCGCGTCAACAACAAACGGGTAGGTTTTCTATTGAAGTATTCCATTTTGCGGGTTTTTGAGTGTAAGATAAATTACGTACGACTTGCACAGAGTCATGGATGCCATAAGGTAGCAATTTTACATATTCTTCGGGGGAATCGCGTAATCTTCACAGTAGCAGAAGCGGGTAGAGGTAGTGTTCTTCCTGACTGGCATTAGAATCTATATAACGCAAGATTAGCTTGCTCTGGGGAATGCCTTCTCTAATAGGTGCCCGCATAGCCATTCTGTATACTGGCTATAATCCAAAGAGTTCCGTGGCCGCGTAGGCAATTGGGAATCTAAACCCCATCTCCCTTCGTCATCACTGCGTGGGTGTGCTTTAGGTCCACATGTGTAAATCCATCGTACACTTTATTTAACCCATTTAGGCCCGCTGGCCCTATTTGAGGCCAAATGTGAGAGTACCCTCAACTTTTTATTTTTTCCCCAATATTTTCTACGAGTACTCATTCGGCTCAGGAAAGAGCTTCGGTTTGCTGTAGATACTGAGAAAATATAAAAAAAAATTATAAACTCCAGTCCAGTGGCTTTTCATATAACTTTGAGCAGACTGGTGACTGACCAAAGGTAAGCCTATTTACTTTATTTTTTTGTTAGCAAATCATGTTATTTCTTTGTAATATACACATACCTATAGTTTCTGCTTATCAAAAATGGCATGACCTTAGTTATTTTCGATGGTTTGACAGTAGGAGGTAATGATAAACGTAGGTGTCCCCAAATAGGGCCAATCGGTTCAACAATAAACTTCGTAGGGTCAGTTTCGGCATGGCTAAAAGGACGTTCAACGTTGTCAGAGACTGCCAAGGACTCGAAGAGGCGATCGATCAAATCCTGATGAAGGTGATCCTGATGTCAGTTATGATTTGGTGGCCATTCCTCCAGACCCAAATATTCCCACGGGTGAAGTAGGGGATGAAGATAATGTGCAGCCAATAATGTGTCATGATTTATATTTTATTTGTTAAAATATGTAAATTAATGTAGATTATTTATCATTTAGTCCCCATATTATGTGAAATTATACTATGAATTGTATTTTTGTTCAGTAGCGCCATCTCTTGGATCAATCGGTTACTTCTACAAAACGTTACAGTTATCCATTTTAAAAAGATGTTCAACGATTCGACTTCCGTCAAAAAGCAAAGGCGCCAATGAATAATCATTTGGCCTTCCGGTTGATTTTTTTAGGCGGGAGGATTCAGCGGCAAGAGGCGAGGTGACGATTGATCCAGGGTGGGAGCGCGCATTCAAGTGTGGATTTTTGTGAAATAAACATAGTTATCGAGAGCATTAAAGAAAAAGTTAATTACAACAATTGAGTATAATTTATTGTGAAAATTCAGAAGTGGCAGAACTCATGTAACAACACAAATAACTATCCTAAAAGTGAGCTATGGAATAAGATAAAATGTGAATGTTTGGATGTCGTAAAACATTCACCATGCTATTGTGAAATAGTCTGATATTAGAAAGAATATAGGATGTTAACAGTTTTAACGGGTATAAAGTGTTCCCGCTATCAGGAATGGTTGGTCGTATAGACGATTTTCTCAATACTATTACTAAAGTTTAACAAGCGTGTATTGTACTTAGGTGTAATGCGAGTAGGTGATTTCATGACATTGCAATAATATGTATATGAACGAAAATGTCAAGTATGCTAATGATGGAATCATTGGAACCATGGAGGTGGTTTCCTTAATTAAATTAAAGAGGCATGTATGTAGGTGCGCTTTAATGATGAAAATCTTATAAGTGATTTATTGAATGCAATTACTGAATGAAAATAACATGTAGGTGTACTGAAGTGACGGAATCATGTAGGTGGTTTCCCTAATTAAATTAAACAGCCATGTAGGCGCGCTGTAATTGATGAATCATCTAGGTGATTTCATGAATGCAAGAACTTGAATTAAAATTACATGTAGGTGTACTCAAGTGATGGAAACATGTAGGTGCTTTCCTTAATTAAATTAAACAGGCATGTAGGTGCGCTGTAATTGATGAAATCGTGTAGGTGATTTCATGAATGCACGAACTTGAATTAAAATTACATGTAGGTGTACTGAAGTGATGGAAACATGTAGGTGCTTACCTTAATTAAATTAAACAGGCATGTAGGTGCGCTGTAATAATTGAAACCGTGTAGGTGATTGTACTGAAGTGATGGAATCATGTAGGTGGTTTCTTTCATTAAATTGAACAGGCATGTAGGTGCGCTGTAATTAATGAAATCATGTAAGTTGATTTCATGAATGCAAGAACTTGGATCAAAATGACATGTAGGTAAACTAAGGTGATGGAATCATGTAGGTGATTTCCTAAATAGTATAGATAATCTTAACAGGCATGTAGGTGCGCTGTTATGGTTGAAATTATGTCGGTGATTCCATGAATGCAAGAACTTGAATAAAAATAAAACATGAAGGTGTATGCTACTGACGGAATCATGTATGTGATTTCTAAATACTTATTACTTAAATTAAAAAGCCATGTAGGTGCGCTGTGATGATTGAAATCATGTAGGTGATTTCATGAATGCAATATATTTAATGAAAATTTCATGTACGGTAACAATAGTATCATGTAGGTGATTTCTTTATTACAACAGATAGAATGAAAATGCATACATAAATGGCATCACTAGTGTGATTATTTGAAGAATTAGAGTTACTACAAGAAGTCCTGTCCTGAAGAATCAAAGGTTATTCTGATGATATGGATGTGGGTTCGGATAAGGATAAAAGGTCCTAATAATGACTTTCAGAATGAGTTCAGAAGAGACGGACAGCATCAGACGCGGTAGTCGACGACGTTTGAGGCGTAGAATATCTTCATCTTCAGAAGAAGAGTTATCCGCTGTAGACTACAGAGGCCGACAACGTCGCCGGTACAGATTAATCTCCTCTGATGATGACGAAGAAGATGCTCCACCCACAAAAAGGCCTAGAACTTTAGATGGTTTGAACGCTGACGATATAATTAAAATTTTATCATACATTCAAGGCAAATCTAATAAAAATGCGCTCCATAATATCAATGCTAACCAGTTGTCAAACGTAGTTCCTGAATTTGACCCCAAGAATAAGACACAGAATATTGAGAAGTGGCATAAGAAAGTTAATGAGTGTGCAGTCATATATAACTGGAACGACATGCAAACTATTCATTACTCCTTGCAATAATTGAGTGGTTTAGCTAAAAAAATGGTATGAGTCCTTATCGACAGTGTCTTATTCCTGGTGAAAATGGCAAGTTAAATTGCGTAAAGCTTTTCCAAGCGATGAAAACTATGGTAAGCTATTGGAAGAAATGTTGTCAAGGGTTTGTCGTCATGGCGAAAAACCTGAAGAGTATTTCTATGAAAAGCTAGCTTTATTAGGGAGATGTGACATAACAGGTCGTAAAGCAGTCGATTGCATCATTTACGGACTAAGCGATATCTCTGTCAGAAATGGAGCGCAGGCATTAAAGTGTAACGAAACTGAAGATGTCTTAACTTATTTACTATCTCAACATGAGAAGAAATCATCGTCACAAACAGGGTACCAGTTCAGTCGAAATCAAATATATTCCAGTAATAATCCTGGTGGTAGATTAGCCTGTTATAACTGTCACGAAAAGGGCCATCCCTACACCAGGTGTCCCAAGCCTCTTATAAAATGCAGAAGATGTCATAGGATTGGGCATGATTGGGAGACTTGTAGTAGGAAGCCTTTAATAAGTTCTGATTCGCGAGGTCGACAAGACGACAAGAAAACCTGGAAAATAGTTTCCCAATATGACGAAATAACAGAAACTACTGTTGAAAGCAACAATAAATTTTACAAAACAATATACATCAATGACACTTTATCACGAGCGTATGTCGATTTCGGAAGTGATTGCACTTTGATGCAACTTTCTGAGGCAATGAGACTTTCATTGCAACAAGATCACTCTGACCTGCCTATTATCAGAGGGTTTGGCAATTCCGCAATACAGCCCTTATTTAAAACAAAGGTGAATATAAAAGTAGACGAAATAGATGCATGGTTAGAAGTACTAGCTGTAAATGATGAGTACCTGCATGCTCCCGTGCTATTAGGACAAAATTTCACCGAGTTGAAATCGGTGACCATGTTAAAGGACAATGAAAATTTGTTCTTTTATCATAGTGCCATCGAAAGTGTAGATTCCGATGAGTCAGACGTAATAAAGCTTTATGTTGCTAAGCAAACTAAAGTAGAAAAGGGAGGCCTTGTGGAAATATATACCAAAAGATCTTACACGGGTGACGTATATACAGATGGTGATACTAGAACGTGTCCTAACCAGGAATATCACTTGCATCAGGGATGTTACAAAATTGAGAACGGGAAAGGGGTGGTATTTGTCACAGCGTTAACTAATACACCCATATTCTTAAATGTAGATATGTTGATGGCTAGGGTAAAAATGGCAACTGAGTCAGATCTGTTAGGGGTGGATCCCAATATCACCAATAAAAAAAACGACCTCCCACCATTAAATAAAACTGATATTAAAGTAGGTTCCGACATCGATGAAGACAAGTTAGAAAAGTTATATAGTCTGTTGCAAAGTTATAGATCATGCTTTGTAACTAATCTTAAGGAATTAGGTTGCACCAAAGAAGCGGACATGAACATTGAGCTGAACGACAACAAACCTGTCGTTTACCGTCCTTACAGGTTGTCGTTTCATGAACGAGAAACTGTTCGTGATATCGTAGATGAATTGATCGAAAATGACATAGTTCAAGAATCTCAGTCAAATTATGCAAGCCCAATTTTGTTGGTGCGAAAAAAATCAGGAGAGCAAAGGCTCTGTGTAGATTTTCGGGCATTAAATAATAAAACTATAAAAGATAAGTATCCGTTACCATTGATAGAGGACCAAATATCAAACCTGAGTGGCAACAAATACTTCATAACATTGGACTTAGCCTCAGGCTATTACCAAATACCGATGGCAGAGGGATGTCGACATTTGACAGCATTTGTTACTCCATACGACCATTTTGAGTTTAAAAGGATGTCGTTTGGACTAGCCAATGCTCTTGCCGTATTTCAAAAAATTATGAACAACTTACTCGGGTCTAAGCGATTCAAGTCAGCTTTGGCGTATATGGATGATCTCCTAATTCCATCAACAAGTATTGACGAGGGGTTTGAACATTTACTTGACGTGTTGGAATTATTTAAAAAATCCGGACTGACTCTAAAACTGTCTAAATGCAGTTTCTTTGACACTAAGATTGATTATTTGGGGTACGAAATTTCATCTAAGGGAGTTAAACCTAGTGAACGAAAAACAACGGCGGTCAAAGACTTCCCTGAACCTTCCAACGTTCACGAGGTTCGTCAATTTTTGGGCTTGACTAGCTATTTTCGCAAATTCGTACAAGGATTCGGGGAAATAGCTAGACCATTAACTATGTTGCTAAAGAAGGATGCCACATGGCAATGGACGGAGAGTCAGACCCAGGCTTTCAATCAGTTAAAGGATAGGCTAGAGGTCAGACCATTGCTTGCATTTTATGATCCCAAGTTGGAGACTCCATACTGATGCGAGTGCGCTTGGTCTTGAAGGGATTCTACTACAATGGCAGACTAATCCAAGAGTGTTAAAACCAGTTGCTTACTTTAGCAGACAGACCACGGCAGATGAACGCCATTACCATTCGTACGAGCTAGAAACTCTCGCCGTGGTTTGTTCTCTAAAGAAGTTCCGTGTGTATCTGTTGGGTTAGCAATTCACGGTTTTTACCGATTGCAATGCATTAAGGACAACAATAACCAAACGAGATTTGATTCCACGCATCGCAAGATGGTGGCTGCAAATAAGTAAGTTTACATTCAATATAGAATTTCGACCTGGGGTTAAAATGTGTCATGTTGACGCTCTAAGCCGAAACCCTCCATCAAACGATGTTGAGGACAATGACACCGATACCAATACTGTGAATTTCGACTCAAGTAAGGTCCCGGAACAGAGCAAAGTTTTACATTACCACGGGTAAATGGTTACATACACTTCAACTGGCTGATAGTGAGCTATCCCGCATTACCAAAATGTTAAAGCCGGATGCGAGCGAAGAAGCAGTTGAGGCTAAAAAGAATTACTAATCAAAAATTGCATTTTGTACAGAAAAGTTCGGGGTCATTTACGGTTGGCAGTACCACGGAATGCTAGGTGGCAAGTTTGTAAAGCCAACCTTGATGATATTGGACATTTCGGAGTAGCTTAAATGTTAGAGAGAATTCAAAGTCAGTACTGGTTTCCTAAACTGAGAAGATTCGTTAAAAAGTATGTCGCGGCTTGTATCGATTGCGCCTACAATAAAGACACAGCATCCAAAACGAGAGCTGGCTATTTGTATCCCATTGAAAAAAAAGAGATCCCCTTTCATACTCTTCACATTGATCATCTGGGACCTTTTGTGAGGAGTAAGCAAGGCAATCAATATATTTTAACAATTGTAGATGGATTCACTAAATACATGTTTGCAAGGCCGGTAAAAGATACAAAAACTAAGAACGTTATTAAGGTGTTACAAAACATTTTTTATGACTTTGGTGTACCGGAACGAATTATTTCGGACCGTGGTTCAGCTTTTACAGCAAATCAGTTCTGTCTGAATTGCTATTTGGTGTAAAGTTGAAAAACTCGTCAGATAATAAATTTGTAGTTGTAGGAGAAGATATATACTACTACTCAGTTAGAACCGATATAAATGTCACCACACTAGAGGCTGCTGATAACATAAAAAGTGCACAGTGTAGGCAAAAGAACGACCATGACAGTTGCAGGATACCTGCTAATACATATAAAATTGATGACTTAATCAAAATAACTAAAACTAGCTATGCCAATGATGGCAAGAGTAAGAAATTACTCCCAAAAATTGTAGGCCCATTTAAGGTTGTCAAAGTCATAGGTAACGACAGATATGAGATATCAGACGTACCTGGATTCAATAAAAAGAAGCGTCCCTATAATACAGTAATTTCCGCGGATCGTATGCGACCCTGGATTCACGTGAATGCGCTCAGTGTAGAAAGTACGTCTGAAAATTCTGACTCTGATTCGAGTGAAGGAAATGATATTTCTTAGTGTCCATTTTTTTATTAATATGCAAATTATATAAGTACATTTTTATGTTACACATATTATTATTTTTTGGGACAGAATGTCATGATATGGTTTGTAATGTCTAATTCATCAAATTTTGATATATATTTATCGTTTAATTAAAACAATTGATATGTTAATATAATTATAGTAATATTGTAATGATAATATTATTAGAAAATACAAAATGTTAAAACAAGTGTTAAAGCAAGAGTATGAGATTTAAAAGTATGGAGGTATAATTTATTTTACAAAGTATAAATATATATAAAAAAATAGTCACTTAAAACAATTAGGCCTGTAATTAAGTTAAGAATGTAACTCATTTATCTGTACAACCTAAGTGTAATTACTGTAAATATTTGTAAAAAAGGTAAATTCATTTAGTGATGTTGTTTATGAGGTAATAATATTATTTTTGATAAAAATTTATTTAAAATATTATTGTAGGTAATAAAAAAGGATTATTTCGTGTATCATGTAAATATGTTTAATGTATACTTAATCAAAACATTTTGTTTGTTTATGTAGGACGTGCACCGGAGATAGCACTTTATCAGATGGCTGAATGTCATGATTTATATTTTATTTGTTAAAATATGTAAATTAATGTAGATTATTTATCATTTAGTCCCCATATTATGTGAAATTATACTATGAATTGTATTTTTGTTCAGTAGCGCACTCTCTTGGATCAATCGGTTACTTCTACAAAACGTCACAGTTATCCATTTTAAAAAGATGTTCAACGATTCGACTTCCGTCAAAAAGCAAAGGCGCCAATGAATAATCATTTGGCCTTCCGGTTTTTTTTTTTTAGGCGGGAGGATTCAGCGGCAAGAGGCGAGGTGACGATTGATCCAGGGTGGGAGCGCGCATTCAAGTGTGGATTTTTGTGAAATAAACATAGTTATCGAGTGCATTAAAGATAAAGTTAATTACAACAATTGAGTATAATTTATTGTGAAAAATGCTCCCAAATGATATTCCAGGAAGAGTTGAAATATTTCAATCTAGGAATGATGATGACGAATGGGATAGTAGTGATGATGAACCATTGCAACAGCGCAGGAGATTTGAAATCCAGGAGCCACGTTGGCGTAAATGTGATGGTTCCTATGTCTGAGAATAACGTTCAGAAACGATATCGAGCAACGGGCACTGTTCGGGAAAACAGAACCAAAAAATGCCCTCTAATACCTGTGAAGGACATGAAAAAGAAAAAGCGAGCTGATTTCGATTACCAATACGATAAAGCTAACCAAATCCTATTTGTGCGTTAGCTTGACAACAGTGTTTGTACTATGGGAACAAACTACGACTCCGTAAACCCCCTGGGAAAGGTAAAACGATGGAACTCTGAAGAAAGAAGGAAGGTGGTCGTAGATATCCCCTTTGTCTTCCAGAATTATAATAAAGGAATGGGCGGTGTTGATCAAGCTGACCAATCCATTGCACTTTACAGGTCAGCTATACGAGGGAAAAAATGGTGGTGGGTTTTATTCACCTACATGCTCGATTTGGCTATTTCAAATGCTTGGCGCCTCCATGTCCTGACCGCTCAAGAAAAGCTGGATCAACTGCAGTTTCGACGAAGTGTTGCTTGATTTTATCTGAGGAGTGGAGACACTGACAGAACAGATAAAAGGCGCCGTAAACCTTCCTCTACAGTGCCGAGTATGAATAAGGGCATGTTCGCGCGTGCGGATGCGTCACATCTTCCGCACATCGCCAAACTGGCGCCGCACCACGCGCGCCCGCCCGACCGCCGCCGCCTGCCACGCGACCTGGTTGCCTAGCCGGCGATCACCCACTGCACACCAGAGCCACATGAAGACCACCGCCCGCAGGGGCCATCCGATGACCTGTCCACAGGAGTGGACAGAGGCGATTCTTCGGGAAGAGGTCCGTCGACCTGACCCCGACTCCCCACGCCCCAGGGGTGCTTGAGATGATTTAGATGATGAGTATGAATTTAGATGGTGTAAGAAACGTCCCCAAGTATCTTACCTGCCAGCTAAGATGCGTCATATGCCACAAGAAAGCACGCTGGCAATGCAAAAAATCTGATAGGAAGTGCTGCCTGTGACCACTGGGAGGGAGAAATCTTCACATTCAAAATCGTCTCCAAAATATTATTTAAAGCTAGGTCATCTGAATCTGCCTCCCCCCTGCACATCCAGACCGGAGTCGTTCGAAAAGTGTATGTTAAACTCGGCTGGGACAAACAATTTCGCATAATAATAAGGGCCTCATGTGCGAAAAGCTCCTTAAGATGTGGCAAAGCCCCAACCAAGGCTGAAGGCTTTCTTACTTCGCAGAACGCCCGGCGCACCTTCTACAAATATGGGTGCCCTCTGCATTGTGAAATATTTTATTGAGAACTTTCGCCCCCGGCACTAAACGTTCAAACTTCGCTCTTGAGCCAAGGCTCAAGGTGCTCTGGAATAACTCACATTTCTGTTACTAGTTGAAGCCCCAAGACTCCTAGACCATGAATAATCGACTCCAAATCGGCGAGGACTACATCCGGAGATCCCCCGATAGTACCGTCATCCAAGTACCAGACAATTAAAGGGGCACTTACAGATTTTACAACACCTGTATCGCCAAACTGAATATCAATGGCCCTAAAGGATCACCCTGTTGCGCGCCCACTTGTGACTCTACCAGGTTTTCCCCAAAAAACAAGTTTGTAGTACCAGAGTACCACTGATGGAGAAAAGGGAAGAGAAATAGAACGCAATCACTAAACTTTGCTCAAAATCACGTCACGCTCAACTGAGTTAAAAGCATTTTGTAATTTCTGGTAACTAGATTTACCAGTGGCGTCCTCTTTTACGTAAGAATACTTGTTTCACTAGATACTGTAGATATTTACATATACTTAGCAAACGTCATTTTTTGCCTCTTCTCTACATTGGACCACTGTGGGAGAAGGAGGGCGTAGAAACTCCCACAGATTGATTTTTTAGATCTCTTTTAAAAATAGGTTGTGCTTAACTAATACAAATATGAAAAATTTAATTGTTATGATTAATAAGCAGGAATAAATAATTACAAAACTATTAACAGCAAGGTCTGTGTTGAGCCAGATCAACCCCATACAGTCCTGTCATTTAAGTAATTTTGAACATTGTAATATCCCTTTTTCGAAAAAGTCGCCTTAACATGCTTTTTAAATTGCTCAAATGGTAATTTCAAAATCTCCAGAGTTATCCTATAGTAGTAGAGAATGCACTTACCCTTGAAAGAATTGCTAACCATCGCGAGTCTAAAACGGGGCGCACATAGTCTGTGATTATTTCTTAGGTTAACATTACAGCTATCGCTAAGTTTGGAAAATGTTGTAAGGTTCTTGCGTACATACATTATATTTTCGAAAATAAATTGACTAGCTACTGTTAGTATGTCAATTTCTTTAAAAAGCTCTCTTAAGGAGTCTGTTCGTTTTAAATTATAAATTGCTCGAATAGCTCTTTTCTTTAAAATAAAAATAGTTTGAATATCCGTTGCTTTCCCCCACAACAAGATACCATAGGACATCACACTATGAAAGTAACTAAAATATACTAGCCTAGATGTAGCCACATCCGTGCTTTGTCTGATGTTCCTAACAGCGTAAGCCGCAGAACTTAATTAACCAGCCAATTTATCTATGTGGGGTCCCCACTGCAATTTGCTATCAATGGTTATTCCAAGAAACTTCGTATCATTTACTAATTCTAACGTGCTGTTGTCTAACACTAAACTGGTCTCAACTTGCCTGACATTTGGAAGTGAGAATTTGATACACTTGGTTTTACCAGCGTTTAACAATAAATTATTAACTGTGAACCAATTCAAAAGACAATAGACCATTAACATCATCAAAATCTCCTTTTTGTCTTTTGTTTGATAATTACCAAGTTATCTCGATACAACATCATCTTATATTCTACCTATACAGACTCTGCCCAGTGTCTAATAAATACCATATTCCATCATTCTACTTACCATTCCCATTCCTGGCAACCAATTCCAAGGAGTTTGTGTATACATAGAGGCTGAATGACCGAAGGTCGCCGAATGGTACATCTGTGAGTAACAGCTGAGCTACCAGACCCGCACGCAAAGTGACTGTATAGATACGCTGATACATTCACAGGAGGTAGATGAATATTATATTTAACTTATTGAGCATAAAGATAACATCATTCATAATATACGTGAAGCACAAAGTCAAGTTCACGAATTCGCGCTTTCCGACCATACAGCTCAAATACTCAAATGTCCAGTCAAAAAAACATCACAACTCAGTCACTGGTACATTATGAAACGACTATTGTAAAAAAAATAATAAAAAAAATGATAAAATTTAAAAATTATTTAGATAGTTTAACTTTTCCTAAGGTATACGACAAATCAGATCCAAACGAGGCATTTAATGAATTCTTTGATATGTTCAAATTACTGTATAATTTATGTTTCCCCAAAATAAGAGTAAAAATCCATGCAAAACGAAGGCAAAAATGGTTGTCAAAAGGTATCAGGAATTTAGCAAAAGAAAAAGGGAGCTGCTATGGATCTATAGGCGAAATACAAACTCAAAAAATAAAGAAGCCTTCAAGTCCTACTCTAAAAAACTACATAAAATAATAAAATTAACAAAAAAATCTCAAAATAATTATGTTATACAATCGGCACAAAACAAATCGAAGGCTATATGGAATATCATTAATAGCTCAAAGCTTAATCAACCTAGAGATCAAATTGAACAAATTAAACAAAACGAGACAACAATAAAAAACCCCGCATACATAGCAAAGGCATTCAATAATCATTTCACAATACCAGAATCTTTAAATAATAGTAATGATTTGTTTAAAAAATCTATGACACATACTAAATCCAATTCTATGTATCTTAATCCAACTAACCCTATTGACACTACACGCATAATTATGACATTAAAAATACTAACAGCACGGGTTACGATGAGATCTGTACGGCAGTAATAAAATATGTAGTATATAATATAAGCCCAATATTGAGTTATATAATTAATCAGTGCATAGGGCACGGGGCATATCCAAATGCCCTCAAGATATCCATAATAAACCCTTTATTTAAAAAAGATGACAGACTTAACATGAACTTCTATAGACCGATCGCTCTCATACCGGTGTTTTCTAAAATATTTGAAAGAGTATTATATAACGCCCTCTATAGTTATCTAGAAAAAAAATGACATTCTTGCACCCGAACAAAAGGGATTCAGAAAAGGGAAAAGTATTAACATGGCTATCTACGATTTTCTGCAAAAGATTACGGTTAATCTTGACCGCAAGATACCAATCTCAGCCATATACATGGAGATGACAAAAGCTTTTGACTATGTAGACCATAAAATATTGTTGAAAAAGCTCGAAACATATGGAGTAAGGGGCAACATACTAGATTTGCTCAAATCCTACCTGTCTAATCGAAAACAAATCACCCAAATCCACAGATTGTGTGCCAAACAAAACATGGAACTAGTCTACTCATCCGAACCATCAAATGTTACAGTCGGAGTTCCACAAGGAAGCGTCCTAGGCCCTCTATTATTTTTAAATTATTAAATCAACATCTCATCCCATGATCTTATTTGCTGATGATAGTACCGTAGTATATAAACAAAATATGAAATATGATAATCTGACATTTGAAAATGAAATAAATAATTCAATAAATGACATAATAACATGGCTGACATACAATAATTTAATGATAAACTTAAAGAAAACATACATAATGAATTTTAAACAGTTAAAAGAGCGGACGCAGTTAAATGTCAAACATGACGATGCTATCATTGAAGAAGTGCAGGTTACAAAATTCTTGGGACTACAAATTGACAATAAATTAAGCTGGAAAGACCAAATAGATTGCGTTACCAAAAAACTTAATAAATTTTCGTACTGCACTAAATAGTGCAGTACGAAAACACAGCATTGCGCAGCATAAATATGCTGCGCAATGCTGTTGTCAATACTGCGTCAGTACTGACTGAATATCATGGATTTGTAGTATCAACACTTCGTTATGGCATAATATTCTGGGGTAACGGAGTTAACAAAGACAGTGCTTTTAAAGCCCAGAAGAAATGTATTAGGGCTATCTTCTTATTGAAACGAACGGACAGCTGCAAACCGCTCATCAAAAACACCATAAACTGCTAACTCTGCCTTCGTTATACATTTATGAAACAATTATGTTTGTTAAAACCAATCCCGAACTGTTTCAAAACCTAACAAGCCACCGCAACAACAAAAAAATACATGCTCATACCCACCAAACAGCGCTGTTCAGCAAAAACGTTTTCGGTATGACATCTAAAATATATAATAGGATACCGGTACCTATTTTGAATAGAGAGAATACGAACTTGTTTAAATTAAAACTGAAGGAATATCAAGCTGCTGAGGCATATTACTCCATAAATGAATATTTGTTATGATAATGCGCAATGTATGCTAATGTGTTGACATCTTAATTATTATTAAAAAAAAATCTGACATTTTAATTCGTGACAATAATTTAATCTAATTCAATTCTCATTTAATTTTATTTTATCTTTTTGTATGCCTGAATGTTGTGTTGTATTGACATGCTATCAATTTCTTGTTTTGACATGTTTAATTATTCTAGCTACTTGCGTTACTTTAATTGATGTATCACCTATTGATTTATTTATTTGTATGCCTAATGGCAGGACGTTAGAACATTGTGAAATGTAACATCTTATTTATAACTACGATCCACAATAAAAAATTCTGATTCTGATTCTGATTCATAAGCCATTTGTTATTATCTGTCTGTTTATATTTCCCTGTGCCTTGTGAAGAACATGTAAACTGCGCGTCGTGGCGTGACCCAGTGAAATCATTTTGATGAATTAAAAAAATACAAATATGAAATAAGAATTTTTATTTACTATAACAATTTACATTCCATCTCACAGTCAAGATATGTTCCGAAGATAAAAAGCGAGCTGGCATTTATCTTGAATCTTCTTCGTATTCTGGGAGCTCAAAATCCCCTGAATTTGAGCCCCGTTTCCTATGACTTTGTACTGCTAACTTCACAGAGCTGGCCACCTTGCCAAATTTCTATGCCGCCCGAGAATCGGCAGCGTTGTGATGCGTGCTCAGAATAATTAATTATATTGAGATGAAACTAGATGAAAGAGGGAAATATTAAACTGCACATCAAAAATACCAATTTGCACAGCAAATATCAGGGCAAAATGCTGCGGCAGCTTAGGTGAAGGGTAAAAGGGGAGAGCGAAGCGAAGCCCCCTTTATCCTTCGTGTTAGGTTGAACATGTAAGAACAACAAAAAATACTTAAAACATAATCTTAAGGCCACATAAAATATTTAAAACATAAAAAGTGTTTGTACTTATTTTCATGAATCTTTTGCTTAATACATTTATTATCGCTTTCAAAAAGTGTTTTTGTTGATCCCTTTTTGCTGTGCAAATCAGTATTTTTTATGTGCAATTAAATACTAGCGAAGAATATATAGTAGAATGCTGGTATCTATTGAAAGGCCATATTATCTATCTTCTGAATAAAAATAACTCTCAATGATTACGTAAGTAAATTACTGATAA
Organism: Argyresthia goedartella; assembly: GCA_949825045.1. Lineage (NCBI taxonomy): Eukaryota > Metazoa > Arthropoda > Insecta > Lepidoptera > Argyresthiidae > Argyresthia > Argyresthia goedartella. The sequence goes on from OX463820.1 coordinate 36,621,737, forward strand.
ATCTCGATATAAGAAAAAATATACTGGAATTTTACAGAAATGGTCAACTTATAATCAATTTTGCCGCTTTGTGAAAGAGGTAAATAACTTAATACATCAATGGATATCTTGATGTTTCTAGACATATTATTTATTGTCTTCTAGTTTTTGTAGCCAACCAACAGTGACCATTTTAATCAAGTAGGGCGCGGCAATCAGAGAAGGAGAAGGAGAAGGGTTGCCCGCACGCGTCTGGCGACAGATTGGTTAGCTTTGGAATCGCCTTATTGTAAACCATCTAAATCTTGTTTTTGCTTTTTTTAAAGCCGGGTATACTACTCGTCTTGAGGCCTACACTGGTTGTTCTTTGTCCTTCACTAAAGTTCTGTTCATCCAAGAAAGTAGGAGATTTTCTAACATCTTCATATAATATATCAAGTATTTTATTTGGTGGGTTGTTTTTGATAAGATTGTTTAAATATTTTGTTGTGTTTCCAGTTTTATCAAAACAAAGATCATGTAATTTTTTTAAAGTAGGGCAAATATTAATTCCTACTCCATATAACATTTTAGATAAATCTTTCGGCGTAAAAAGCTTTTTCCCGGCTAAGAAGCGATCTAAATATTTTTCTTTATTATAACAAGATTTATGAAAATTTCTTAAAATAGAAGCGGCATTATTTCCAGCTAATGATAATATTTTAGATAAATCATTTGGCCTAAAACCTGCCTCATAAAAATCATTTAAAAGCTGTGTTTTGTTTCCTGTTTCATCAAAACAAACATCATGAAAATCTTTTAAAGCAGAACAAATATTCGCTCCTGCTCCATGCAATATCTTAGATAAATTTTTTGGTATAAAACCGTCATTCTCAATTAAGAAATGATTCAAATACTTTTTTGTTTCTTCCGTAAAACAAAAATCATGAAACTTTTTTAAACTATTTGCAGCTGCGCTCAACACACCACATAAATCACGCGATTGAAATCCCGCCCTATGGAAATCATCTAAAGTTTTAGTTTTTTCTCTTTTCTCATTAAAACAAGTACTATGCAATCTTTTTAAAATAAATGAAGCACGACTTCCTGCTCCACATAACGTAGAGGACAAGTTACTTGGGGTAAAACCTTCCTTATAGAAATCATCTAAAAGTTCTGTTCTTTTTCCTTTGTCACTAAAACAAACCCTATGAAACTTTTCAAAAGCATCTTTAGCATTAGCTCCTGCTCTACCTAATATACCAGATAAGTTATGCAGTGTAAAACTTTTTTTCCTATAGTTGTCCTCAATAAAATGTTTTAAATGCTGATTTGTATTTCCTTTTGCATCAAACCAAATATCATATAAGCCTATAAAAGCTTTTGCAGCATTGACTCCTGCTCCACTTAAAATACTGGACATACGAGCTAGATCTATTCCTTCTTTTTCTAGAGTGTTTAAGTATTGTGTTTTACTTCCTTCTCCATCAAACCAAATATCATATAAGTCTTTAAAGACTTTTGCAGCGTTAGCCCCTGCTCCACTTAAAATACTGGACATACGAGCTAGATCTATTCCTTCTTTTTCTAGGGTTTTTAAATATTGTGTTTTATTTCCTTCCACGTCAAACCAAAGGACATATAAGTCTTTGAAAACTTTTGCAGCGTTAACTCCTGCTACATTTAAAATACTGGACACATTGGATAGATTTATTCCTTCTTTTTCTAGAGCTTTTAAATATTGTGTTTTATTTCCTTGCTCATTGAACCAAATATTATACAAGTCTTTAAAAGCTTTTGCAGCGCTAGCTCCTGCTCCACTTAAAATACTGGACATACGAGCTAGATCTATTCCTTCTTTTTCTAGGGTTTTTAAATATTGTGTTTTACTTCCTCCCACATCAAACCAAAGATCATGTAAGTCTTTAAAAGCTCTAGGAGCATTCGATCCTGCTCCACCTAAAATACTGGACATATTAGATAGATTTATTCCTTCTTTTTCTAGAGTTTTTAAATATTGTGTTTTATTTCCTTGCTCATTAAACCAAATATCATATAAGTCTTTAAAAGCTTTTGCAGCCTTGGCTCCTGCTACATGCAAAATACTGGACATACTAGCTAGATCTATTCCTTCCCTCTTTAGAACTTCTAGACACTTAATCCCTTTTCCTGTAATTAAAAAAATTAAGAACTGATTAAATGCAGGTATTCCCTCTCTACCAACCACACTCCTAGCGAATTTTATTTCTTCATTAATGTTTTCATTTTGAATCTTCTTATAACTAGATCTATTATTTTTTATATCTCCCAAAAGCCTTTCCATTATTCCTTTTGTAAGAGGGCCAAATTCATGAGATTCTGACCAACGTAATGCTATTTCATGTAATTCTTCGTAATTATATGGAACATCGAATGTATCTATCTCACCTTTAACAATTTTATTCAATTCTTCCCTATTAGGTTGATCAACTGCAAATCTTAGTTTATCTAAAAATTTCTGTTTAATTTCTTGTTCAACCTCACTAGAAAGTCTTCTTTCTTCTTTTTGCAAAGAAGGTGGAAGCTTCAAAAGACTTAAAAGCTTTTTTCTTGTTGGTTCTTCTTGCACAAATCGATAAAGACCTTTCCCATTTATACAGGAACAATTTCTTAAAGCTTTATCATTAGCAAATTTTAATGGATAAAAATCTATAGATCGGCCTTCTTTTAACTTCTTTTCTTCTGTAAGATCTAGATTTGCATTAGTATAGATAATAAAGTTTTCTATACTCTCTCTAAGCAGTTCTTCGACAAAAAGAGTAAAATACTTATTAATCGAAAACATATTCTGTTGTCTAGAGGGAAATAACTGACTATAACCAATATTACTATTTGTATTGTAAGCCTTCACGTAAGTAATTTTATCTTTATAATCAAGGGCAATGTTATTAGATATATCATGGTTTTTTCCTTCAAAATTTATGGAATTTATATATTTATACAAAAACATGTCATGCAAGAAGAGCATTAATAAATTGAATTCATATATAATTCTAGACACATGTTTCTCGAGTTTTTTATCCTTTTTTGGAGCTGTTAAATCACTTAACACTCTTTCCTGTAATGCTGTATAATCATCCCCAACTGTGCAATTTTTTTCTATTTCATTTTTAATCATGCTGTTCAGCTCTTCTCTATTAGGCTGATTAACTACAAACACTAATTTATCTAAAAATGCTTCTTTTATTTTTTTTTCAAATTCCTGAGAGTATTTTCTTTCTTTGATTACTTTCTGCATAGCAGACGAAAATTCTAACCGCCTTAAAAGTTCTTCTTTTGTTGTTTTATCTTGTGAAAATCGATAAAAACCACTCTCGTGCCTATTGTCATTTATAAACAAAAAGTCCTTTAAAACTTCAAATTTTTCTATGTTTATGCTATCAAATTTAAAAGGATAAAAATTTTTGAATTTTCCTTCCCTTAAATTATTTTCTTTTGAAAGATCAAAGCCTGAATTAGTATATATAATAAGATATTCTATATTATTTGACAAACTATTTAACTTTGAGATTAGATGTTTAACAAAACTATCAAAGTAATTATTGATAGAAAAACTTCGTTTTTCTTTGGTAAATAATCTGGCATAACTTATGCCGTTATTTACGTAATACTTGTCCACATTTTCTATTTTTATATGAATAGACTTATTTTCATAACGGAGGACAATATCATTAAATTTATCAATTTCTGAATCTCCAAATGCTAATGATAATAAAGTATATTTATTTTTATACATAGACTCTCTAAGTGAGCAAAGCACCGACAAGTCTAATTGATACATAATTCCAATCAAGTGATGGGGAATGTATTGCTTAGTTTGACAAGTATTATCCTGTTCACATTTATCCTGATCATTAGGAATCTCTGAATCTTCATTACTAGTAACATGTACATCCATGCACAGCCTCTTTGATATTGTATCATCTTTGTCTGTAACAGAACGTTCACGTTTTCTTCTCGTTTTATGACTTTCCTTACCTGGTTTTTTTGCTTCACCACTTTGTTTGTGTGAGGAATTCTCAATATCTTGCAACAATGTAGAAGTTTCTTTACCTACTATATAAAGCCTCTTATTGTTTTCATTATGAATGGTAGTCGAAAAAGTTAGCAAAGTAAAGTTATTTTGGCCTTCTAATGGAATCCTATGGCACATTTTCTCCTCGGTGCGGCACGAGCGGCGTCGCACCCGGCGGCGGCGGCCGGCGCGCGGCTGGCTTGTTGATAGCGCATGCTCAGTGTTGCTTGTGGCTCCGCTCCAGGCCTCTTTTAGCTTGTTTGACTCTGCTTGCTGAGAGACGGATTCTGACTCTGCATCCCCAGGTCTAGCTGCTACTGATGCTTCTCCATCTGAACTTGGAAAGCAGTCCATCTCCACAGGTTCTGAAATTTTAATAAAAACTTTGATTACTTATAGAAGTTAAAACTTAAAAAAAAAACAATAAATAGGGCAATAATAATGTTTGTTTCACATTTATTCTTAAGCATGAGATGCAGGTGCAGGTTTGAAGAGCTGTCCATGTACCGAATAGCGGCTCTGTGAGCTGTAGACCTCGCAAGCGATAGAGGAAATTAGCTTTTGTTTTAATTATCTTTTACCTCCTCACAGCCCCTTAAGTTTTATTCGGATGAACAAGTGAGCAACATAACACAGCCTTCTCCCATATGGGGTGGCAGAGGCACAGTTGTGCCCACTTTGAGCCAGTTATTCAATACTCCATTTTGTGTGACAGGGGGCTAGCCCATCGCCGCCAACGCCGAACAAGTGAAATTATGGTTTGGGTTTTGATCACGGACACATAATTCATAATTTCTTTATTGCACACAAATCATACAAAAAACAAGATTTACATAAAAAAGTGTACAAAGGCGAGCTTATCTCTAATAAGAGATCTCTTCCAGCAAACCAGGCAAACAAGGGAAAAGTTGATGGTTGAGCAGGGGTAGACCTATGTGTACAATATATAAAATAATAAATAAAATAAATTAAATAATAACTATAATAATATATTAAATTCTTATTATATACTACAAATGCTATTTTATACACTATAATAATACATACTTACATGCATACTACCTATAACTCTAAAGGGAGAGGTAATGCTTCTTCACACGACTTTTAAAGATATTCAGATTAGGACTGTCTCTGATGGTGCAGGGGAGTGCATTCCACAACCGAATGGCCCGGGCTCTAAACCCGTTCTCATAGAAAGGGGTTTTATGCTGTGGAGTTGTGAGCATGGAAACTGCGTGAGTTCTCCGAGGTCTGCTGGAAGAAAGAAATTGAAAACTGTCTCGTAAGAAAGTTGCGTAGCGTGGATTACGTAAAATGTTGTAGAGGAAATTGAGGATGTGTGAATCCCGACGAAGACGAATCGGCAGCCACTTCAACTCCCTGCGATGTTGTGACACATGGTCGTATTTGCGCAGCCCGAAGATAAACCGAATCCCGAGATTTTGAAGTCGTTCGAGTTTGTTCAGTAGTTCTTCGTTAGCACTGACCCAGCAGACAGCGTAATCGATGAGGAGTAGAATGAGAGATTGAGCAAGAGTGATTTTGGTATGTCGAGGCAAAAAGTACTGAAGTCTCCTGAGAGAGTGAAAGGTAGAAAATACTCGGCGACTTACCTCATTGACATGCGATGACCAGGACAACTGGTGTCAAAGATTAGACCCAGGTTTTTAACTTTATCGCTATATGCGATTGTGGTACCATTAAAAGTGACAGATGGAATGGGATGTTGCTGCATCCTGCATGGACACCTGATTTTAATTACTAGAGTTATTTAGGAGAATAATAATAATAATAATAATACTTTGGACACTATTTACACACATTGATCTAGCCCCAAACTAGGATTCCCTGTATCTTGGGTACAGACAGACATAATAGTTGACTATATTCTTGAACCTTTTATCATAGTCTTAATTGTCGGAAACTTGTATTGGATTTATAATACCTAAAACAAAATATTATTTTGTATGTCTGAAATGGAACGCAATTTTTACTCTTTCAATACATATTTCATGATAGATGCCAAACACGTATTGTAAAGTTGGGTGAAATAGAATGTGGAATAAAGTAGTGTACCTAGTATAGCAATCTTGGCTGTTTTATTTGACTGATTTTGAAATCTGAGTCAGGGCACCCTACTTACTAGGCAGTCTTCTATTAGATTAGCGTTGGTACCAAACCGACATCTGGGCAGTCCTTTCTAGGCAGTCTTGTGGCTACTCCATAGAGTGTTTTTTATGGGGAAATATTAAACTGCACATTAATAATACTGACATGCACAGCAAATATACTGATTTTTACAGCAAATATCAGGGCAAAATACTGAGGTAGCTTAAGCGAAGCGAAGCCCCCTTTATCCTTTGTATTAGGTTGAACATGTAAGAACAACAAAAATACTCAAAACATAAAAAGAGTTTTTGCTAATGCTTTTTTGCTGTGAAATATTAAACTGCACATTAATAATACTGACTTGCACAGCAAAAATACTGATTTTTACAGCAAATATCAGGGCAAAATAATGCGGTAGCTTAGGAAGGGTAAAGGGGGTGAGCGAAGCCCCCTTTATCCTTCGTATTAGGTTGAACATGTAAAAACAAAAATACTTAAAACATAAAAATAGTTTTTGCTGATACTTTTTTGCTGTGAAAATCAGTATTTTTGATGAGCAATAAAATACTAGCCTTTTTTATGAGCCGTAGTACCCGGAACTTAGGCGATTTCGAACATCAATACTACAAACAATTACTTTTTTTAAAAATCCTATAGTAAAAAATAACCTCAAAATGCGATTTTTGAAAATTCATAAGAAAAAAACCCTGGTTTCCATCAATAGAGACTTAGGGGGGAGGTCCCCTCGCCCCCGCACTCCACCTCTCACCCCCTCCCCTCCCCCAAATTCAGGTGTTCGTAATCAAAACCTTTACCGAAATTATTTTAAATACAAATATTCTGACTGTATTTTCGCTATTTTCACTATCACATACAAACTTATGAATGCACCAGGTTACGTACATAGAGTATGAAAGAAGCGGCAACAATATAACGTACACGGAGTATGAAAGAAGCCGCACCAATAACTTTAGGTACATTTTGTTATCTAAAATCAAAACTGTTGACTTTTCACACACGCCAACAAATTCACATATTCTAGAGATAAGGTACTTACTTACGTAGTTCTTTTATTTCTATATTTTCTTCGTACAGTTGGATAATAAATGGTCAATGATAATACACAAACCAAACCATTCAAACTAATTACACCACCACCCAGCCAGTCCATTAAATTTCCTTCCCTTCTATTTTTGCTGTTATGTTATTGTCAGTCAGCAAAGAGATTGTCAGTTGGTTGGTTCATTCATCCCACAGATAAAATACCCAATTGGGTACATATTTTATCTGTGATTGATCCCTATATAGTCTTGTGGTTCATTGGTTACACAGACGTAGGTACCTATTAGACCTGAGTCGATCACGATTGATCGAATCACTTTGATTCGATCACAAAAAGTTCGCGAGTGATCTAATCATCTTTTTTGGAACGATACGATCGTTTTTGACCCACTCGTTTTGATCCGATCATTTACAATATAAAATGTGCACGGAGTGGCAACAGCGCCGACCCTCCGCCGCTGCCGCGCAGCTCGCAAACCTAAATTAGACTTTATGAGCAAAATATTAAGAGTACCTACTTTCCGACTCGAATTGTTATTTTCTTGTCTCCTTCACTTGCGTGCACAATACGCCTCAAATGCAGACAGGTGCGGCGATCATCCCATGAAACGCAACCGCAAAAAATTAAGAAATTATAAGTCTTAAGACCTTGCAATAAAGATTCCGACAACTGCCTATGTGAGCTGATCGACCTTATTACAAAAGGTGAAATACTTTTGTCACTCTCGTGTCGCGAGCCGGCTCATCAAACGATCTCATATTTTGACGCGTGATTCATGTGTCTGACCTGCATCATGACCGGTGATCGATCAAACGATCGAATCTTTTTGATCCAATCGCCTAACCAATGGGTCACAATCGACCCGGGTCGCAAGAAATGATCGATCGACACAGGTCTAGTACCTATAAATGGTTGCCCGGCACGACAAATTCTGCTTGCCCATACGTAGTATCCCTTTAAACAGTGCTACATAAATGTTTTGGCGTGTAGCGAAAATCAGAACTAACGCAAAAGCTACTCTGTGGTCACTTTGTTGACAGTTCGCTGTTTGTTGTGCTCACAGACAATATAGGGATGCTACGTATCAAACGGCCAACTTCCACACAACAAAAATATGTAAAGAAAAAAAAAAGTTTAGTGTTGTTTGACACTTGTTTTTTTTTAACTAATATCATCAATGTAGGCTGAAGTCAATGTGAAAGTAGAATAATTTATAGTGTAGTAATAAATACAAAATAACCTTACCTAATGTAGGCTTGGATACTTCGGCATACAGCCATTTTTTATTTGTTTCACCTATCTACTTTGCCTTTTAATTTTGAGCCTGTCCACCCCGCGCAAAATTCACGAGCGAATATGGACAGGCTGTTTCAATTTACCAATAAGGTTAAGCTGAGTGAGATGAAATGAAACTGCTCATGTACATAATTTGTTGTTTTTTTTTATTTTATTTTAATTTTATATATGCTTTTTATTGCATAGGCGGAAATTCTCGACCTTAAAGCCTCTGTATATTAATATGTTATTAATAAAATAGTCTTTCTTGTGTGAGTCATGTACGAAGAACGATTAGGAAACGTTACTGGGCAATGAACGAAAGGAAACTTTTCCCTACGCTAATCGGACATTCGGTCTATTCGGTAGGGATGTGAAAAAAAAAAGATTTTAGAAAAAATCGATTATTAAAAAAAAAAAAAAAAAAAAAAACGATTTTTTATCAACGATTATTTATTGAAAAAAATCGATTATTTAAAAATCTATTTTTTTTTTCCGAATTTTTGTCTTCAAATGTCATCGTCCATCTCTTCCTTGGATGGCCAGGCCAATGCTGACTGATGGGCTGGGCTCATCAACCAATGTCTGAACAACGTCAAAAATGTATGCCCAGCCCGTGGCGTGGACAGCCCACTGCTGGCTGTAGCATGAAATGGCATGTACTGGGCACTTTTTTATTAGGTAACGCCATCTATACTAAACCTGCTTTAACCTAGTTATCTGTTCATCACCCCGTCAGTCACCCCGTTACGGCAGTACAAAATCCTTCTCTAGATGGCGTACTGGCAGTTACCAACCCGTATCACAACGCATTGTTAAAACGTTGCTTGTAAAACGCAGCCGAATTCTCTGCAAAAGGCTGCCCAAACTTTTATTTTTAAAGGGCTTGCCTAAAAAAATATGATTAATATATATATATATATATATATATATAAATAAAGACTTTATATGTAGCATAAAAATACAAAAAAAAATATCATCATTTTTGTAGGGTAAAAAAACGATTATTTTTGTCCTAAAAATCGTTTTTTTATCGATTTTTGTAGGGGAAAAAAATCGATTATTTATTAATCGTTTTTTTTTCCCACTCGAATCGCTCTCTCAAGTTGGTAGTACTGGTTTTTAGTTACGGTGCTACGATGACGCTTGTCATTCGCTCATCCGGCTTCTAACTTCTGTTTTGAATGCACGAATAACTTTGCTTTCTCAACTGCGCGTTGGTTTTGTTATCGTTATTGTTAAATTAATGTTACGTTGTGTTTATTTTTTATTACCTGTTTTCGTTAATCGTGTTAGTTTTTTTTGTTTGATACATCGAAGACATGTATGCTCTGCCGAGCACATCGCAAGATGGAGACACATTTTTATCTCCTAAGAAAAAAGGCCACGTGTAGCTCTAAGTGATCATTCATTTATTTTTCTTAAAAAAACGGAAACCCACAAAACGTCATTTTACTGCAGCTGATAAAAAGTTAGACTTTAGAGAGCAGGTGCGCGGTGCGACCCATTACAGAAAGGAACCTTATCAACCATTCCAGACGGTCTATAGTTCTCTGAACTCGCTCTTTCCGTAAATTGATTGGCGTAGGTATTGCAATAGAGATCAGTTTTTGCTTATTTCGTAATGAGGCAAAATGCAATCCATTCCCTTCCATCCATTCTGGGTTTTTTTTGTGCGTAAGTGTTAGGTATTTGTTAACAAACATTTTTTAAATCTGTTTTAGTCAACTCGCAACCGAAAGAAGTATCGCTCGCCTGTGATAGTCAATAATTAATTTATTTTGTCCTAAGCCTGTTTGAGTATGAAGGGAAATCAAATATTATTTAATTTTTTATTTCTGTAATGCAAACAGACACATACAATTTCCTAAATATGTTAATGATATGATGAGAGTATAATTTTGCTCAAGTTTCTGCTCTGCACGAAAGGAAATGTTAACCTATAGCTCCATTTTTTATTCTTAAGATCCAACGTCCTAATATGACTAATAGAGCTGTTAGAGCGTACTAGTACACTGACTGAAATGTCTTGGTACAGAGCGCTCTCTCTCTGATGACCGAGCAGGCACAAGACTATAATAAAATTGCACCATTTAATTAATTGAAACCGAAAAATCAATTCCACAAAATGGTTTACCATCAACTTGATTATTCTAGTAATCAACAATGATTTGAAAGTGCAGTTGAAGCTGTGGTATGTCGGGTCGTTATTTATATATTAGCATTGTAAGCCAGGACTTGACCAAAGAAGTCTCAATGGGGTCTGAATTGAAATATCTTGGCCTCATTATTTGAATGGCTTCGTTCTTGAAAATTTGCCACAGCCTCATTTAAATTTTTAAAAGTTACAATCTAGTTTTCGATAGAGGGCACAGACGTGGGTCAGAGTGTCGATAAGGGGGCGGAAGCTTTCCTTACTCCTAGCTTTGGAAAACGATATAGGTTGATGCTGTCGGTAGCTGGCGAACAACCACACTTCCAACATTTGAGCTCATTCTCCTTCATTGTCCAAAAATATCACTACATAAGTGAGTCTTATCTCAATACACTGGGCGACAACACCTATTACTTTATTTGGTTGGCCTGTACGGAGGTTAAAACATCAACGTACAAGGCAGCAGTGAGTATAGATGGAGACCACGTGAAAAAATAAATTACTAACACATATGTACATATGTCATACCAACAATTGAATTATTAAACAGTAATGGCTGTCATTGGACATTTCCGCCGCCATTGTGTTTTTGTGCTCGCCGGTTTCGGGTAGGGATGTCCAATCTAAGTAGATTTAATCGAAGATCGTTTTTTTTACGTCCGATTTTCAATCTTTTGAAGCGTTTCAAGCCCATACGATCTTACCTCAGATCTATAACTATTCGAAACGCCTAGAAGATCGGATGAAAAGATCGCAAAGAACGACGTCGCATTATGTTTCAAATATTTTTTAATTGATTGATCATTTGTAAAGATGCACGAATCGTCTCCTTGAAGGGATCGAACCTGCACCCGTAGCATGCCGAGCGGGAGGGGGGGGATTGTCCCGAAAGGTGAGGGACAGAGCTTTGTATAGCGCATAGCTCTGTCCCTCACTTTCCCGCGTGTTGGCAGAGCAATATATGCCAGTGGGTTGACGAAACGACAAGCGTGGAGTTCCTTGCAAAATAAAATCAGAATTCAGTTCACATGAAGTATATTAGCCAAATAGAAGTTGTGAAATATATTCAATAGATAATTGATTTACGATGGATGAAATTGGATTAAACAATATTAATTAGGACAACCAAATATTCCTCAGACAAGGTGAGATCGAATAGGAAATTTTGACAGCTATAGTTTTTAAATAGTGTTGCTATGTTTGGGAGTTGCTAGATTACAATATGTACATTACATGGTAATATTTTTCTAACAAGGGGGGGTGGGCAGAGTTGGGGGACAAATTTAAAAAAGTTTTCTAAACCGTATCGTGTGATATCTAGTGAAAGGGCTAGTTGCTAGTTATCCCAAATATATATTTTTCGTTAATCTGAAATGGTTAGTTAAAAACATATATATGAACATAGGCGAAAATATTCGCCCGTTCTTATCTCCGAAACTACTGATGCTTAAAAACCGGTCAAGTGCGAGTCGAATTCGCGCACGAAGGGTTTCGTACCACCGTACAATGTTAGGGATGGTGTGGAGTGAATAGTTTGGATTTTACAAAGCAAAATGTTGTTTACAAAGTTATTGGTGCGGCTACTTTCACACTCCATGTACGTAACCAGGTGCATTCATATGTTTGTATGTGGTATTGAAAGAATTGTTGTAGGGAGCCCCCTTAAATATTTATTTTTATTATTCTTTTTAGTATTTGTTGTTATAGCGGCAACAGAAATACGTCATCTGTGAAAACTTAATCTGTCTAACTATCACGGTTCATGAGATGCAGCCTGGTGACAGACAGATGGACGGACAGCGGAGGCTTAATAACAGGGTCCCGTTTGGCACCCTTCGGGTACGAAACCCCAAAAAATACGTTAGTAGGTCTTAATAATTTCTTTATTGCACAGAAATTATAAAAAAAACAAGAGTTGCATAAAAATAGTGTACAAAGGCGAGCTTGTCTCTAATAAGAGATCTCTTCCATCTAACCTGTTGCCGCTATAACACGGCAACAGAAATACATCATCTGTGAAAACTTAATCAGTCAACTATCACGATTCATGAGATGCAGCCTGGTGAAAGACAGATGGACGGACAGCGGAGGCTTAATAACAGGGTCCCGTTTGGCCTTTACGTCGGGTATACCTAAAGCGTAGATTGACTACGTCGCGTTATGCTTAAATGTCATAATAAAAGATCTGTAGGCCTAGAAAAATATTGGACTATTTAGTAGACTGCCTATTTCTCAGTAGTGCTAAATCTTTACCAGTCTAAATCTGTACAAGCCCTAATCGCGTTATGCCTAAACGACGATTAAATGAACTAATGCAGACTTCTTCGTCGTATCTTGAATTGGCACTTATATGAAGTGTTCTATGCTGTTCACAGTAACAGGATGCTACTATCATTTTTCTAAGGCGGTATTTGCAAAGGCTGAAAAACTGGGTATGTTGAGTTCTTCGGCGGGCAAACGGAAAACCAATCTGTGTGCACATCTACCACTGTTACCCTCCAACTACATACAAGCAGTTTGGCAGGAAATTAAACTGGAAGGAGCCATAGAAGCAGCTGAGGAAAATAATGATAATTTCGATGGTTACATGGAGAAACAGTGGTTGTCCAAATTAACTGAAATCATCAGTTGTGCCAGCGAAGTACACCGGACAAACAATTCTCTCGAAGGTTGTCATAGGCGGTTAAATACGCGAATGGGACGTAATTTGTCCTTTTTGAATTTCGTATTCGTATTTCGTATGAAATAAGTCCGTTATACCTTTTAAAAACAATGATTAAAACTAAGAAAGACTTAATTAATAATTACGGTGATTAATCTTGAGGTTTTTTGTTTCAAGTTTTGTTTAGGACATAATTTATTTTAAGTGCAAAAGGCAAGTATTATTTTTAAGTTTAGTTATGTTTCTTTTTCAAGTTTTGTTTAAGACAATTTTATTTTAAGTGCAAAAGGCAAGTACTATTTTTAAGTTTAGTTTTTTTAGTATTAATTGTAATAATTAAAACAAAACCAAATAAACTGTTTAAAAGTAATTAACTGTGAGTATTCGCTTAATGATCACAACTCCTTAGTCATATTTATAAAGGTGACGGACACTTATGGTAGTTGGAATTTTTCATAAACCAAATATATATAGCAATAGGGTTTTATGTATGTGTAATATGTATTATATTAGAATATAGTCTTAATTGTACGCGCAATTCTTTCCCTTACCTATCATCTCCGTCTCCTATCCAACATGGTTTGCTGGAAGAAATCTCTTTTTAGAGATAAGCTCGCCTTTGTACATGTTTTTTCTATCATAAGTTATTGTATGTCTGTTTTGTTTAGTACAATAAAGAAATTACGAAAATTACGAATATATCAAATGAAAGCTATGATTATGGATTATCTAAATATATTATATTTAGATTTTTCAAAACCCCCGTTTTTTTTTTAAACTTAATTTAAAATTATGCTAGAATCCATACATTTTGTGACCCTATTAAATCTTTTCATACAAAAGTGACAAAAAAACGGAGTTGTTTAAAAATCTAAATAAAATATATTTAGATGGTCCATAATCATAGCTTTCATTTGATATATTGGTTTATGAAAAATTCCAACTACCAAGGTTTGATGGTAAAGTGTCCGTGTCCTTTAAATTGAAAAACCCCCGAAACAGTAAGTATAATACCTCTAAAAAGTAAACAATAGGTTGTTGACACTAACATACGTATATTCACTCGCTCATCAAAATCTAATAATAAGTATTTACACCCACAACTCTGTATGTAAAAATATCAGCTGTCCTATTTCGCTATAGACCAACAAATCTGTAGGTCAAAATATCAGCTGTCCTATTTCGCTATAGACCAACAAATCTGTAGGTCAAAATATCAGCTGTCCTATTTCGCTTTAGGCCTACTCGCATTATGACTAGACTTAACGCGACTTAGTCAATCTACGCTTTAGGTATACCCGACGTAAATGCCGTTTGGCACCTTTCGGGTACGAAACCCCTAAAAATACGTTAGTAGTAGTATCTTCATAATTTATTTATTGCACAGAAATTATATAAAAAAACAAGAGTTGCATAAAAATAGTGTACAAAGGCGAGCTTGTCTCTAATAAGAGATCTCTTCCAGCTAACCAAGTTAAGATGGGAAAGGTTGTTTGCTGAGCAGGGGTAGACCAATGTTTACAACAATATAACGAAATAAACGAGTACTTACATAAATAATAATAAATAAAACAAAATTATATAATTACTACAATATTCATAAATATACTACTACCTACTACTATTATGTGCATATAAATACTTACATGTATACTTTATATTTCTAAATAGAGGTTGAGGTAATGCTTCTTCACACGACTATTAAATATATTGAGAGTAGGACTGTCCCTGATGGTGCAGGGAGTGCATTCCACAAACGAATGGCCCGCGGGGGGCTAAAGAGTCTAAATACGTGCTCATAGGACGCGGTGTTATGCTGTGGAGTTGCGAGTATGGAAACTGCGTGAGATCTCCGAAACTACTGGCCCAAAAAAACAGTAATATAGGTCTTTACTCAAACATTACAGGAACATTTTCTTTCAATACTACATACAAACTTATAAATGCACCTGATTTGATACATTTTGACGGAATTTGAAAGTAACAGCACCAATAATTTTGTAAACTACATTATGCTATCTTAGCACACATGAAAATTTAAAGATACCTCCAGTATTCACAAAATAAAAGGTCCGGTGACAGCGTCCGTGTCACTGACTTAATAAGGTTGAATTTAGTTTGGGACACCGGGTCTTTTATTTTGTGAAGACTTACCCATGCAAGAAACATTAATAACATTGTGCGGTACCACGTAATCCTTCGTGCGCGAGTCCGACTCGCACTTGACCGTTTATTGTTAACTCCATGGTGTTCAATGTGTACGGTAAAATAATACCCTACGTTTATCGAGATTCTTTATTGCGATTTGTAGTGAATATTTAAATACTAAGCAAGTCAGACTACAGCAGCGCGCGGGACAGAATACAGCAGCGCGCGCGCGTCACACTACAGCAGCACGAGCGCTTCAGTCTACAGCTGGGCGCGCGTCAGTCTACAGCAGCGCGCGCACCAGCCGCCCCGGCCGCACTGCCGCCGCCGCCGCCGGCGTCGCCGACCTGGGATTAATGTAATTACAATTATTTACTTATTTTAATACTAAATTGTTCTCCCGCTATTATGTCATTACTAATATATTAGTGATCGTGATTCTAGCAAGAAAGTACGATTTAGACAGTTTCTGAGTATGCACGCACATATTTAGTGTGTTTTTAGATAAATGTGATCGAAATTGCAGATTTGTTTCTACACGGGGGCTGTAATATTTCACAAAAACACTTCCTGCTAGAATCACGTTTCGAAAAGTGATCCTAGCAAGAAAGTTTGAAATCGAAAGATTTCACTTATATGGGCATTAAGTGTGTCGTGAGTGATAAATGTGACCGAAAAGCCAATTTTGTGTATCCACGGGTTTCAGAGATATTTCATTTCCTGCTAGGATAACGTTTGACCAAACTTGCTGGTTTGAGAGAACTACTGAACACACAAATCTTGCCAGCTACATAAATATTCGTAGTAATTTATGTGGAATTACTTTTTTCAATTATCACACTGTTTTGGAGTTTTTGGTAAATCTATAAAATACCTAAATGGCTTTATTCTCCCTAACAAAGCAACGCAAAGTCAAACGAGAGATACCTAACGATACATCTCACTCTATACTATGACTATACTGAATTGCAAAAGCCTAGGATAAGCCATTTTACCAAAATAACAACTTTTGTAAAGAATTTGGACGAAAATATTTGGGCCCCAAAATAAGCAGGATGTACTTTGTTTACAGCAAAATTTATACCACTAGCATTTAGTGTGTCGCAGATAGTGTGTAATTATTAACTTTTAAAACCAAAAAGTCGTAGAAATACAGTTATTTTTTGAAAATTTAAATTTCGACAATTATACGACCAAATTAAAGTCATGGTCCAAAAGCGTCCGTGCAGTACTTGAGACATACCATCCTTTTTGTGTAGCGTTATATGAGGTACAATGATGTGGAAAACTTGTTAGTGGGTAAATGATAAGAAGATCCGCCAATAACTTCCCAAAATGAAACTCACCTAAGTAGCTAAGTACATGCCTACCTAAACATTATGGTAATAAATAATAATAGTGTATTGTTTAATTTAACCGCTTGTTGGAATGAAAACTAAAAAAGTATTCTGCCCACAGCCCAAATTGATTGTTTGTTTTGCAACTTGCAAAATACTAGCGGGCATGGATTAGCACTTACACACATACATAGCGTCACGCCTTTCCCAGACGTGGTCGCAGCGGCACAATTTTGCCCACGTTCAGCCAGTTATTCAATACTCCATTTTAGTGACAGGGAGCTAGCCCATCGCCGCAGCTGTGGAGTAATGAAGGTTTCCTTACGATGGTTTCCAACACCGTTAGAACGTCCGTCTGTATATTGTACTTAAGATAAATTAATTATCTCATTGGTAGTTGGTCAGGAATCGAAACTGCATCTCGTACACCACGGAGCCATTATATTCCTACTTATTTTTTAATTATTCCGTCTTAACCTTGAATGAGTAGGTACTCAAGACAACCCTTAAAATAAAAAATAAATAAATAAACAATTACTATTACTATAGGTACCTATGGAAAGAGAGCTAATTTAAGATCCTTAGATGCATATCATATCAATGTCGTATGATGGCAATAAATTTTTGACCTCATTTTTGAGGTTATGTTTATATAATTTTCACTACAAAAGTGACCTATTTTGCATTAATATTTCGAAATCGCCTTAGCTCCGGCTACTAGGGGGCTGCGGGAATGTAAAACACTGTAGAGTCTAGCCACAAGACTACCTAGGAAGTGTGATACCCTGATCTGGATTTTCTATTCCAAAACAAAACGCAACAAAAAACATTAACGAGGATCTAGAAGAAACGGAATGAACGAAAACGAATGATGACACATGTCGCAAATGGCGTAGTTTTTTTTAAGTTCTGTTACATCAATTTTGCGTGACACTTTAGACCACAAACTGTTTTACACCACCATTTTAGTCTTCAATTGCCCATTTGTTATCGCTTTTTATCTGATTTAAGATTAGAAACAATTTTTATTTTAATTTGCATTACCTTGCTCCTACCAGATTTAACCCCTTTTACCCCTCTCGTCTTGCCAAACGATTCTAGACACAACCCATTCCATTTAATGAAGATGTTGATATATTGGTTGATATATAGATGATGATGTATATATATATATATATATATAGTCAGGTCATAAGTTCTGTCACATGTGCGGGGGTCATTTATTCAAAATGACCCCCGCGATTTTGAATACAGGCCTTTATTCTGCGCGGCCAGTCGTCTATCGCAGCACGAACGAGGTCCATGTCAATATCGGCGGCTGCCTTAATCAAGGATGCCTTGAGTGACTCCAAATCATGGGATGAGGCTTTGAGCAGGCCTTTTCCTCCAAGTGTTGCCATATCTTGTAATCTAACGGACTGAAATCTGGACTGGAGGAGGGCCAGTCTTCGTGCCGGATGAAGTCGATTTCACGCGCCGCCATCCAGTCTTGTGTGCTTTTCGCTCTATGAGCTGGCGCAGAATCTTGTTGGAATACCCAGTGCCTGTTATTAAACATGGTATGAGAAACAGGTTCTTGAGGACTGTATTCTGATACACAACTGCATTCGTTTTTACGCCTTTCTCACAAAAATGTACCTCAGTTAAGCCCCAATAAGAGACTCCCAACCAAACCATGAGCGAGGATGGAAAATGACCTCGTTGGACACGCGGAATACGGTTGCTCGCTTCTTCACTGCTGTGTGCGTACACCTTATCATTTTGTTTGTTGTAGCTCTCTTCCACGGTGACAATTTTTTCATCCGAAAAAAGAATTTCCCGATGCTTTTTTCCCGCGTACCGCTTCAACAAAGCGCGGCATCTCTTCAGTCTCAGGTCCATTAAACGAGCGTCCAAACGATGTCCTGTTTTTCTTCGATATGCCTTAAGCCCTAAGTCTTCATTTAACACCCTTTTCACCGTGGTCCTGCTTAACCCCATCTGAAGGGCCAACAGTTTCTGCTTACGTATGGGATTTCTTTGAATTCGCGCCTTCACAGCTTTTATCACTGCTGGAGTCCTAACAGAGCGAGGGCGACCACTTCTTGACCTGTCATCTACACTAGAGTCTTTATTGTATCGTTTTATGGTACGATAAACGAATCTTTTGGTTATATTCAAATTTTTCAGTAAGTCGAAAATCTGAATTGGCGCGTAACCGCAACGATGCAACGCAATAACTGCGACACGGTGTTCTTTAAGTGTCCACTCCATATTTAAAAATGAGGAAAATTCTAAAAAGTGCACATTTTTATTTTCATGAAAAATTCGAAATTCGAATTCAATAAACTTTTTTGTGGCCAGCGTTCTAAATTCAAAAGTTTTTATTGTGTGACAGAACTTATGACCTGACTGTGTATATATATATATATATACTACTCAAAAGAAAATAGGGGCCACTAAGTATTTTGATTGCTACGTGAAAAATATAGTAAACAGTAATGTATATTTATTAAAATAACATGTAACAAGGCTTTTGTTTTAACTTATGCTAATAACCACTTAATTGTGTAGTCAATTGTTTCACTTATTTCAATTAACATGAAATTAGTCCATTGTCAACAGCAAAAACTAAACAGAAACTCTTTGTAAAACAAAACAAAAACTGACACAAGCTGTTTTTTTTAATGGTTTAGTAACGGGTGTGTCCTCCTCTCCTGTTTTCACACTCCTGGAGCCTTGAATGCATACTCTCGATTAAGTTTCTGATGTTTTCATCAGGTATCTCTTCCCACGCACGTTTCAGAGCATCCATAAGCTGTTGTTGGTTGTGAACCTCTTGCTCATGCTCCCTAACCCTTCGTTTTAATTGGTCCCACATATGCTTTATTGGATTTAAATCCGGACTATACGCTGGCCATGGTAGGACACGAATATGGGAGTCATCCAGTACAGTCTGAGTGGCCCGAGCTGTGTGTGGGCGGGCATTGTCATGCATTAACCAGAACCCTGGCCCCACTCTCTGTGAGAATGGAATTACATGAGGCCTGATGACTTCATCGATGTACCGTTGTGCAGTTACTGTGCCTTGATTTAAGAAAACCAGCTCAGTTTTGCCTTGTAAGCTAATCCCAGCCCAAACCATCACACTAGGACCTCCAAAGCGGTCAATTTCCTTGATGCAGACATCGGAAAATCTCTCACCCTGTCGTCTCCATACTCTAATCCGCCGATCATCACTACAAAGCTTCACTTTACACTCATCTGTGAAGAACACCATACCCCATTGATTCATGCTCCAATCTGAATGTTCGCGGCAAAAACTTAAACGATTTCCACGTTGAACCCTAGATAAAGGAATTCGTACTACTCGGCGTCTGGACCTTTGCTGGTCTTCATGCAGTCGATTACGTATCGTTAGGTCACTAACACGAGTCCCCGTTGTCAACCGTAGGCGATTTTGTAACTTACGTGCCGTCACAGAGCGCTCTCGACGGGCACTCAATCGGATGTAGCGATCCTCTTGTGCCGTAGTCGCTCGCACCCTGCCCGATCCAGGCCTTCTTGCAACACTGCCAGTCTCTTGGAATCGATCCCACACATTGTGGATGGCTCGGCGAGAGAAACCCAACGGAAAAGCTACAGACCGCTGTGAATGACCTTCAGCAATCAATGTAACGGCTCTGGTGGCAGTAATGGTATCCATATGCCTTCGTTGACGTGGCATTATTAACAAAAGATGTTAAAAGAAGCAAAAGATGGACAGAAATAGTTTTTTAACAGAATAAAATTGTGATTCCATCTGAAAGGAATTTGACCTGAAACTCGTTTTTTTTATTTGCTTCAATGTCTGGCCAGCTGTTAGACTTAAACACCAGCATTAAAGAGGTTGGATACTGAAGGAGGCCGGACATCATTAATTAGTCACTTATTAATTAGTTTACATCTAAAAATTTACTCAAAAACCGAAATATGTAAGTGGCCCTTATTTTCTTTTGAGTATATATATGTATATATTATTTATTTTGAGGCTATTTTTATTTTCCGTGCTTTTTTGTTTTTGCCGTGTTGTTGTTGTTGTCAAATGTTACAAAATCCTTTGCAATTCCCACTTTTTCTACGGTTTTACCTGACCTACCTTTTGTTTGCGATTTTTTTTTGCACAATTTGAACAAAGAATAGTGTTATATTTGAATTAATATGCTATTAATTTATGTAATATTGAATTAGTAGATAGCCTTTTTGTCTTTTCGTATAATACAGGCGATTTTTTTCAAAAAACCTCGAGTTCGATGCTAGGATAATAGACGGTTACGTTGCCACAGAAAAATTAAAACAAAACTTTGTCCATTTCCAGAATCAACGTAGCTGGAGGCACGAGAGTATCGCTATGTATGTGCTTGAGTCATTATAACATGAGAAGGTGTATGAACGATCTCAAATAGTTCCACAGAAAAGCAAAGTTTTCGAAATATTTACTGTTTCATGTTTGGCAAACTTAGACATCTTATTTCTCCTAGGGCTGCACGAGTTCTTTTTTTTTCATTTATGATATATGAAAACTGCTGCCAAGGTTTTAATTGTAGAAAAGAAATAAAATGTAATTTTCTTCAAACATAACTTTTTTCCATATTTTTTTTCTCGTAAAGTATGCACCCACAGACTTTTTATTTCTAACAAATATTGTTTGTTTAGTACATATCTGTCTTAAAAAAGAGGTTCCACAGAAAAGTTTGATTTTCGAAGAAAAAAAACGCTTTTTAAATTTAGCATACTTTGACAAATGATTTCTCCCAAGGCTACAAGTGACTGCAAGAGTACTATTTTTTTAGGTATACACTTAACTTTCTTAACCTATTCACTTAACGTTCACATGAAACTACCAAACTGCTGAATATAAGACAAATTTTAGAAAAAAATATCGTAATTTTCTCCATACATTATTTTTTGCAAAATTATTTACTCGATAACCTGTTAGTTCATTCAATATCTGTACTACGAAAAATAAAAAAAGATCGAAATAAAAATTAAAAAAATTGAGTAGCCTATGTCTTTAAACTTAAAAGCTATGTTGTATAGATTGAAAACAACAAACAATTAGGCGGGTCTTATAAGTGCTCAGAGAAAAACTCTATTGTTCTCCGACAAATAAGGTGCAGGATTTGGACCTCTGCTACATTACCGGCTTAACCAAAAGGTAACAAACATTTGCTGTCCAAATATATTATTTGTTGTATATGTTATTTTATATATTGTTGTATTATATCTTGTGAAGATAATTAGTCGTGGTATCAAAGTCAAAGTACTTTATTACTGTAGATATTTACATACCTATACTTAGCAAACGTCATTTTTTGCCTCTTCTCTACATTAGACCACTGTGGGAGAGGAAGGGCGTAGAAACTCCCACAGATTGATTTTTAGATCTCTTTTAAAAATAGGTTGTGCTTAACTGATACAAATATGAAAAATTTAATTTAATAAGCAGAAATAACTAATTACAAAATTATTAACAGCAAGGTCTGTGTTGAGCTAGATTAACCCCATACAGTCCTGTCATTTAAGTAATCTCGAACATTATAATATCCCTTTTTCGACAAAGTCGCTTTAACATGCTTTTTAAATTGCTCAAATGGCAATTTCAAAATCTCCAGAGGTATCTTATTATAGTAGAGAATTCAGTGCATTCTAGCAAGCAAGCAGGTTTGGTAAATGTTGTAAGGTTCTTGCGTACATACATTATATTTTCGAAAATAAATTCACTAGCTACAGATAGTATGTCAATTTCTTTAAAAAGCTCTCTTAAGGAGTTTGTTCGTTTTAAATTATAAATTGCTCGAATAGCTCTTTTCTGTAAAATAAAAATAGTTTGAATATCCGCTGCTTTCCCCCACAACAAGATACCATAGGACATGACACTATGAAAGTAACTAAAATATACTAGCCTAGATGTAGCCACATCAGTACAGATGTAGTGAATAATCCTTTCCTATCGGCAAAACTCGGAACAACGATAACACCCGAATGGTGCCGATGTGTCTATGAATTACTGTATTATTAAATTACGTGTAGGTATCAAATAAATCGCATACTTTATTTATCAATGTCAAATGTCAAATTGCCCGTTCCCTACGTTGTCTCGATGGGTACTGAGTGCGAGTGAAGTAGTAAGACAAAAACGAACATTTACGAGAAAATACGAAAGGAAAGGATTATTCACTACATCTGTACTTTGTCTGATGTTCCTAACAGCGTAAGCCGCAGAACTTAATTTGCCAGCTAATTTATCTATGTGGGGTCCCCACTGCAATTTGCTATCAATGGTTATTCCTAAAAACTTCGTATCATTTACTAATTCTAACGTGCTGTTGTCTAACACTAAACTGGTCTCAACTTGCCTGACATTTGGAAGTGAGAATTTGATGCACTTGGTTTTACCAGCGTTTAACAATAAATTATTAACTGTGAACCAATTCAAGGTTAAAGACAATACACCAGTAACATCATCAAAATCTCCTTTTTGTCTTTCAATTTTGAAGACCATTGAAGTATCATCAGCAAACAATACAATGTCAGTTAATTTCTCCACCATGAAAGGCAGATCGTTAATATATATCAGGAATAAGAAAGGGCCTAATATGGAACTTTGTGCCTTGTGCCAATTTATACACCCGATCCATCAGATTTAACGCCGTTAACTTCTGCCTTTTGAATTCTATTGCTTTGGTATGATCTTAGTAGATCCAACGCTTTATTTCTAACTCCGTAATGGTTTAATTTAATTAATAGCGTATTATGATCAACACAATCAAACGCCTTCGACAAGTCGCAAAAAACTCCAATAGCATCCTGTTGGCCTCCCATGCAGAATAAATATGAGATATAAGGGTAATACCTGCATCCGTAGTCGTTTACCCCTAGTGAAACCGTATTGTTTGGCGTGGAGTTGTTTTGTACGGTTGAAGTGTGAGAGCATTTGATTGAGTATAATCTTTTCAAATATTTTACTTAGTGTTGGAAGAACAGATATTGGTCTGAAATTTGAAGGATCACCCTTATCTCCCGACTTGAACAGAGGTATCAGTTTACTGTATTTCATGAGGTCTGGGAAAGCCCCATCGTCAACACCTTTATTGAATATATAAGCTAAGTGTGGGGCTATAACTAGAATTACTGAACCAATGACTTTGACTGATATACCCCACAGGTCTTCCGTATTTTTTAAATTAAGTAATTTAAACGTTTTGACAATGTCCTGGGGATATACATGATGAAATTCTAAATAAACATTACTGACGCTAGTGTTATTTTTTAATAAAGTCTCTGCTTCATATGGAGATGAATTTAGACGGTCTGTTGTGAGTACGGGTACATTGGTGAAGAATGTTTCAAAAGCTCGAGCAACATCAGCGCTGGATTTAACAACATCATCACCTACCTATCTTTAGGCAGAAATCATTGTCCCTTGGTATAACAACAAAGTACAATGGACTTCAAGGCCCCTTTTCCAAATTCAAAATGTCTTCATTACTGTAGATATTTACATATACTTAGCCATCGTCATTTTTTGCCACTTCTCTACATTGGACCACTGTGGGAGAAGGAGGGCGTAGAAACTACCACAGATTGATTTTTAGATCTCTTTTAAAAATAGGTTGTGCTTAACTAATACAAATATGAAAAATTTAATTTAATAAGCAGGAATAACTAATTACAAAATTATTAACAGCAAGATCTGTGTTGAGCTAGATTAACCCCATACAGTCCTGTCATTTAAGTAATCTCGAACATTGTAATATCCCTTTTTCGACAAAGTCGCTTTAACATGCTTTTTAAATTGCTCAAATGGCAATTTAAAAATCTCCAGAGGTACCTATCTTATTATAGTAGAGAATGCACTGACCCTTGAAAGAATTGATAACCTTCGCGAGTCTAAATCGGGGCGCACATAGTCTGTGATTATTTCTTAGGTTAACATTATAGCTATCGCTAAGTTTGGTAAATGTTGTAAGGTTCTTGCGTACATACATTATATTTTCGAAAATAAATTGACTAGCTACTGTTAGTATGTCAATTTCTTTAAAAAGCTCTCTTAAGGAGTCTGTTCGTTTTAAATTATAAATTGCTCAAATAGCTCTTTTCTGTAAAATAAAAATAGTTCGAATATCCGCTGCTTTCCCCCACAACAAGATACCATAGGACATGACACTATGAAAGTAACTAAAATATACTAACCTAGATGAGTAAAACGTAGCAAAGACACGCCTACTAACCTCGCAGACATGCGCTGACCATGACAGAGGTTATCAAAGATGACTCCGAGATTTTTGGCCTTGGAGCTGTAGGAAATGACGGTTCCATTGTACATTATGGGTGGGTGTAGGTAAGTCCCAGGACTTGGCAGCTGGAGTTGTCAACCTCAACGGTCTCAACAATTATTTTGATAATCCCCCAGTCGTGATGGACCCCCTCGTCAAGGAAGCTACCCGTCGAAACCTACGGTCCAAGACCGCAGCCCACAACTCACCCTTCAACTTCAACCGTGTCGGAATCGGCGCAGTAAGGAGAGCAATCTTAGCGATCTCGTCGAAAGCCATTGGTGAGGACAAGATCTGTTCTCAGATGGATAACCTGTATCATTGAGGAGCTGTTACCGATCATTAAAAGCTTTTTAAAGCATACTATCAATCTTTTTATACCAGCAGTCTGTGGGTCAGCTATACGCTGAAAGCTCTCAGTGCCCTGCGCGTCCAATACAAAAACGGCTTTAGGAGGTTGGTGGGGTTGCCGCGCTTCTGCAGTGCATCGGCAATGTTTATCGAAGCGCGCACCGACGGTTTTCACGCTATAATGCGGAAAAGGGCTGCTTCATTACTAGGTAGAATGCGTGGCAGCAATAACAAAATCCTAAATGCTCTCTCGGAGAAATGGGATAGGCCATTCACCCTCCACTAGATAAAAATGTTAATTTGATTTTTAATTAATAATTGGAATTTATTTTGACATTTCATAATTTGACATTTTATTTTTATTTTAGTTTTATTAATTTTGTTGACATTGTAATAATGGATATGTTATTTGTTGATATATTTAACCTGTGATTTGATATTTTAATGTACTTACCTGCTGTTACTATGGACCTTGAAGTCTGAAATAAAGAAATTGAAATTGAAAATTACCCACATAATTAATGTATCGCTTGAACAATGTTGCTTCCCCTCTCAGTGGAAAAAGGCACTTGTGATTCCCCTACGTAAATCGTCCAATCCCGTCTCCCTTAATGATTTTTGTCCCATATCTATTCTGCCTATCCTTTCCAAAGTCCTAGAATCAATTGTTCATTGTCAGCTCTCCTCATACCTTTCCTCTAGAAACTTATTAAATCCCTATCAATCAGGTTTCAGGCCCGGTCACAGTACTACCACGGCATTGCTTAATGTCACTGATGACATTCAATTAGCCATGGATCAGAATCAGCTTAGCTTAGCTTGCCAGTGTTGAGCAAGGTGTTTGAAAAGGTCATATTGAGTCAACTACTCTCTCACTTCAATGCATCTGGGCTACTCCACAAAAAACAGTTCGGATTCACTAAAGGCAGATCAACAACAGACGCCGGAGTAGCGCTAGTAGAACACATTTATAGTGCGTGTAAAGGATCTCAGGATGCGGTTGGTATTTTCTGTGATCTTTCCAAAGCCTTTGACTGTGTGGACCATCAAACTCTTTTGCTCAAACTCCAACACTATGGTATCAAAGATAATGCGTTAAAATTAATGGAATCTTATTTAAAGGAAAGATTACTAAAAGTAGATATAAACAGATGTAAGTCCACTGGAACCCATATGAATATTGGTGTACCCCAGGAATGACCTGCCTTATATGGTGGAAAAAATGACTCAGATTGTTCTATTTGCTGATGACACATCTATTATTTTCAAAGTGAAAAGACAAGAAGAAATTCTAGACGACGCAAATATTACACTCTCTCATGTGTTAAGTTGGTTCAATGTAAACAACCTGTTATTAAACTCAAAGAAGACTGCAAAGAAGCAGTTTAAGAATAGGATCTGAAAAGATAGGACCTCGTTGAGGACACAATCTTTCTCGGAATCACTATAGATTCGAAACTTCAATGGGGTCCTCACATAACTAATCTCGCACGAAGACTTAGCTCAGCCGCTTTTGCGGTCAGACAAATCAGATATCTTACAGATGTTCAAACTGCCAGATTGGTTTACTTTACTTATTTTCACAGTATTATGTCTTATGGAATATTGCTCTGGGGGAGAGCAGCAGATATAAATACGATATTTGTCTTACAAAAAAGGGCGATCAGGGCGATATATCAATTAGATGCTAGAGAATCATTAAGAGAAAAATTCAAAGAAATTACTATACTTACGGTTACCTGTCAATATAAATACGAGAATATCATGCATGTAAGAAAAAAACATAGCTTTTAAAATTGTAGGTGATAGCCACAAAATTAACACTAGAAATAGGTTAGCACTACCATTATTTAGACTAAGTAAAGTAGGCACATCATTCATGGGGCAATTTATTCGCTTCTAAAATAAAATACCACAGGAATCATTGATCCTTCCTGAAAAGAGGTTCAAAAACTATGTTAAAAATGAGCTGATAAGAAAGTCCTATTAAGGAATACTTAGATTACAAAACTGTATGGTCCATGGTCCATACCATCTCAACGCACAGAAATTCGACGAGGGGCGATGGATCAAGTCTATCACTCGCCGGCGAATTTCCTTAGACCGAAACCAGTACCTGTTGTAAAGTCACTTTTTTAAAAAGAAGGTATGGGGCAGTTTCTTGCCGTTTCTTCTTGACCCCGAGGCCCACCTTCCGAAACGGTGTTGTCTTTTTATATAAAAAAAATACTTGTAGTTATAAGTAAGTATAATTTTGACGTTGAATAAGATAATTTATTTATTTATATTCAATAAAAATTTACTCTGACTCTCTGACTCTTACGGTTCTCACAATGCTTGATTTAAGTAGCGCCTTCAACTGCGTCGATTTCGATATCCTGGTTGAAATTCTAAAATCGCTCAGTCTCCTCGCACTCGGCTCTCTGGTTTGACTCCTACCTGAGAGACCGCCAGCAGCGCATTAAGTCTGAGGAGATCTCGACGGACTGGTGTAATCTCTCCGCGGGTGTTCCGCAGGGTGGTATCCTTTCTCCTCTTCTCTTCTCAGTATTCATTAACTCCATCTCTGACGTTCTTACTTCTTCTTATCATCTCTACGCAAATGACCTCCAAATATATCGGCACTTCTCTCTTAGTGATGTAAATCTGACCGTAGAGGCGTTGAATGCTGACCTCGATAACATCAGTAAATGGGCAATTTCATATGGGCTGCTTGTCCACCCGGCAAAATCTCAAGCCATGATTATGGGTACACGGCACTCAATTAACACAATACAAAATATGCCCGTCGGTCCTGTGATGTATGAGGATACGATAATCACTTACAGCGAGAAAGCTAAGAATCTTGGGGTTATATTTGATAACTTGCTGTCCTGGTCACCCCATGTTTGTGAGGTCAGCAGACGAGTCTGCGTCATTTCACTCCCTCCGGAGATTGCAGTACTTCCTGCTGCGGCAGACTAACATCACCCTTGCTCAGTCCCTTCTACTACCTTTAATAGACTATGCGGATGCTTGTTGGGTCAGTGCAAACGAAGAACAACTGGGTCAGTGCGAACGAAGATAACCCACACGGTGTCTCTCCTGTCAACTCCTCGGCATAACACTGCTGCTGACAAACACTCTTTTAGGTTGAGGGCAATCCGACTGTGGAACGCACTTCCCTGCACTATTAGCGATGGTCCCTCAATTTTCACTTTAAAGAAAAGATTGAAAGCGTATTTCCTTTCTCTTCCGTAATCGGTATCCTATTTATGTCAGTATTTGTATGACATTTTGTAGTTTATATATGTGCATGCTATCTAGTGTATTAAGTATATTTTATTTATATTTTAAAAGTAATTTTCGTACGTATGTATACAGTTTTATTGCGCACTAGGACTGTCCTATTTCATAAACACTCCGGTCTTGCCTAGGTTTGCTGGAAGAAATCTCTTTTTAGATATGAGCTCGCCTTTGCCTATAAAATTTATTGTAACTGTCTGTTTATCTATGTTTTCTGTGCAATAAAGAATATGAATTATGAAAAAACATATGCTGTAACACTTGGAGAGAGTGCCTGGACCCAATAATCATCGACTGCGACTTACAAGGATTGACGAGTAGCCCGTGTGACAGAGCCCAATCCCTGATACTCTCAAGTTGCTGATCTGGAGAGTATCAGGGATTGGGCTCTGTCACACGGGCTACTCGTCAATTCTTTGAATCCAATTCAGCAAGGCCACAGCAGAGTTAACATAACAGGGAGAAAAATGACGGTAAATTTGGAGATCATCTTTAAATAGCTTTTCATAGCTTTTTATTTCTCCACATAACGTACCGCCTTTGTTGACGCCTGTACGCATAATGGCCGACTATTGCGTGAATGTGTACTTGTCAGTGTGTAGTTACAGCGTGCTGGCCGACTCTGAGCAACAGACTTGTGTTGTAAGCGAGACTAAGTCCGACTTTTTTTATGCGTCCATGATGTACGCAAGAACCTTACAACCTTTTCCAAACTTAGCGGTAGCTGTAATGTTTACCTAAGAGATAATCACAGACTAGTTGCGCCCCGGTTTAGACACGCGAAGGTTAGCAATTCTTTCAAGGGTCAGTGCATTCTCTACTGCAATAGGATACCTCGGGACTGTATGGGGTTAATCTAGCTCAACACAGACCTTGCTGTTAATGATTTTGTAATTATTTATTCCAGCTTATTAATCATAATAATTATATCATAATATTTGTATTAGTTAAGCACAAGCAATTTTTAAAAGAGATTTAAAAATCATTCTGTGGGAGTTTCTACGCCCTCATTCTCCCACAGTGGTCCAATGTAGAGAAGAGGCAAAAAATTATGTTTGCTAAGTATATGTAAATATCTACAGTGAACTTTGACTTGACTTGACTTTAATTAACCTTTGCATATGATTCTAATCCTGTATAACAGCCAGCGCATCTGTATAAAATAATTTTGTGGAAAAGAAAACGCAATAAGGTACGGCACCTTTACGAAGATACTTTTTAGAGTAACCTAAGCCCAAAACTGTACCTAATTAAAATATCAAGTAAGTACCACAATATCGCTTTTTAATTATCTAGATATACCAGGTAATGAACTAAGATAGCTTGCCTGAGTATTTTTCGAGATTTTCGTAGTCTGATTCCAAAAAATGATTCCAACATAACCTTGTTCCATCTTTAGGAACCAAATTTTTACGTCTAGCCACTGTTTTTTTATCTTTGTCTTTGGGAAAACAATGAATTCCAATTTATGGGCATCTAATTACACAACAAGTTCAACACATCATTATTGCTTGTATAAAAATGTTAATAACTTCATACAATAATTGTTTATTATGGGCACCAACCGCTACTAGCGCCACTTTGACAGTTGCCAACCCATTGAATACTCTTAGAAACGCCATAATGTGTCAAATTCATTATCTAAACAAAACAGTCAAGCTCTCACTGGTTGAGCAATCAGAACATAGCCAAATAAGTATAGTAACATGATGACTCACACTTGAGAATGTTCATTCTGTTCCAGTTCTAGTGGCATCCCATTGCTAATTTTCTCATCAGCGCGGCGCGGGCGGCGTCGCACCCGGCGGCGGCGGCCGGCGCGCGGCTGGCTCATTGATAGCTCATGCTCTGTGTTTCTTGTGGCCACATTCCAGGCCTCTGTTAGCTTCTTTGACTCTGCTTCGAGAGGTTCACAAGGTTCATGATACTGAGAGCCAGATTCTGACTCTGCTTCCCCAGGTCTAGCTGCTACGGTGGCAGATTCCAGCAGTGAAAGTGCACACAACTTGACTTGGCGCAGTTGTTCAGCTCCATCAACATAATCTCCCTCGGTGTTAGACTCAGCACTTGTCCCTACTGATTCCTGAGAAGTTTTTCTCTGCGCGGAGACACTGTGCTTTCTCTTCCTTTTATAAAATAAGTTTACTGGATTATCTTCTAGCAAGATAGTAGGAATCGAGGATTTAATCTGCTCGGGCATTTCATTGTCTTCAATATCTGATACTTCTCCATCTGAACTTGGAAAGCAGTCCATCTCCATCGGTATAACTCTGAAATTTTAATAAAACCTTTGATTATGGAAGAATTTATAAAATAATAAAGGCAAATAATAAATGCAGCAAATAGTAATGTTAGTTTCACATTTGCTTCTCAAGCAGGAGATGCAAGTTCGGACCCAGTGCTGACCATGTCCTAATGAGATATTCGGTGTTTTCATTGACTGGAAGCTGAAGGTTGTGATACTATCACTACTTGGTAGTAGTAGTCGTGTAAAAAACCCCTCCATCAACCTGCACTGGGCCAAGTCAGTGTCGATAAGGAGACGGTTCCTTAATTGGCGCCCCCTTATCTACACTACAACCCATTTATTTATTTAATAAATGGAGCAGCAAGTGTCTATACTGACGTGATCTCGTCGCCGGGCTGCAGCAACGCGAGCGGCTCTCGCGGTGGAAGCACGCGCCCCGCCACCGCCAGAGCGTGCGGGCCAGCCAGCGCCGCGCCCAGCCGCCGCCGCAGCCGCCGCGACACCCACTGCACGCGCCTGCTACCGCCGCCGCGCCCGCCCGGCACCAGCAGGTAGATGCGCGCGCGTGCGTCCGTGAAGTAGCGCCGCAGGTCCACGCTCACGCGGAACCACGACAACGCCGCACCCTCCACAGTCGTTGGGGAACACGCCATCTCTGCCAATCATGCACTTAGATAGCTTTACTGAGAGCCGGAAAGAGCAGAAACTGAACCAATTCACATCTATAGAATAGGTATGTATGTACTTTTATTTCTCTATTTTCTTTGTATGTACAGTTAAAATTTTCTCTGAATTCTGAATCGTCGTCTGACTCAATAGTACTCTGTGGCGTCTGTGGTCCGACTGAGTTAAATGTAAGCCACAGACTAGACGGTTAAATATTAGCAAACCAAACCAAACCAACTCCCCAGTCAGTCAACAGTGCTGTTTTTTCTATGATTGCTATTGCTTGCTGCCCAACAATGCCCAACGTTGTTGATTTTGTACTGAATAGCAGCGCGTTCCGAATGAAGCTAAAATCCTCAAAACTACCACTAAACTACTCACTGGGAAAATCTGGGAAATCACTCAATTATACGAAAATCTTGTATGTACTTTTTGCTCTGTGGGAAATGGCAACGTTGACACTGACAGACAACCCAAGCAATAAAGCCACATTTTATAGAATAGTAGATTTTACAACAAGTGCACAAAACGAACCATTTTTATCCGAGACTTTTAGCAGCCCGAGCCGAAGGCGAGGGCTGATAGTAATGTCGAGGATAAAAATGGTTTTGTGGACGAGTTATAAACTCTGCTTTTCACTTCGATTGCGAGAAAATAAAACAGTAACATACATAACGTATTAACATTTCTTTAATTAAATTAATTCTTTCCCGCTACTTTACTTTTTTTAATTTTCCTGCATAATTTTCGGGCAAAGAAAAAAAATATACAGCCTATTCTTAAATTATTTTGGAATAATGTTTTTTTTTTGTGGTAAACACGTTTTGATATTTAGTTTCTTTTTCGTATTATCTTATTATAAATCAAAAATGCAAATAGGGATGGAAATATTATAAATTAGCAAGTTTTATCCATGTACAATTAATTGTTTTTGGCTGTATGGGCTAAATGGTCACTGCCTTAGTGTAGACACATTTAAAAAGCTACTTTTATGCACAAGAGCATAAAATTCAACTTTATGTCGCCTAGATCCTGCATAAAGTAGTACTTTTTCGAGCATGAGAAGTGAAAATAGTAGATTGTAGATTTCACACCTTTCACTCGGTAAAGTAAGTTTTGCTCCACGACGAGAGGGAGCAAAATACTACTTTTCTGTTCAAGCTACTTTTTTTACTTTATTTATTAGGGTGTAGCATTTACGCAATGTGCCAACTGAACATAGATCTTAATAAAATAATCGATTGTATTTTCGTCCCAACAACAACGTTATATGAAAATTTATGAATATTTCGTAGTATTTAAAAAAAATGTCACAATAAATTATATGTTTTACTGAAATCAAAACTATCGATGACTGTTATTGTGATATAATGAATATTGATATCCGAAACCATTGTAATATTCGGTTCGATTATTTTTACACATTGGTAAAAGTAAACAGGAATATTTTATCTGTGGTGACCTTTCCCTAATCCGCCACTATAAGATATTATTCACAATCCGCCATTATAAAAATAAAAGTTTTGTTTACGTTGTTCGATTACTGTAAAGGCGGTGAAAGTATAATTCAAAGTATATTTTTTTTTAGAGCATTTAATTTAAATTTTCCTCATAGTCGGTGTGAAAAGTTCTATGTGTCACTCAGGAACAAAATTATTTTAACGCTTGAATCCATCGCACTCTGGATTCAATGTACCGCCCTCGCCGTAAATACATCATTTTGCTCCCTTGTGACACAAATAACTATTTCGTGATTATAGAGGAACAATATGGAGCACCAGTGTTTTAGAAGTGATTATCAAGACTAATAATGTACCATGTGGTGATTATGATTAGCCGGGTATACATACATGGATGTATAGCCATTTCTATGAAAATTTAGAAAACGAAGTTTTAGAAAATTTTATATAAAATAAATAAGCATCAAAAGCTTCATTGGGTAGCTCGACTCGAGAATCATTAGTTCAGATCTGAAAATATAACAGGAAAATGATGAGTTCTATCTGAAATTCTGTGTATTATCTGAAATTCGGTATAAACCAGTTTCTATAAAAGATAGAAAAGAAAGAAAGAAAGAAACATTTATTCACAAACACACAGGACACGCATATTAAACAAAAAACAGATAACAAGTGTGTCTCTGCGGTAGTGAACCGGACACCATAGATAAAAATGTATCCGGACACTGGCTCAGCATTATGCTGAGATCTCAGACACCTACAGCGTTGATTTTCAGCCAGCACCGTCGGTGACTCACGGAAACGTCATACCAAAATTTTAGATTTTTGCCTAGATTTTTGGGACAGGCGAAAGAGAAATAAACATGAATACAAAGTGAGATAATAATGTAAACACTACATAGATGCAGCTTCATTAATATAATATTTACAGTAAACATTAAAAACAAAACTAGATAAAAAAAATGCAATTGGCATATTTATTGCATTTATGATTTCTGGAGCGTCAACAAATAGCCTTTAAGCATACGCTTAAAGTTTTATCTGCTAAGTGCCCCTTGGATAGGAGGAGGGATATCATTCCAGCACTTAGACGCCGCAAACTTGAAACTACCTCTGAAAGCAGCGGTTCGGTGCATAGGTATAATGGCCTTTGCCTTGAACCTGCGCACACTTTTGGACCAAACCAGTTTATTAAAAAGGTAGGTGGAGGTTTTGTGTCTTACCACCCCGAAGAGCACATGCGTTCTGCACTCGTTGTATGAGCCTCTTGGAACGACCAGTAACGCACCCGTCATACACGACATCACAATAGTTTAACCTAGATATTATAAGTGATTCACATAGGTCAACACGCAAATCGACACTAAGGTAATCTCGTATATTATATACAACTTTAAGGCGATAGAAGCAGTTACTCACAACATTTAGTATGTGGTTCTCAAAGCGCAAATTCCCGTCCATTAAAAGGCCGAGGTTGGTTGCTTCTACCACCCGTTCTATTGGTTCGCCCATGACGGCGACATTCCCGGAAGTCAGAGCTTCAAGGGTATTACGGATTTGATGTTTTGACCCAAAAACCACATATTTCGACTTGCCAGGATTAAGAACTAAACAGCTCTTCTCCGACCAAGAGGAAATACGGTCTAGGTCAGCATTTATCTTGTTTATGGCAGCAGATGTGTCTAGAAAAGTAAAGTTGCACGTCGTCCGCGTACAGGTGATACTTGCAGCTCTCTATACTGTTAGTGATATCAGCGCTATACAGTATAAAGAGCAGAGGCCCGAGTATCGAACACTGTGGTACTCCTCTTGTCACAGGACAAACAGAGGACCACAGAGCACTACCATCCACCCTACGCAATGCAACTGCCTGCGCACGGTCAGACAAATAGCTACTGAATCATTTTGTAGCAGTGACATCAAACTCGTAATAAGACATCTTGAATAATAATAGGGGTATGCTAATGCAGTCGAAGGCCCTGGAGAAATCTAAAAGTACTATAAAGGTACTTTTACCAGCATCACGAGCTTGTAAGATGTTATCGACTACATCGAGCAGCGCAGTAGCTGTCGATCGACCTTTGCGAAAACCTGACTGCAGTTCAGGGAGTATGCTGTTTTTCTCCAGGTAATCGGACAGCTGTTCGCAAACTACCCGTTCTATTATCTTCGATGCACAAGGAAGAATACTTATAGGCCGCAGTTGAGACATTTCAGTGGGATTCGGTTTTTTTGGTAACGGGGTCACCTGAGCGATTTTACAATCAGCTGGGAAAGTCATTGTCAGAATGCTCTTATTAATAATGTAAGTTAGTACGTCTGTAGTTCTCGGTAATGTCAGAAGTATCATGTCAATATCAATTGAGTCGAGTCCTTTTGCTGTGGTTTTTATTGACGTAATGAGTTTTGTGACGGCGCAGTAGCAGTAGTAGGAGAAAGCGTGAAAGTTTTGTCATTATGTCTTTTAAATTCAAAAAAAGTTAAGTCAGATAAAGTCACTTCCTGTTTTCCAGAAATATTAAGGAAATGACGGTTTATCAAGTCAGGGTCATTAAATTGTGCCGGGAGGTCAGTCTGCGTCTGTGAATCTGGAAGAACAGTGCGCTTTAAGGTTTTCCAGAGAGTCTTCGAGTCGGTAATGTCATTGATATGATGCGTGAAGAAGGCACGTTTCTCGTTATAAATGGCTTCTATCACAAGGTGCTTCAGGTCGAGGTAATACCGCTTGTGAACATCGCTCCCGGTTCGTTTGTAACGAGTGTGAGCCTCGTTTCTGAGCCGCATCATGAGCCGAACGTTGCTCGAGAGCCATGGTTTAAGTGCCTCCTTCACCACTATCATCTTCTCCGGCGCGTGTCTGTCAAAAAGTCCTAGTAGCAGTGAGTTAAATAGTCTAACCATGTAATTGATGTCGATAAGTAAATAAATTAGTTCCCAGTATAAATCGATAAATGCCACAAATGGGTGGACCTCATTCCAGTAATCGGCTCAATTTGGAGAGCGCCATGGCTAGAACCAAACAACAAGACGCAACCAGTGGATTTTAAGGAGTTTCACAACACTTGACGAAATTTTGTTTACAGTTAATTACCATTATTTGTTCTGCTTGTGCTTTTTGAGATAAATCACCTTGAACAGCTTCGGGTTGATATTCTCCAGTGATCTGAAAGAATTACATACTAAGTATATGAGGTGTTCATGAGATCCAAAATTAACTATGTATATGTTTATAAATTACCTTTTTACGTTTCGCTGGTATTATATCAGCATTGTGGCTCATTTTATTGGTATTTGTGGACGGATTCATCTGATAAGTACATACTTTTTTCTACGATGCCAAACACTTGCTCTCAATATTTTAAGCTTCAAACTAAATAACAATATAGATACTACATTTCCTCGTTAAAAATAGGGTGGAGTTTCAATGTTGGAATAGCATCGGAAGATAAATATGTTATTCCAGCATCGAAATGTTCTGAACAAATCTTATCATGTTTTCGAGGAAAGTTCGCTGATATCGCTATCGCTAATATATATTTATCTTTTATGAAGGCATCATAGGAAACCTAAAATTTAGGGAAAAAAGGAAAATCAATAAAAGTTATGGCAAAATTATCATTTTTTAAATGGTAATTCAATAATACATTGGTATTTTAAGGATATTGATGCACTCTATAGATATAACGCCATACAACGCCACACACCACTAACGTGTTCACTAGCAAAATAAATCCTCAACCGCGCCGGTTTGGTTGAGGTTTTGTGTTCCTAGTCAACCTAAAATCGCATTTTTTACGACCTTCAAGCTGTAATCCTCACCATTGAAACTTACATGAAAATGAAATTTGTCACTGCCAAAAAATAGTCCAGAAATAGTCCTAAATAGTCCACAAAGAAAGAAAAATAGTCCTCTTATAGTTCCGAAGTAAGTATAGGTTGGTGAGGATTACAGCTTGACGTCAAGTCTCTCGTGCAAGCAAACGGAAGGGCCTATCGACTTGGTTTAGGTTTCAAAAATTAGTCCATAAATAGTACACACGGCATGCCAAATTTCAGAAATAGTCCTTCAACGATTCCAGAGTTATTAAAGATCTCGGTGAGGATTACAGCTTGAACATTTGATATCATCAAATATCTTCGGAACGCCTACGACTTTCAGTTTGAAATTTGAGCCAAAAAATAGTCCAGAAATAGTCCACCGAAACAATAATGATTTCCACCTGGTTTACTTTGAAGAAGTGCATTAAAAATACAATGTTTAATTTCCCATACATTTCAATACATGTACAGTCGTGTACAAAATAATAATGGGGCAAACCCTAATAAACCGGTTTATATCGGTTAATGCAATCAAAGGGCCTGTTTTTAATCTCTGAAAACCAACGGTAGTGTAATATTGTAGGAAAGTTAGGGACAGAGCTATATATAGCTCATAGCTCTGTCCCTCACGTTCGCGACACTTAACTTTTATGTTCTCCCATTTAGCCGGACTTACACCAGAGTTTTGATAACCGCTAAATACAGTTTAAATACAACCTTAATAAAACACGGATGGTTAGGGGCAACCTGGCTGAGAGGCCATAAGCTTGGCTTGCTTGAGTACGTTACTTGCCTTTTGCTTGTTGTGTTTAAGTTGTGTTTAATTTAAACTGTATTTAACGGCTGTCAAAAGCCCTTAGAAGACTGAAACTTAAATGAGTTTTTTGTTGTACATAAGTGCGTGCCAGCGATTTGGATTTTGAACGGGTCTTAGAGCCCCGGTTGTAGCTATGATATATATATTATATAATAATAATAATAATACCTTGGACACCATTTACACACATTGATCTAGCCCCAAACTAGGATTCCCTGTATCTTGGGTACTAGACAACGATACACATACTTATATAGAGAAATATTATACTTAGATAGATAAACAACTATTATAACAACAATATTTATATAGTTAAGCTAAGATAAGAACAACAATGGCGGAATTAGTATCGCGCTGGCAAAATTTCGTAGAAATACGATTTTGCCAAAACTTTTAAAGAGCTCTTAAAGCATTTTTCGGTGCAAATTAAGGCACGAGTGTTTAATAATCACGTCAATCGGTACATGACAATTGCAATAACGACATCATGCAATGGAGGAAGTGTTAAGAAGTGACAGTCAAATTGTAAAGGATAACATACTAGCTTTTGTACTCACAAAACATAATTTGAAAAAAGAACAGATCCATTTATGTTCATTATAGTTATATATATATATATATATATATATATATATTTATATCACATAACATCAAACATTGTTCGATTAATTACAGTTCTAATCATTTAAATTTTAGGTATTTCATTAGTGCTTATCTCTAAATAATTGGCACCTCCAGAGTATACATAAAGGTGTAGTCAAATTTTTGGGGATAACCCCTTCAAATTTGACTACACCTTTATACAAATGTTGGAACATCATAGTTTCGCCATGAAACATCTTCAGAGCAACTTTATTTTTAATCTCTTCCAAAAATTAATATATAGGCTGTTGTTTTGTAGAGTTACGCCTATAGTACAAATCGTTATTAACAACTTTCCCCCAGAAACATATGGTCGCAAATGGACAAAAATCGTCCCTCATTCATTACATTGACCGATCAGCTGATTACATGTTACTATAGGAGACCCAAGATGTTTTTTCGTTTGCGACCATATATTTATTGGGAAAAGTTATTCATAATGATGGGTACTATAGTCACTTACCCGGGCGTCACTTTACAAAACAACGGCTTGTGTTTAAACGATTAACAAAAACGCACCTATTTTACTGCAAATAAATTCGAAATGACTGCCAGAATGGATAAATGTCCACCAAATTGTGTTCGGATAAATGATCACCAAACTTCTTTTTATGTTTTGTGTACTTAAGTTTATGTTTTAAGAATTTTTTGTTGTTCTTACATGTTCAACCTAACACGAAGGATAAAGGGGGCTTCGCTTCGCTCACCCCCTTTACCCTTCACCTAAGCTACCGCAGTATTTTGCCCTGATATTTTTTGCAACTTTTGGTGTTCATTTATCCATTTTGGGTAGGAAAAAAATATTTTGGTGATCATTATATTAGTTGCCCAAAACAATACCCTGTATAGAGAGGTGAATAATAAAATTGCTCTTATAAGCCGGTTTCATTGTGAAAGTTGTTCAGAAAAATGTTTCTAACAACCTCTACTTTGACTACACTTTTATTTTACAGCCTGTATATAAATCACATGTAATGGACTTATAAATAATGATTTATTATCATATCTAAAAAATACAGTCAAAATAAAGTAAGTATAATTAATTGCTAGATCTTTAACCCAACCAGTAGTCAGTAGAGTTCAATTATTATGGAAAGTGGCAGTAAAGTCATGAAAATTACGAATAAATGATGTTGATTTTAAATATTTTCATCATTTTTAAATAAGTATTTGAGCGTACTATATTTTTTTTACAAAATAATATTCTTTTTATATTGTTGTGCTATCCTTTTCAACGCACCAAAATCTAACACTGGTTGACGTATAGCGTAGCCAGACTGGCGCAATGGGGTAATAAAATTGGAACCTCATATTGAGTGGAAATGGTGAGATGATTTGTAACTTTGTAGGAAGGTAGGTAGTTAGGTACCTACAGCAGGGGACTAGCTCATCGCCGCAGCTATGGAGATAAAAGGTTGCCTAACGATGTTTTCTATCACTGTAAGAACGTCTGCATAATGTACATTGGTTAAATTACTTATTTCAGTGGTATATGGTCAGCACCGGATTTGAACACGCATCTCCTGCGTGAGAAGCGAGTATGCAACCACTAGCCATGGAGATTAATTGGTATAAACCGGTTTATTAGGGTTTACCCCATTATTATTTTTTACACTGTACATGTACTGTACATTTATTGAAATGTATGGGAAATTAAACACTACCTTTTTAATGCAGTTCTTCAAAGTAAACCAGGTGGAAAATATTATTGTTTCGGTGGACTATTTCTGGACTATTTTTGGCACAAATATCAAACTGAAAGGCGTAGGCGGTCCGGAGATATTTGATGTTATCAAATGTTCAAGCTGTAATCCTCACCAAGATGTCTTAATAACTCTGGAATCACTGAAGGACTATTTCTGAAATTTGGCATGTCGTGTGGACTATTTCTGGACTAATTTTTGAAACCCAAACCAAGTCGATAGGCCCTTCCGTTTGCTTGCACGAGAGATTAATCATCATCTCTCGCTAACAGCTTGACGTCAAGCTGTTATCCTCACCAACCTATAGCTATAACTTCGAAACTATAAGTGGACTAATTTTCTTTCTTGGTGGACTATTTAGGACTATTTCTGGACTATTTTTTAGAATTTTCAAATTTCATTTTCATGAAGGATTCAATAGTGAGGATTACAGCTTGAAGGTCGTCATTTTTTCAAATAGCTAAAAATCCTTGTGATATGATATGTCAGAATTTTGTTTATTCACATTTTTACTTTGATTATGCCACCAAATCACAGGACAATGAGGCATTGCTATTCCTTTTTTGATTATGTCCACTCCAAAACGTGCAAAAAGAAACTGAAGGCCTTTTCCTACCGTAGTTGCGCTCAGCAAAACTGCGCAGCGGGAATATTGCCATTACTGCCGTCTCTAGTAGGGGCGCGCGCGCGCGTGGTTGTTCAGTGCTCTGTGTATAGAGCGGCATTTTCATGTAATGTAAATATTGAACATAGCTCTTTAAATAAAGATTATAAAAGACTTCCTTCTATGGGTACCTCCTTAAGAAAATTGTTATGTAGTAGATGATTTAATTACACAAGTATTTTAAAATATCTATAATATTTTGAGACAAAAAAGCCGTCTTATACTCGGAAATATTTCGAAAATAGTCACGCTTGTATACTTCCTGCAAACACTCACAAACCACAGTTATTGTATTTATTTCTTGGCGAACAGATCTGTCGGATACATCCGTGCGTATATGGGCTATATGGCTGGCTTTTGACTCGGAAGCGTGTTTCTCTGAAAATCTTGATTTCGGATAAATAAAATTGAATAAAATGTCTTATGTAATATTGGGTGCTCTCTAGGTCGATTTGTACGCTTTTAACTATTTCTAATAATTGAGTGTGCACAATAAAACAAAGCCTAACAAACTTAATTAAAATTATTTATTCATGAAAAACTATTATTAAAAACAAAGACTGGCAATTCAAGGTCATTTCAAGGTAATGACCCTGTTTTTTAGTATTTGAAATATATTTTTTCTAATCATGATAAATTAAACATCGCTATTAAATAACGTATTTTAAATGATAGGCACAACAATGAATAAAGTAATAAGGAAAAAGGCTAAGGTTTCAGAATTTTACAAAAAAAACACTCAGTATTAAAGTCAGGTTTGTGGACATTACATAAGTTTTCGTTTCCTTTTAATAGTCACAGTATTACTGAAGTTATGACAAAAAACATAACAGCCATTTCCGAAACGCTTTGAAAATTTGTCATATGGCATCGGCGCTTATGATGACGTCACTTTTCAACTCGCAACACAGAATACTTAATGCTCGCAGTCAGTCTGAGTTCAGTAGGAATGATGAGCTTGTTACGCAAACTTGGTGTCATGAGCTGGTGATGGAATGGTGGAATGAGGACTTGGATGGGTACTAGAACCACAAAATACTTATCTTAGAAAGATCACTCCGCAAAGACAAAACAAATCTCGCACTCGCGCTACGTTTAATAATTGCTAAACACCTACAGAATCGGTTACCCTGCCTGAGGGCTTCTTTTACTCTGACATCAAACTCAAACTCAAAAGTACTTTATTACTGTAGATATTTACATATACTTAGCAAACGTCATTTTTTGCATCTTCTCTACATTGGACCACTGTGGGAGAAGAAGGGCGTAGAAACTCCCACAGATTGATTTTTAGATCTCTTTTAAAAATAGGTTGTGCTTAACTAATACAATTATGATTTATTTTTATTTAATAAGCTGGAATAAATAATTACAAAATTATTAACAGCAAGGTCTGTGTTGAGCCAGATTAACCCCATACAGTCCTGTCATTTAAGTAATCTTGAACATTGTAATATCCCTTTTTCGACAAAGTCGCTTTAACCTGCTTTTTAAATTGCTCAAATCGCAAGGTCGTCCTGTAAACTTCTATCTCGCTTGCTCACGGTAGGGTTACCTACGTGCAATTTGTGTTTGTGAATTTTAGTCCATTGTGTAAGAGAGATGTTTTTAGCACTAACTCAGGCTATTGGCAAATTCTTAGGCTAGGTAGGTACTTACCTTCTTACTTAGGTAGGTATAGGAAATTAGTTCTATACTGGGTCTTAAGTGTTTACTTTTATGTAAACAAAAAGGTATTCCATTAACCCTTTATTCGACATAAGCATGTAGACATTTTCCTTGGTTTTGGTCGTTATTACCTAGCCAAAAGGTTTAAAATTTGGTGGGAAAAGAGCGGAAAAAGCCTTATAAAGAGTTAAAAAGGAATCAAATTTAATTTGTGAACAATTCCTTTAGATACCCTAAAATGTTAGGTACTTGACTCATTGTTCGTTGCAAGCATCACTGAAAAGATGCTTATGAGAAGCGGCTAGCGCGCGACGCGACTGTGAGCCAAGCGAGCGGCAGCCTAAGTGAATGAAACCCCAGCAGCCAGTTTGGCAGGTCGAACGTACCTAAACAGCTGACTGAGACCACCCTGCTAGAACTCAGGAACCAGGAATAGTAAGGTAGTCGTGTTTGTACTCAATTTGTTAAGGATGATGAGCTGGTTACGCAAACTTGGCATCATGAGCTGCTGGTGATGACACCAAGTATATATACGCATGACATGGGTCAGGCCGTAGATTCTGCCACAAACCGCTTAAAGGTGAGGTAAAATTTTCGTTAGTGGCGTAAAATGACGTTAAAAATAGTAAAGGTGCGCCTACATGATGTGTAATTCTCTCAAATATTGACTGAATTCCTAAATTTGACATTTAAAGGAAGCGCTGGAATATTTGGCGGTCCGATTCAACATGCTGGCCCGCACTTTTGCGAGGTGTGGTGTCTTTCAAATTGACTCTATTCAGAGCTTTTTTGCCAGACCTTTTGTACATCAGCAGCCTGTGGGTCAAATCCACACGCAAAATGCCTACAACGATGTAACACGTCTATGTAGCTCGCTGTACTCGCTCGCTCGCTCTTTGTACATGTCTGTTCCATTATTATGTGTATGTTTTTGTGAAATAAAATATGAGTAATGTTAGAAAGAATAAAACGATAAACACTTGATTATATTGATGAAACAAAGAGAGCCCCGCTCAACAACTAAAACAATATGGATGAATGAAAGTTCTCTGCGCTAGTATAAAGTGGTATTAAGTGGTGTAAACGCAACGGTGACGTTAAGAAAAATTATAATAACTCGATAAATAAGTTATTTATACAGGTCAATTTAGGCTTATAATATCACACAGAACTTACTTAACGATGCGCAACCCAAATAACCGATATTAATAGGAAACTTACCTTGGGATCTTGAAAAATCACCTCC
Organism: Argyresthia goedartella; assembly: GCA_949825045.1. NCBI lineage: Eukaryota > Metazoa > Arthropoda > Insecta > Lepidoptera > Argyresthiidae > Argyresthia > Argyresthia goedartella. The sequence goes on from OX463820.1 coordinate 36,665,364, forward strand.
CCGAAAGTCGTGACACCTTTTCCTCCAAATCACTGTTGACATGCCACTGGGAAGAATATGGCTGCTTCAATCGAATTTACCACAGATTACGTTTCTTTGGTGTTGCCACTAGTTGGATACAAATCCTATTAAAGTTTTGTTTACAAAATGGGTAAAATATCGGTGACGTAAGTCAAATTGCCTAGAAAACTGACTGTGTAGTTTTTTCTAAATGTATGAAATTTTATGTTTTTTCTTTGGGAACACATAATGATATTAAAAGGGTGGCAAGCCAACTATTAAACAATACCGAAAAATTAAACAGATTATTATCAAAAATACTTGTTTTAATTCATTTTACCGAAGCTCAAAGTGTGTAGGTATCGAAGCGGATTCGCGTTTTTGATCAAATTTTCACCAATTTTGGTAGAATGACATCGTGTAACTTTCTAAGTTTATAAACTTATTCAAATGTTTTGAGTGACCGTTAATCACATTTCTTGGGCTATACAATGATGTGACGAAAAATGTTTACGAGGTATTTTAGTACGAAAAAAAAGTAGCGGAGAGTTATCGTTACAAAATGTGGCAAAATCTACGGTCTGACCCACATCTGTGATACCAGCTTACATCCACAAATTGAGTCCAAACACGACTGCTTTACTATTACTTGTTATATAGTTTCAGCACTGATACAAAATCCTCATTTTGTTCAGTAATTTGATTCTTTAGGACACGTGACAGTGGGTACAACACCGACAATCTAAACTGCATTCTAGTAGCTGGTACTAAGGTTCAAAGGCTTTACCATTCTCTCTCGGTCTCGCTTTAGAAACACGCAATGCACAATCGACCTCTTGCTGATTCCAGAGGTTATTGACACAAACAATCTTCTTTCAACTTAAAAAACAACAAATTAAAAAATCAGGTACATGTATTACAGGTAAAACATTTAAAAAAGGGGGTAACACTTAAGTCAAAATGATCTTCACAACAGCAATCACTGGTTTAATTAGGGTTCCGTAGAGAAACAAGGAACCCTTTTAGTGTCATCAATTCTGTCCGTCCGTCTGTCCGTCCATCCGTATGTCACAACAACTTTATGCAGGAACTATTAGGACTACAGTTGAAACTTGGTATCTCAATACACACTTTCAACGAAAATTGGTTTAAACAATATAAAATAAGCAGTTTTTAAGATATAAAACATTTATTAAAAACCGCAAAGATAACTTTGTCATTCATACAACCACTATGAAAAACAAGTTACAACACAAAGATCCAGTCACATAGTTACTTGCGACAACGGAACACTTCATGGGCGAGTCCGATTCGCACTTGGCCACTTTTTTCTAATAGGATCTGCTCTCCTTGCGGTGTTCATCCAATTTTTCGGGTTCCGTAGAGAAACACGGAAATCTTATAGTATAGTAGATAGTACCGTCATGTCTGTCTGTCCGTCTGTCCGTCCTTATGTTATAGCAACTTTTTTTCCGAAACTATGATTATTACCCAGTTGAAACTTGGTATGTAAATGTATTCTGTAAAACGCTTTACGATTTTTGTAAAAAAACAAAAATAAGGGAACTCCTTAAAGTTAGTTATTGAGAAATAATGTTGAGGTTCCTGAAACAATTTGTTCTCAAAGGAGTTGTTAAAGAGACAGACCTTTTCAAAGTGGAAAAATTAGTGTGTCCCCCTGCCTCTAAACACTTTCAACGAAAATTGGTTTTAACAAAATAAAATAAGCAGTTTTTAAGATAAACAACATTTATTAAAAACCGTAAATATAACTTTGTCATTCATACAAAAACTGTGAAAAACAAAGTAATTATTTTCTGGTGAAGAATGATAGTGATATTTTGGCTCGGTGTATCAGGTGTATATAAAATGAGTACCATCCTAATTTATTTATTTTGGCTTATAATATATAAATCTATATTTTATTCTAAATTTATGACGGAACCCTAAATGTGCGAAGTCCGACACGCACTTGGCCGGTTTTTTTCTAATTTTAAGGCTTAATGGTCATAAAAAAAAATAACTTATTTGGTATTTTTCTACTCGAGTTACTTCTCATGGCACAATACAATATTTCTTGGTCATTTTAGTTTTTATTCGTGTGTGCGAGTTGTTTACTGTATGGCGCGCTTAAGCCGAATGAGCCCAGCTGATCCGATCACCTTGTAAAGTGACGTCATCGCTGATCCTACATGCTACGCTCAGTTGACAAAATCACGGAAATGGTGGGCTTTCTAATTGAAAAAGCAAGGAGGACGAGCTTACATCACAAACTCTGGTCTTGACCACCCTCAACGTGAGTTTTGCAGCATCCACCGCTGCCCCGACCAAGAAACAGCGTCGCCGTCGTCAACGAGGAGGCACCAACAGCGCGAGCGCCGCCCCGCTCGCTGTCGAGCGTATCGCCACGAGGGCCGCGTCACACGCCGTTACGTGCGTTGCGACGCTCGCTGCCGCGACTTCCGCGCCACCCGCCGGCACATGCATAGCACCGCACTCCAACACGTGTGTCTACCAAACTAAGTGCTCAGAGAAAAACTCTATTGTTCTCCGAAAAATTAGGTGCAGGATATGGACCTCTGCTACATTACCGGCTTAACCAGAAAGTAACAAACATTTGCCGTCCAATCAGTTCATTTGCAGATCTTGCCAAGAAAATTAGTCGTGGTATCTACGATGAGTACAGCACTATTGTAATTATGGTGGGAAATCATTCAAATATTAGTCAGAATGATTTGAATAAAAGTGCTGAAACACTTCTAGACTTACATAATAGGATGAAATGTATTGGGAATGGGTATAGAAGAGACAGAGTTGTTAGCTTGTCAATGATCGTATATTGAGTGCAAAAAAAAAATGGCGGATGACATGACTTTTATAATTTGTGAATTGTAAACATAACCATATCTACCTACTTGTACTAAACTGACTTGGATATTTGAATATACCAATAGTCCCTCTCAAATATACAATAGGTAAAAGTATTTCTTTATAAATTAATAAAAAAAAAAAATACTTGACTTAAGAGATTTGTAGGTAAATTAATCGATATTTTTCTCAATCATTAGGTACATATTAGTTTACATAAGTTATTTTTTTTTATTTGATTAAATTGATTAATATGATCATAATGTACATAAAGTCGCCGTCAATAGAAATTATGGACTATGTAAACAAACCGTTTTCTTGAGAAAACCTTGAGGTTCTGTCACGGAGTCTCACTGAACATGATTCCAACTCGTGTAGCATCAAGTCTTGCCTGTTATTCACTGTATTTCATCATGAAATATTCAATAATCACCAGTTAATTACGGAAAATCATAAAATCAATAATCAATTCTGTACTGCGTCGAGATTGCTGTCATATTTTTTTCTCATCGAAGTCTGTATTGTCTTTGAAAATTAGTGATGTACGAGTATTTATTTATTTTAATTTTATTTTATTGTATTTGGGACATCAACAGCAAATAATATAGATAAGTTACAATATTAAACAATACAAGAATAAAGCCAGTTACAGATATCCACAGAAGATACAGAAAAAAGTAGACGAAAAACTTATATACTAAAATTCAACATGATATAACTATAGTAAAAACAAATAGACTATAGTCATTCAAAAAATATTTGAATGACTATAGTCTATTTGAATATAAACCTTTTTTATTCGTGATGCTATTTATTCCGTCATTTTGTTTTGACAGCGTTACTTCACAATCTGTGTCATCATAATAACATATATCGAAACGTGTCTGTGATTCTATCGAGTGCTGTGTGATCTTCCAGCGTTGCTCTAAAATCTTTTGTGTTTTCGGTATTCTAACGACTTGGCTTCTCTTACTGAATTTATCGTACTAGATTGTGATTTGGATAGTGTTTTACCTTGAAACAACGACCTGCAAAATGAGTGAACCTGTTTGTACACCTGGAACATCTGCAAATTCTGCGCCCCTCCGAAAAAAAATGATTCAGACGCCTGAAAATGATGCTATGCCAGGAACGTCTGAAACGTCAGCACAGCAAGGAACGAAAAGACTGAGACACAAGATGCCTCAAATGACAAAAATAAAAAAAGATCGCGATAAATGTATACAAATATGTTGAAAAAAGTCTCACAACATACCCACATGAAAAGGATGTGCTGCCCATTGTAGCGGAAATAACTGGAACATCGGAAAGTACAATTGACAATCTTATTAGATTCTATGAGAAAACGGGAACATTCCGAAGTTAAAAGAGAGACCTGCAAATCGATCGATCTTTAATTATCAGTTTGATGATTTGGTCTTGTCTGCTATTCGACGCAAAATACATCAATTTTATTTTGATGGTGAACTGCCTACAGTGCAGAAAGTGACTGTGGCAGTTAACGAAGATTTCAGTCTTCCGTCGTTATCTGAATCTTCAATATATAGAGTGATGAAAAAATTTAAATTTAACTTAAATTTACTTATTTTTATATTTGAATTTAACTGATTTATTTTATTTTATTCACATACCCATCTCTAGATAATTCACCTATTCATAGACAAAGACAACATGGCGCTTTGTTTACATAGTCCACAATTCCTATTGACGGCGACTTTACTTTTACAATTTTAATTTTATAGCAAAAGAAAAATTTCAAATGATTTTAAATTAGATTCAACTTTTGCCTTAATTCTAGGACTTTACTGCATGCACCATCTTTGTAAATATATCAGCCAGCTGGTCTCCTGTGGAAACATAATCTAACTTTATTATTTTATTAGCTATTTGTTTTCTGCTGAAATGATACTTAATATCTATGTGCTTAGACCGTTTGTGATTTGATGGGTTATTAGCAATGCTGATACAGTTTTTATTATCTTCGAAGATAGTTATTGGCTTTGCTACTGGGATCGAGATACTATTAAGCAACGATTTTAACCAGATAGTCTCACGAACAGCCTCAAACAATGCCATGTATTGTTCAGTTGAGGAAGCGGCGACACTACTTTGCTTACGCGTATTCCATGTAATTGTACAGTTATCAAATACCTTAAAAAGGTACCCTGTTGTACTTTTTCTGTCGACCGAGTCGCCTCCCCATTCAGAATCTGCATACCCAACTACAAGGTGTTTGTAATCACATTTTCATAGGTCAGTTTTAGATGCACAGTTCCTTTTATGTACCTTAGAAGATGTTTTAAGTATTTCCATAGTTCTTCATTATTCTTATTTTGGTATCGACATAAAATGCCTATTGCTGCACAAATATCAGGCCGTGTGCAAAGCATGGCATACATTAAACAGCCAATGACGTTCCTGCAGGGGGCCTCATAGTGAACGTCCGAGTTTAATGAAGCATGATCCAATTTGGATGGAAATGGTGACTTTGATGTATTACAATCACACATGGAAATTTTGCTTAAAACACTTTGAAGGTACACATTTTGGTCTTAAGTTATTTTATCTTTAGTTCTCTCTATTCTTATACCAAGGAATAGTTTTATTTCATTTAAGTCAGTCATCTCAAACTTTTGCATCAAACAGTTCTTATACCTTTGTAAATTTTGCTTGTCTTTTGTGCGAATCATTAAATCATCAACGTATAAAACAATATATACATTTGATTCCATACTATCCTTATCCAATACATATAAACAAGGATCAACTTGAGAATTCTTAAAACCAATAGCCTTAAGAGCATGTTCGAAGCGTTCAAACCAACATCTCGACGATTGCTTTAATCCGTAAAGGGTTTTATTTAATTTGCATACTTGATTAGGCTGTGATGTAACACCCTCAGGTACTTCCATATAAATATCTTCTTTGAGAATGCCGTTCAAAAAGGCGGTTTTAACGTCCATGTGATGCACATGTAGATCAAACTGATTGGACAAAGCAAGGATAAATCGAAATGTTGATATTCGAGCAACTGGTGCGAACGTTTCTTCATAATCTTGTTGGTATTTCTGAATGAATCCGCGCGTGTTAAGGTTGAGCAACCCTTACAATTATCATTCGTCTGCACTAAGTCATCATCCTAAAATGTAGAACGTACGTCATAATCTAAATTGTAAACGCTTCACTATTTTAGATATAAATATCATTGTATTTTAGATTTAATTATTATTGTCTTAATAAACCTAGTGAAAACTCTGTCCGTTTAAATAAATTATTTTTATTAATTCCTCCGCCACACCCAACTTAATTGGCGCAGCCGGTAGGATTTCAACAGTTGAATCCATATTCATCGTCCGTTTCTACGGTTATGTTGAATCTACCGAACAAATAAATATATTAAGAAGAGGCGAACGTAGTTCCTGAGGAGTCAAGCGGCGACGTCACAGGAACGAGACCAGGACCAGGACCAGGACCAAACATCGGACCAGGAACAGGCCAGGAGAGGATCAGGACCAGAGGACACTTCGGCAAACAAGCAATATTCCGAAAGGACATGGGAGCGACGGGATTGTGAGTACACCTTTTCACCATTCCTTATCATTCCGTATTTCCTTTCATTCATAATATCTATACGTGTTGTTAGGAATTAGAAAACGTCATAACAAAGTCGTGTAGGTAGGCTGTTATTTGGGAATTCACATTTTCTCGAATAACAATTTAGATAGTGTTAGTAGTCAATTTTAGAAGTCTTTAGTTTTGATAGGTTTTTTTTTCTCATCGTTCAAGATGGATAATATTGTGAGAGTACCCATGGAAATGGTCAAGATCATTCCAGTATTCGATGGGGACTCCAGATTATTACCACTGTTTGTTAAGAAATGCGATTACATCCTAAACACTTTCCAAGGGGGAAATTTGCAAAACGAGTACTTGTTCCATGTTATAACTAGTAGGCTTTCGGGGGAAGCAGCTAAACTAGTTGGGGAACGAGAAAACATTAATACATGGGATGAGTTAAAACATTTATTGGGCCAAAACTTCGGCGATCCAAGGTCCGAAGAATGTTTGGCCATGGAACTGGAAGCATTGAAACGAAATAGAAACGAAGGTTATTGCGATCTTTGTCACAGAATCCAACATTTGAGAAGTATATTATTCGCGAAGATTAATGAAACCATCAGTGACGTGAATTTACGCCAAGCTAAACACCACATTTACGATAATATGTCGCTGAATGTTTTTCTTTTCAATTTGCCGGCTTACTTAGTTAGGCTAGTACGCTTGCGAAATGTTACTACCCTGGAGGATGCTTTGAAAGTGGTATTGGAGGAATAAAACTTCCAAACAGTTTACGATGCAAAGAACGGTCCGCGATTCAATCCAAACAGGAATGGACCCAATAACAGTTCAAGTAGCAATCAATCAGTAAGGCCAAATCAATCCGCTCAATATAACCCTCCACGGTACGACAACTCACAACGAGTACCAGGTGCACATGCACCTAATAATGCATCTACTCACATGCAAAACAGTGCGCAGAACTCGACAAATATTTCATTCCAATTTAGAAACAATAGACAGCAGCAGGCTAATAATAGATTTAACGATAACACTTATAATAATTCGCCGCGTTTTAATAAGTCAGTGCCACCGACGGTACAAGCGCAGCGTCAGCACTATGCGGACAATGCTCCGATGCAATATCATGCGTCACCTATATCTTCGGGGTCAAACACCGATGTTACGATGCGAACAGCGAGTTCTAGACGTGTTAATTACACAGAAAATAATAACGATGTTCAACCGTGTAACTCGCAACAATGTACGAAAGACAGTCAAAATTCTGTCTCGTACAGTGAGCCGGTGGGAAATTTTTATACGGAAGCCTCCGAGATAGGTAACGTATAAAACTTAATTGTCATAAGCTTTTGAACTTGCCTCATATTCGCATACCAGAACTAGATGCCGTTTTTATGATAGATACGAGCAGCACTCGATCATTTATTAGTCCGAAAGTGGCAAACGAATATTACGCAAGTTATAAGCAGAAAGAGTCTTTCGAAGTCATTAGCACCCACGCATCAAGCAAACACAGTGAGGTAGCCTACATTGACTTGCCAAAGATATTTAAATGCAGCCATAAACATAAGTTTTATATTTATTCGGTTGATGAACGGTACGATGGTCTAATAGGAAGTGATTTATTGAAACAACTCAATGCCAAGATCGACATGAAATCTCAAACTTTGTTCACGGACTCTAGTAAAATACCTATCATTTACTCGCCACCCACGAGAGAGATGTATAACCTACCTCCTCGATGCGAAATGAGAGTCAAATTACCAGTCAACTTGTTAAACGGTGAGGGTATTCTAAATTATACCCAATTCAATAATGGAGTGAGAATGCCGGCCGCTATAGTAAAATGTACTAACGGTTACGCAACGACAGAAATTCAAAATACAACCGATTTACTTCAAAAATAACAGTTACGGCCCCGTTCAAGATAGAGTTATTTCAACAACAATCACACAACGTCAACTCAACATCTCTGAATCCAACAGGAAGCTATCAGGACGTCGAGAGATTACTAGACGATAATTTCGATAGTAAGCTTAGGTTAGACCATATGAACGAGGTAGAAAGAATGATGATAGATCAAACTTGTAGAGAATATAAAGACATATTCTATTGTGAAGACATACCTCTTTCTTTTAGTAATCAGGTGAAACATAAAATCAGAACAAAAAACGAGGATCCAATTAATTTAAAGGCACACAGACTACCCCCAGTCCAGACACAAGAGATAAAAAGACAAGTAGGAAAAATGCTACGAGATGATATTGTGCAAGAATCACACTCGCCTTGGAGCGCCCCAGTCCACCTGGTGCCCAAAAAGTTAGATGCCTCAGGGGAACAAAAGTGGAGAATGGTAGTCGATTATAGGCGTTTAAACGATATCACTACTGATGACAAATACCCTTTACCAAACATCAATGATCTTTTTGACATGCTTGGGAAGAGTATGTATTTCACTACGCTAGATTTCGCGAGCGGATACCATCAGATAGAAGTAGAAGAGGAAGATAAAGCAAAAACTGCTTTCAGTACACCATTCGGGCATTACGAATTCAATAGAATGCCGTTTGGGCTTAAAACTGCTCCTGCGACCTTTCAGCGAGCAGTGGACAACGTTTTAAGAGGGTTACAAGGTTTGCATTGCCTTGTTTACCTTGATGACGTCATTATCTTTTCAAAAAGCTTGCCAGAACACATAGAGAAATTAAAAGCTGTTTTTGATAGATTCCGCCAGACTAACTTGAAAATTCAGTTAGATAAATTTCACTTCCTTAGGAAAGAAGTCTTGTATTTAGGACACACAATCACGAACGAGGGTCTTAAACCAAATAACGACAAAATAGAAGCAGTACTTAAGTATCCAATTCCCCAAACAGCTACAGAAATTAAAAGTTTTCTAGGGCTGATAGGTTACTACAGGAAGTTTATCAAAGATTTTGCCAAAATCACGAGACCACTCACGGCATGTTTAAAGAAAGGGAAAAAGATCGTGTTAAATGAAGACTACATAAGTAGTTTTGAAACTTGTAAGAAGCTAACAAACGCACCTCTTTTACAGTTTCCAGATTTCGAAAAACCATTTGTAGTGACCACCGATGCATCCAACTTTGCTATCGGGGCTGTCCTTTCACAAGGCACCATAGGTTCAGACAAACCTATAGCATATGCTAGTAGGACGTTAAGCGATACAGAGAGTAGATATAGTACGATCGAAAAAGAACTTTTGGCGGTAGTATGGGCCGTAAAACATTTTAGACCGTATCTTTACGGTAAGAAGTTTGTTATTTACACTGACCACAGACCTTTGGCATGGTTGTATTCACTCAAAGAGCCAAACAGCAAACTCACACGTTGGCGCCTACGATTAGAAGAGTACGATTTCGAGATTAAGTATAAGAAATGGCAGCAAAATACTAATGCTGACGCCATTTCTCGAGTTAGGATTAACGCATTAGAGGACGACTTAGATTCAATTTTAGTAAATGTAGATGCCGACGAGAACCATGTCCAGGAAATTATTGAAGAATTGGAACGAAATGTGACCGTTAGAAAGCCTAGACGACAGGTAGAAATAATGGATATTTCAGATACTGAGAGTGTTAAAACACAAGCGATAGATTTTTCTGGCTCCGAAAGTGACAAAATGGAGATCATAGAAATTTCAGATTCAGATGATGGGGCAACTGCAAACTCAATCTCTAATAGGGAACACGAAGGAATCCCTATTCTTAATGAGGAAATTGATTGCAAACCGAAACAAATAATAGTACACACGTGGCTTAGGGATAATTTCTCCGTAAACAATATTTCTAATAAAAAACAAAGAATTTTAGAAGTCTTTAGCCCGTCAATAATGAAAAGTTAGTGAAAGATTTTTTTTAAAGAATATGTAGATACTAAACACAAATATTTCATTTATTTCGAAGACCCGATATTTAGGACAACATTCTCAAATGTTATCACAAGATTATACAAGAAAGGGACACTAAATTTGACCGAATGCAACGAGCGTACGGTAAATCTGTCAGAGTCAGAAGAAGATCAACGTCAGGTTATTCTAAAGTACCACGAAGGTAAAACATGTCATAGGGGTATTAACGAAACATTGACGAAAATCAAGCGACATTATTGGTGGCCGAACATGAAAGAAACAGTTACAGCTATAATTAACTCGTGTGAACAGTGCAAAAGAATGAAGTATGAAAGGAAACCCATAAAACCAAGTATACAATTAACTCAAACTCAAAATGCACCATTTCAGGAAGTTTTTATGGACCTTCTTTATATCGAAGGGAAATACTACTTAACAATAGTCGATGCATTTAGTAAGCTAGGACAAGCTAATAATATCCCAAATCGTAGCACACCAGAAGTAGTACAAGCTCTTATTAAGTACTTCAGTATGTACGGCTTACCAAAGAAAATAAATGGCGATTCTGGAACCGAGTTCAACAATGAATTGATTAAGGAACTATTAAATCTATACAAAATAGAGTTACATATTGGCACCCCAAATAATCCCAGTTCAATGGCAATAGTAGAGCGTTTCCACTCAACAATCATTGAGTTTTATCGCCTAGCTAAGGATGAGAAAAGCGAACTTGACGTCGCTTCTGTCATGACTTACGCAACAATGGCGTACAATAACTCCATCCATTCCGCAACTAGCTACACTCCTTTTGAGATCGTTTTTGGAAACACAGATTTAAACAATGTATTTGACATAGATAGGGAACGAAACCTAATGCAAAAATTACTTCAAGATCATAGGAAACGATTAAAAGTATTGTATGAATATGTATCGGATAAACTGCAAAATGATAAGATTAAAGTTAGAGAAAAAAGAGGAGGTGAGGACCCACCTGAAATAAAAGATGGCGATGATATCTTTATGAAAAATACTCGAACAAGAAAAGCGAAAGATCTACCCCGTTTTGAGAAAGCGAAGGTCATAGGCTCACCATCTAGGAATATTATTCCAGTCGAGATAAAGAAGAGAAAAACAAGGGTAGCTATTAAGAATATTAAACGTCCTCCACAGGTCAAACCTAGTACTTCTAGTACTAGTCGGACAGATCGGCAGCCTGGAACTTCAAAACCTAAACCAGAATCCGGGAATAACACCGATAAAACTTGGCACAGCAGTGATGAGGACTAATATATGGACTATTTTTAAGACATTAGATTTAGAAACTGTAGTAAGTGAAGTAGATAATAAAATACTACAGTATGATAAGATAAACGTTATAGTAACTAGTAATAATGAGTATAAAAATGAATTAGGAAGTTTATGTAAGCAAATTCAATCATTAGTAAACGAAATAAAAACTAGGATTAATCAGATTTTACCTACTTTTAGAGTAAAAAGTGCATTATTTAGTCCTTTAGGTTCGTTAGTAAAAATCATTCAGGAAACTTAGACGAAGAAGACGCAAAACAATACAACTTTGAAATAAGTCAGTTAAAAAAGGAAGAACATTCAGTCGAACGAAAAGTATCCTTAGTAGTTAACGCTTTAGATAAATTCACTAATCCATCAGATAGTATGAATTCAAATATTAAATACTTAGATAACAAAACAGTTGAGATTCAATCACTTCTTGAAACAGAAAGCCGACGTTATAACATAATTACATTAATGAATAACTTGTACCAAATTTCCAATAACTTTCGTACTATTTATGATTTCATTCAAGAAACCGAGACCGCTATTGCCTTCAGCAAGTTGCATACCCTACATCAGTCAATATTATATTCCACAGAGCTTATGCAAGTCCTTATAGAAATTGTGAAACATGATAATTTAATTTACCTGGTAACAAGGGAAAACCTAGTTAAGTTAGAACGTAATATTTTGTTAAAATCATACATTGACAGGAATAAGTTAGTTTTTGTATTAGAAGTACCGCTAATAGAACCCAACACGTATATATATTATAAAATAATTCCCATTCCTATATACAATCCCTTAAACCGAAAAACCGTTACCATCATTCCCAAACACCCCTACCTAATGGTGAATAGGTTGAAATACAGACCCGTAGCGAACCTGTGTGATGAAGGCGACGACAACAAGTTCTTGTGTTTGCGAGACGACCTAGCACAGTACCCTACCGAAACCTGCATAGAGGAGATAATGACGCTAAAAGACAACTGCAGCAGATGCCACCAGCACCCTATACACATGGAAAAAGAGAAGATACAGAGGATAGTCGGAAACTGTTGGCTGATATACTCCGAAACAGGACTAATCATCACGGAACACTGTGAAGACGAAGTTTACAAACAGAACATACAAGGGACATTTCTAACATGGCCGAGCCAACACTGCACAACCCAGGTACAAGATGTCGTAATAAAAACACCGACAAACGCTTCAACGATCAATCTTCAACTACCGTTTGTACAGATACCAAAAGTACGTCACGGCATCAGACAAGAAGACAAACGACTCAACCTCCGAAACGTGGATTTCAGTGATGTCAAAGACATTATCAACAGTGCAAAGTTAAGTGTCAGTGAAAGTATTTCAGACGACTATATGTATGTTGTGAAAAACATAAGTGTATGGACAATTTTACTCTATTCTATCATTTTTATTATCTTGTTATCACTTCTAATTAAATTCAAGTTATAAACAAAATGTATAATCCGAAATTCTCCGAATACGTCTTCAACGTCTTCAGATAATTTCTCTCTTAAGGGGGGAGGTGTTAAGGTTGAGCAACCCTTACAATTATCATTCGTCAGCACTAAGTCATCATCCTAAAAAGTAGAACGTACGTCATAATCTAAATTGTCAACGCTTCACTATTTTAGATATAAATATCATAGTATTTTAGATTTTATTATTATTGTCTTAATAAACCTAGTGGAAACTCTGTCCGTTTAAATAAATTATTTTTATTAATTCCTCCGCCACACCCAACTTAATTCGCGCTACTAAACGCGCTTTATACCTTGCAGGTTGGCCTAGATCATTGTTTTTAATAGTAAAAACCAACTTAGAGCTAACTATATTTAGATTGTCGGGCCTTTCAACCAAAAACCAGGTTTGATTTTTACTAAGTGACTCAAGTTCAGTATTTACGGCTTTTGACCACTTATCAGAATCGTGCCTATTAAATATCTCACTGTAATTGTTCGGTATCGATTCATCATACGTGAGAGATAGGTAATAATCGGGGTCATTCATTTGCTCGTAATTTTTAGCGGGTAGTTTGAGAATTTTCTGACTACGTCTGAGTTTACTTCAGATCTACCTATTTCGTACGGAGTTCCCCAAGGTAGCATCTTAGGACCAACATTGTTTTTGGTATATATTAATGACGTCCTATGTCTGCCATCTTTTGATGGCCAAATTATATCCTATGCAGATGATACTGTATTACTCTTTTCTCATAGATCTCTTGATAAGGTTTATGAGCTAGCACAGAGTGGTCTAAATAGAGTTAAAAAATGGCTGCACATGAATTCTTTGACTCTCAACTCTGACAAGACAAAGTATATGTTTTTTTCTATACGCCAGATGCAAGTAGATAGTAAGTACAAAATTGTATCTCATGACTGCTGCTCAAATGGGGAATCTAGCCAAAACGGTTGCAAATGTTTGAGTCTGGAATGTGTAAAATGTATAAAGTATCTCGGTATACAGGTAGACTGCAATTTAGCTTTTAAAGAGCATATTAAACACCTAAACAATAGACTTCGTAAATTAATTTACATCTTCAAAAACTTGAGACACGTTGTCGAACCCCATATACTGAAACAAATATACTATGCGCTGTGCCAGTCTATACTTACTTATTGTATATCATAATGGGGAGGTGCAGCAAAAACCTTTTTAAAAACATTGGAAGTAACTCAAAGGGCTATACTAAAGATTTGCACTTTTAAGGATTACTATTACTCATCTGAATTACTATACCAGGATTGTGATGTACTGAATGTTAGACAACTTTTTATACTCAGTATTATATATAATTAAACAACACAAGAAGATAGTTTTTGACGAGGAACAGCTAGATAAACGCCGAATTAATACGAAGCATAGAGACAAGGTCTTTCGCACAAAATTTATTTATAAGTTTCTACCTTTTTTGGGTCCATTTTTGTTTAAAATACTCAATCAAAAAATTAGTATCTATACGATGTCTGCTTTTCAATGCAAGAAAGAAGTTACCAACTGGCTTAAGAATAAAAACTATGAGGAGACTGAGAATTTGCTTAAAATTGGGGAATGATAAAATACGCATAAAACAATAATATTAAAAATAAATATATACGGCTATACCTACATAATAATACTACAAAACCTAAATTAACACACCCTCTCACACACATACAAACACCACATTTATACACACAGAGAGGAGTAAACACTACACAATACTTCTTCATTTTTCATTTGATTTGTGTAAACTACTAAATTATTAATGTGTTTAACTAAATAAGTTGTTACTTACATTTGTATCTAGATTTAACTAATCATAAAAATGGTCATCTAAACTACATAATCAGAAACTAGAATTTTTATTTTTGTTTAAAACACTGGGAATTTGGGCGCTGTTTTGCTGAAATACAGGTCTTACGCCTAGCTCAGCGACAGATGCTACAATGTATTTTTTAGCAATTTAATCTAGCCTACATTAAATAGCACCATTGTAACTATTTGTACTTCTTTATGTGACAATAAAAATTATTATTATTATTATTTTATTATTACTGCCTGGTGGACCAGCTTCTGAGCTAATGTCAGAAAGAGTTTTGTGTTTGCTGCCTATTAACTTTGCCGATTCACTGTCAGGCTTGATAATTTCGGGAAATTCAATAGGAAAATCAAACACAACGTCTCGAGCAATGACAAATTTGTTATTTTCTACCTCAAATAATTTATAACCATTTTGCTCGTATCCGACTAGTATGGCTTTAAAAGATTTCTCGTCAAATTTAGCTTTATTTACTTTTACATGAACGTAGGCCTTTGAACCGAATACTTTTAAATGACTTATTTTCGGTTTCCTATTGTTCCACTTTTCGTATGGAGTTTTATTAGCGAGTGCTTTGGTGGGTAGTCTATTTGTTAAATACGTGGACGTAAGAATAGCTTCAGTCCAGAAGGATTTTTCATCAGATAGTATGAATTCAAATATTAAATACTTAGATAACAAAACAGTTGAGATTCAATCACTTCTTGAAACAGAAAGCCGACGTTATAACATAATTACATTAATGAATAACTTGTACCAAATTTCCAATAACTTTCGTACTATTTATGATTTCATTCAAGAAACTGAGACCGCTATTGCCTTCAGCAAGTTGCATACCCTACATCAGTCAATATTATATTCCACAGAGCTTATGCAAGTCCTTATAGAAATTGTGAAACATGATAATTTAATTTACCCGGTAACAAGGGAAAACCTAGTTAAGTTAGAACGTAATATTTTGTTAAAATCATACATTGACAGGAATAAGTTAGTTTTTGTATTAGAAGTACCGCTAATAGAACCCAACACGTATATATATTATAAAATAATTCCCATTCCTATATACAATCCCTTAAACCGAAAAACCGTTACCATCATTCCCAAACACCCCTACCTAATGGTGAATAGGTTGAAATACAGACCCGTAGCGAACCTGTGTGATGAAGCCGAGGACAACAAGTTCTTGTGTTTGCGAGACGACCTAGCACAGTACCCTACCGAAACCTGCATAGAGGAGATAATGACGCTAAAGGACAACTGCAGCAGATGCCACCAGCACCCTATACACATGGAAAAAGAGAAGATACAGAGGATAGTCGGAAACTGTTGGCTGATATACTCCGAAACAGGACTAATCATCACGGAACACTGTGAAGACGAAGTTTACAAACAGAACATACAAGGGACATTTCTAATATGGCCGAGCCAACACTGCATAACCCAGGTACAAGATGTCGTAATAAAAACAGCAACAAACGCTTCAACGATCAATCTTCAACTACCGTTTGTACAGATACCAGAAGTACGTCACGGCATCAGACAAGAAGACAAACGACTCAACCTCCGAAACGTGGATTTCAGTGATATCAAAGACATTATCAACAGTGCAAAGTTTAGTGTCAGTGAAAGTATTTCAGACGACTATATGTATGTTGTGAAAAACATAAGTGTATGGACAATTTTACTATATTCTATCATTTTTATTATCTTTTTATCACTTCTAATTAAATTCAAGTCATATACAAAATGTATAAGCCGAAATTCTCCGAATACGTCTTCAACGTCTTCAGATAATTTCTCTCTTAAGGGGGGAGGTGTTAAGGTTGAGCAACCCTTACAATTATCATTCGTCAGCACTAAGTCATCATCCTAAAAAGTAGAACGTACGTCATAATCTAAATTGTCAACGCTTCACTATTTTAGATATAAATATCATTGTATTTTAGATTTTATTATTATTGTCTTAATAAACCTAGTGGAAACTCTGTCCGTTTAAATAAATTATTTTTATTAATTCCTCCGCCACACCCAACTTAATTCGCGCTACTAAACGCGCTTTATACCTTGCAGGTTGGCCTAGATCATTGTTTTTAATAGTAAAAACCAACTTAGAGCTAACTATATTTAGATTGTCGGGCCTTTCAACCAAAAACCAGGTTTGATTTTTACTAAGTGACTCAAGTTCAGTATTTACGGCTTTTGACCACTTATCAGAATCGTGCCTATTAAATATCTCACTGTAATTGTTCGGTATCGATTCATCATACGTGAGAGATAGGTAATAATCGGGGTCATTCATTTGCTCGTAATTTTTAGCGGGTAGTTTGAGAATTTTCTGACTACGTCTGAGTTTACTTCAGATCTACCTATTTCGTACGGAGTTCCCCAAGGTAGCATCTTAGGACCAACATTGTTTTTGGTATATATTAATGACGTCCTGTGTCTGCCATCTTTTGATGGCCAAATTATATCCTATGCAGATGATACTGTATTACTCTTTTCTCATAGATCTCTTGATAAGGTTTATGAGCTAGCACAGAGTGGTCTAAATAGAGTTGAAAAATGGCTGCACATGAATTCTTTGACTCTCAACTCTGACAAGACAAAGTATATGTTTTTTTCTATACGCCAGATGCAAGTAGATAGTAAGTACAAAATTGTATCTCATGACTGCTGCTCAAATGGGGAATCTAGCCAAAACGGTTGCAAATGTTTGAGTCTGGAATGTGTAAAATGTATAAAGTATCTCGGTATACAGGTAGACTGCAATTTAGCTTTTAAAGAGCATATTAAACACCTAAACAATAGACTTCGTAAATTAATTTACATCTTCAAAAACTTGAGACACGTTGTCGAACCCCATATACTGAAACAAATATACTATGCGCTGTGCCAGTCTATACTTACTTATTGTATATCATGATGGGGAGGTGCAGCAAAAACCTTTTTAAAAACATTGGAAGTAACTCAAAGGGCTATACTAAAGATTTGCACTTTTAAGGATTACTATTACTCAACTGAATTACTATACCAGGATTGTGATGTACTGAATGTAAGACAACTTTTTATACTCAGTATTATAATTAAACAACACAAGAAGATAGTTTTTGACGAGGAACAGCTAGATAAACGCCGAATTAATACGAAGCATAGAGACAAGGTCTTTCGCACAAAATTTATTAATAAGTTTCTACCTTTTTTGGGTCCATTTTTGTTTAAAATACTCAATCAAAAAATTAGTATCTATACAATGTCTGCTTTTCAATGCAAGAAAGAAGTTACCAACTGGCTTAAGAATAAAAACTATGAGGAGACTGAGAATTTGCTTAAAATTGGGGAATGATAAAATACGCATAAAACAATAATATTAAAAATAAATATATACGGCTATACCTACATAATAATACTACAAAACCTAAATTAACACACCCTCTCACACACATACAAACACCACATTTATACACACAGAGAGGAGTAAACACTACACAATACTTCTTCATTTTTCATTTGATTTGTGTAAACTACTAAATTATTAATGTGTTTAACTAAATAAGTTGTTACTTACATTTATATCTAGATTTAACTAATCATAAAAATGGTCATCTAAACTACATAATCAGAAACTAGAATTTTTATTTTTGTTTAAAACACTGGGAATTTGGGCGCTGTTTTGCTGAAATACAGGTCTTACGCCTAGCTCAGCGACAGATGCTACAATGTATTTTTTAGCAATTTAATCTAGCCTACATTAAATAGCACCATTGTAACTATTTGTACTTCTTTATGTGACAATAAATATTATTATTATTATTATTTTATTATAACTGCCTGGTGGACCAGCTTCTGAGCTAATGTCAGAAAGAGATTTGTGTTTGCTGCCTATTAACTTTGCCGATTCACTGTCAGGCTTGATAATTTCGGGAAATTCAATAGGAAAATCAAACACAACGTCTCGAGCAATGACAAATTTGTTATTTTCTACCTCAAATAATTTATAACCATTTTGCTCGTATCCGACTAGTATGGCTTTAAAAGATTTCTCGTCAAATTTAGCTTTATGTACTTTTACATGAACGTAGGCCTTTGAACCGAATACTTTTAAATGACTTATTTTCGGTTTCCTATTGTTCCACTTTTCGTATGGAGTTTTATTAGCGAGTGCTTTGGTGGGTAGTCTATTTGTTAAATACGTGGACGTAAGAATAGCTTCACTCCAGAAGGATTTTTCCTACTTCGCACTTGTAACCAAGGTTCTAGCCATTTCGGTTAGCGTACGATTCATACGCTCTGCTACTCCATTTTATTGCGGCGTGTAGGGCACCGTCAGGTGGTAAAGATACAACTCAGTTGTGCGCGCGGCGCTATGTGTGCGTGCGCTTGTAGATATACAGGTTTCATTTGTATGGCAGTGACGCGGCAGTCGTCGTCCGAGCAAGACGTGTTCTTATCGCTTTTTCTTACGGGTACAGTCGTTAACAAAAATGTCTAGTTCTTCGCGGAGAAAATGTTTAAGGAGTCAGGTAAATATTTGTTAATTTTAAATTTAGATATAATTAATTTTTATTATGATTCTATTTCCTATAAAAATTAAATAATATAAAAATGAAATGAAATATTATATCCTTGTTGACGTTTATGTATTATTGTTTTAGACTCGAGAAACCATTGCTAAGGTATACGAATTTCTGAAAAAAGATGCGAGAGATATATTGCAACTAGTAAGTGATCCAGTTTGCAGTGGAAGTCCAATTTTAATATCTTAATTAAGTGAATATTTAAACAGCGTACGGAAAAGAACAGCAATGGCAGTGGAGGTATCAGAGAGAACAATAACTAATATGTTGGCTGAAGGAAAATAATCTGACTCTAAATTTAAATCTCCGCATAAAGACCGCAAAAAACGTTCAAAGAAGTTAGAATTAGACAACTTTAAGGTTGATGTTATACGTTCAACTATTCAAAATTACCATTCAGAACATCACGAGTTACCTACCTTGCTAAAGTTGAAAAGAATATTTCAAGAGAAACTTAATTATAATGAAAGTATTTCGACTCTGCGCACAGCTTTGTTAAAGTTGGGATACAAATGGCGAAAAACTGTAGATAAAAGACGTGTTATTATAGAGCGGCATGACATCCAAAAACTACGGTTTTCTTACCTGAAAAACTTGCTCAGATACCGTCAAGAAAATCTGTGTATTGTATATACAGATGAGAGCTATATCTTAACTAGTCATGTGCAAAACAAAGGATGGGGTAATAAAGATGGACCACCTTTAAAGAGAAACATGTCTAAAGGACAAAGAATTATCATTGTGCATGCTGGTTCAGAACAAGGTTTCGTTCCTAACGCACTACTGACATTCAAAGCAAATAGTGTTTCTGGTGATTATCACTCTAATATGAACGCAGAAAACTATGAAAAGTGGCTAAAAGAACGTCTTGTACCGAATCTGCCACCTAACTCTGTAATTGTGCTTGATAATGCCTCATACCATAATGTTCAAAATGACAGAGCTCCAAATTCTAATTCCAAAAAAACAGAAATGCAGAGATGGCTGTCAGAAAAACATATAGCTTTTAATCTAGATATGAAAAAAATTGAACTGTATTATTTGATAAAAAAAAAAACAAAGAAAACCATATTTGTTATAAGATTGATGACCATACTTCAGCCATATGGCATAAAAGTTCTTCGACTGCCACCATATCATCCTGATCTAAACCCCATAGAAAATGTGTGGGGAATTAAAAAAAAAATATATTGCTTCGCATAACGTCGACCAAAATGTGACGGGAATAATGGAACTAATAAATGAACGTTTAAGTTAAATTGATGGAGAGATGTGGGGTAATACTTGTCGACATGTACAAAAGAAAGAAGAAGAATACTATCGACATTTTGACATGGTCAGAAATCGTAATCAATCTTGGTGAGAGCAGCGAATCCGACAATTCATCATTTGATTTTTCAAGTAGCGATTCAGAATAAGTAATATGTTCAATACATAAACATTAAATTACAGTGTGCCAATACCAAATTATTGTTTTTTTAAGAACCCATATATATTATCAAACACAACAAGTTGGCGCTCCTGCACACGATAACTGTATTTGTATTTGTACCCGACTGTTTGACCTCTTGTCACGCACACAAAGTCACTGTATATGTACAAGGTTTACCCACACATAGCTCCGCGCGCACAACTGAGTTGAAGTATCTATACGTGATTCCCTTACAAACACAAAACTCTTTGAATTCGTTAGAAAGATACTCTCGCCCGTTATCACAATAAAGATTGGTCACTTTGGTATTAAACATGTTCTCACTTTCAGCTACGTAGTCCTGGAAAGATTTTGGTACTTCTGACTTAGCATTCATCAGGTATGTGACTGTGTAGTGTGTGTAATCGTCTATGAATGTAACAAAATAGTGTTTCTCATCAACAGTTGTCGGTGTGATCGGGCCGCAAACATCAGAATGGATGATAAAAAGTGGTCGATTATTTTTGCTACACTTGTCTTTAGACTTAGCAAATGGCAATAGTGACTGTTTACCAAGCACACAAGGTTCGCAAATGTCATCACTAGGAATAAAATTCTTAATCAATCTAGAATCATCGGGGTCAACGACATTTTTGAGCAAAGTGAACTTTTGTTTATTTAAATGGCCGAGTCGACTGTGCCATTAATCATAATATTTTGTATCATGACTTTGATCGAGCGTTTCATTCAAGTTACAGCGAGATCTATTGATTTCAAAAGTTATACTGAATAAATTGTTAGTATTTTCACCAGTCATGTAACATTTGTTATTATTATTGTATACTTGAACTCCGTTTTTACCAAAAATAACCGACATACCTGTCTGTTGTATGAGGTTTACTGACAGCAAATTGTACCGCATGTCGGGCGAGTACAGAACGTCACCAATGGAGCCTCGAATCATTGAGCTACCATTACTATTAATAAATACTCGCTGACAGATTTTTAAATGGTGTATTTCTTTTCGTGGCAGTAACAAAAGTGTTCTCAAAATCAAAGCAGTCCTATTTATAACATCTATTCCCTCCATCTCCCGCGTTCGTTTTCGCGGTTAAACACACCCTTCTTCAGACTATCCAAAACCGGAAATGCAATTTACACGTATTATTTCTAACACGAATTCTATAATTACTACAAATATTCTGGATAGTTCTAAAATTGGCTTTAACATTATCAAGATTTAACAAATTATAAAACATTTCAATAAACCATCAGATTAATATTAGCATCGAACGGAAATGTCTAATACATCGCTAGTTACCATTTTTAATCATGTCACTTCCTGTTACAAGTCTAAAAGATTTAAATATGAATTAAACATAATAACGATAGGACCTTCATAAATGGCTCTAAAATCAGAATAGACTTTATTATGATTTTAGAGTTCAATTTTCAAAAAAGGATATAACCAGAACAGGGTACGTCTATAACGGAAGTATTACTACATCCGGCTATAGGTTCGACAAAGTTAAATTTGAAGAAACGAGGATAGATTCATGATTTAAACCAAAGACAAATATAAACTAAAGAAATGATGATTAATTACAATTAATGTCAAACATAAAAGGATTTTAACTATCATCATAATCCTTCAAATAATCTAAACGGAAATGGAAAGTTGCTTTACGTTAGTACAAGCCGGCTCCACTAGATGGCGTTAGATGTAAGTATAGTGAAATATACAAGGTGTAACTAACAAGAGCTAACATTCGACCGTCCTGACTCTAAAGTTTGTCTCTAAACTTATACAATTACTTCTACAAAACATTATTTCTGCAAACTAGGTATACTATCTCATTATAAAACAGGGAAATAATAATATCAAGACTTTGTAAGCATGCCTCTTATTCAAGATAGGCTTCGTTATCTGCACCTGATCCCTCATTCCTGAATCTATAGTATAATAACTACAGATTCATTAATCGTATCAGACTTCCAGATCTTCAGTTTTAATATCCGCACCTGATCCCTCATTCCTGAAGCTATAGTATAATAACCACAGATTCATTAATCGTATCAGACTTCCAGATCTTCAGTTTTATTATCTGCACCTGATCCCTCATTCCTGAATCTATAGTATAATGACCATAGATCCATTAATCGTATCAGACTTCCAGATCTTCAGTTTCAATATCTGCACCTGATCCCTCATTCCTGAATCTATAGTATAATAACCACAGATTCATTAATCGTATCAGACTTCCAGATCTTCAGTTTTAATATCTGCACCTGATCCCTCATTCCTGAATCTATAGTATAATGACCATAGATCCATTAATCGTATCAGACTTCCAGATCTTCAGTTTCAATATCTGCACCTGATCCCTCATTCCTGAATCTATAGTATAATGACCACAGATTCATTAATCGTATCAGACTTCCAGATCTTCAGTATCTATCTATACTATTCTTTCTTTTCTATAAATTTTAAGCATTCTTCTCAAATCATACTTTCTGTGCAATTTATAAATTCTATGTAAATTACACATTTTATTTAAATTATGCTCGTAAATCATCTAAACACAATATGATACATTATTATCCAAATTAACTACAACTTATATGTTCATCATCTGTGTTGTCACTATCAGTATCACTCTCTACAGTCACTGTAATCCAAGGACGTATGCGATCTGTTGACCAAATATTACTATATTTTCCTTTAGTTATGTTGGAACCAGGAATACTTGATACCTCGTATCTATCATTTTCTAAAACCCTTGATATCTTGAACGGGCCCGTATACTTGGGCAAAAGTTTTTTACTCTTCCCATCATTAGAAGGAGTAGGTTTTAAAATTTTCACTAAGTCACCTATCTTGTATAGCGTAGCGTCTTTTCTAGTTTTGTCAAATCTCTCTTTTTGTTGAGCCTGATTCTTCTCAACGTGTTCATTAATCTCTTGTATAATTTGTTCACTAGCTTTCCCGTTTTGTCGTGTATCTACCACTGTATCTCCTAGTATACCGTCTCCTTTTCCTAACAATCTTTTCCCAAATAACGCTTCTGAGGGCGTCTTGCCTATCCCTTTATTGAGTGTATTATTAAGTCCCCATTGTATCTTCCCTAGTTCTTGATCCCATTTGTTTTCACCTAAACTATCTGTATAGGTCCTAAGTCCATCTAAAATAGTACGGTTATACCTCTCCACTTGTCCGTTAGCCCTAGGAGTAGAGACAGCATTAAGAATGTGGCGAATTTCATATTCTGTACAGAATCTTTTGAATTCGTTTGAAGTAAAACTCGTACCTCGATCTGAGATCAACCTAACTGGATGACCGAAGATTGAAAACAACTCTATCAAACATCTGATAGCAGAGTTTGATTTAGTATTGCGTAGTGGTTTGAGTATACTAAATTTAGTAAATCCATCCACAAGTACAAATAGATATTGATTACCCCTGGAACTCTTGATAAATGGTCCTAAATGGTCTATGTGTACTGTGTGGAATGGAATATCATATTTAGGAATATTGTGTAAATAACCTTCTTTTGGTCCTGAGGGTTCTTTACCGAAAGCACAGTGTAAGCAAGATCGTACATATTTAGTTATAAATTTCTTCATTTTGGGGAACCAAAAATCTTTCCTGATCTTGTCCAAAGTTTTTTCTACCGAAAAATGTCCTACATCATCATGATTTCGTTGGCATATTTGCCACCTAGCGCTCTTCGGGACTACCCATTTTAGTTGATCTCCTATTTTTCGGTATATGCGATTGTTTTGTACGACAAAGTTTTGTCTTATATCAGTCAATTCCTTGTATTGCGAGTCTTCAAGAATGGATCGAATATGTTGAATTTTAGGATCTGTCAATTGAAGACTCAGTACCCAATCTTCTTGAGATATATGCATTACCCGAGACAAATGTTCATACTTGTCATTATCCTGTCCATCTTCAAGAGGATTTCGACTGAGCGCATCGACATGTTTCATTGTACAACCGGGTCTATATTCAATGGTACAATCGTATTCTTGCAGAGCGATCCACCAACGAGCTATCCTTGGTATTAAATCTCTCTTGGAGAAAGTTGATCTTAAAGCGTTACAGTCTGTGTGTATTGTAAAGGGTTTACCTAACAAATAAACTCTAAACCTATTGAGAGAAGTTATAACGGCAAGAGTCTCTAATTCATATGCATGAAATTTCTCTTCATCTCGCGTCGTTTTTCTACTAAAGAAAGCGATAGGTCTTAAGTCAGATTTCATATTTTCCCTTTGTAATAATATTCCTCCAAAGCCTTTTTTTGATGCATCACAATGTAATTCCGTGATGAATTCAGGATTATACAAACTCAAAATAGGTCTGATGATTAGTTTCTCTTTTAATGTTGTAAAAGACTCTTGCTGTTCTTTCTCCCACTGCCAAGCAATATCTTGTTTCGTTAGGTCAGTCAAAGGCTTAGCGATGCTAGAAAACCCCTTGATAAATTTCCTAAAGTAGCTAGCCAGGCCAATAAATTGTCGAATCTCATGCACTGATTTGGGAGTTGGGAATTGTTCTACGGCAGAAATTTTGGCTTTACCAGGTCTAATGCCCTCGACAGTTATTTCGAACCCCAAATATTCTATTTCAGTTTGAAAAAAGTTACATTTATTTATATTTAACGTCAGTCCAGCTTCCCTTATGAGAACAAAGGTTTGTTCTAATTTTGCTAAACATTCTTCGAATGTCTTTCCACATATTAATAGGTCATCCATATATGCCAAAGCACATTTCTCACGAGATTTTCCCAACATTTTATTTATTGTTCTTTGAAAAACAGCTGGACAATTAACTAGTCCAAAAGGAGCTCTACAAAACTGATACAACCCATCAGGAGTTATAAAAGCTGTCAAGTGCTTACACTCATCTTTTACATTATTAATCAGAGCTCTTTTGTAATATTTATGGCTAGGATCGGCTATGCTGTTTATAACAAGAACCTGTTTTTCAGTATTTTTCTTTTTACGCGGACAATCATTGGTTTTATGACCGTATAACTTACACTCATCACATTTGAGAATAGTTTTGGGGCATTGCTGAACCCTGTGACCTTTTTCGTTACAGTTGAAGCAAGCATTAGTTACTATAGGTGTATATGTGTTCTGGGAACCGTTTGCGTGACATTGAAATGTTTTATGACCTGTTTCATTACATTTATTACAAAAAATGTTACTTCCCCTTTTGTTCCTATTGAATGATCTCGCTGCATCTTTTTGATCTTTACAAACATCCTTCAAATATTTGAATAAATCCTCAGGCTTAGAGAATCGAGCTGATGATGCACCTGCTCGTATAGTGCGATCATCTAAACCATGTATGATGCAATCAGCTGCTCGTTTGCCCGATATTTCGCAAGCATTCAATAATGCCGTTTTCTCAAAGTAGTATTCGTCCAAGTTATCCCCAAATTTTAATCGTTTTTCTAGCATATCTGACAAGAGAGTACCATAGTTGACTTCAGACGGAAACGCTTTGCATAAAAGGGTTTGCCATTCGTCCCAACTATGTAACACGGATGTTTGGGTTTGGTACCATTTTTTAGCATTACCTACCAGTTTGGGCAAAGCATAGTGTCTGATTTGTTTCTCATCCCAAGTATAGATTTGTGCACACTCGTTAACTTTTGCTAACCATATTTCAATTCGGCTATTTTTGATAGATGGGTCAAACTCTGGGATCATGTTTTCATTGCCTCTAGTGGATAAACCTGGTTTTAGTGACTGTAGGAGTTTATAAAATTCATCGAAAGTTACTAACATGCCTGAATTAGACGAGTCAGTTTTATTTCTAACCTGTACGTCCAGCACCGTATTACTCGTCGCTGTAGCACTCGGGTTCACGTTTTCTTCGTCTCGTCCGGTCGTAGAACTACTTGACATCATAGCAGCTGGGTCGTCAACTCCGATTGCAGAATTGCTCGACGTCATGGCGACTGGGGCATCTCGTCCGGTCGCAGCATTGCTTGACGTCATGGTGACTGGGCCATCTCGTCCGGTCGCAGCATTGCTTGACGTCATGGCGACTGGGCCATCTCGTCCGGTCGCAGTATTGCTTGAGGTCATGGCGACTGGGCCATCTCGTCCGGTCGCAGAATTTTCTGGATCATGTACTCGTATTGCTGAAGAAGTACCTGGGGTTTGAATGCTTGAAGATCGTATGGAATTCTCCTTTGAACGCCTGACGTCCTCATTGTGGATACGACGTCGTTGTGATGAAGTATCCCTGGCCGATTCACGAAATCTCTTTTTTGATGGACTAATATTTCGTTCCCGCGATCGGCTCGTTCTAGGTGTCCTGCGGCTTCTATCACGATCTCGACGTTTACCACGCCGATAGCTTCTAGATCTTGAACGTGATCTTCTGGATTTAGAGCGGTCCATCGTGGGGCAGTTGAAGAATTTGCTTCTTTCGTAGAACCACTTCTGATAATAAATACTCGCTGACAGATTTTTAAATGGTGTATTTCTTTTCGTGGCAGTAACAAAAGTGTTCTCAAAATCAAAGCAGTCCTATTTATAACATCTATTCCCTCCATCTCCCGCGTTCGTTTTCGCGGTTAAACACACCCTTCTTCAGACTATCCAAAACCGGAAATGCAATTTACACGTATTATTTCTAACACGAATTCTATAATTACTACAAATATTCTGGATAGTTCTAAAATTGGCTTTAACATTATCAAGATTTAACAAATTATAAAACATTTCAATAAACCATCAGATTAATATTAGCATCGAACGGAAATGTCTAATACATCGCTAGTTACCATTTTTAATCATGTCACTTCCTGTTACAAGTCTAAAAGATTTAAATATGAATTAAACATAATAACGATAGGACCTTCATAAATGGCTCTAAAATCAGAATAGACTTTATTATGATTTTAGAGTTCAATTTTCAAAAAAGGATATAACCAGAACAGGGTACGTCTATAACGGAAGTATTACTACATCCGGCTATAGGTTCGACAAAGTTAAATTTGAAGAAACGAGGATAGATTCATGATTTAAACCAAAGACAAATATAAACTAAAGAAATGATGATTAATTACAATTAATGTCAAACATAAAAGGATTTTAACTATCATCATAATCCTTCAAATAATCTAAACGGAAATGGAAAGTTGCTTTACGTTAGTACAAGCCGGCTCCACTAGATGGCGTTAGATGTAAGTATAGTGAAATATACAAGGTGTAACTAACAAGAGCTAACACTATAGAGACGCCGTCTCGAACAAAAAACGTGTCGCGACTAGAGCACAAGCGGGGTGGGGGTGGGGGGGGGTGCGACCTGCCGCGAGCTCGACTTGTTGTCCCTGTAGATTACACACCGCAGAAGTGACACCGCTTTTATACCTACAAAACTTCATTTGATTGAGTGCGGTCTATTACAAAATATACCGATGAATTAATTGTAACTGAGATTTAAACAAAGGTTTATGTAGATGACTTGCACTTTCGCATTAGATATGTGTTATCGTTATCTATACTGCCATAATTTCAAAATGAACTGAAAAGTAAATTATTTTTACACCTTGTATATACATTTATTTACATGTATTTATAGCCTTCTCCACTTAGGATGCTAGATCCTAGCGATACCACACACTTCGAAATCGGTTCAGGCTTTAAGAAGTTGTCTTCCACGACAACTTAAGAAAAATACCTACATGAACCCTGAAAACAATACACTCCTTGGGGGCAGTCGTGTTAATACATTACCAAACATGTTTTGTTAGTTTAGGAGTCCTCTAGCCATATCTACCACATTCATCATATCCCTCATATTTGTGAAGTGCTCTCTCGTACCACTATTAGTACCTACGTGTCTTATCTGTACGGTTCACTTTTCATATTCTTTGTTTTTCATACAAAAGTCGGGTACAGTAGAAAATAATGTTATAATTATTATATTATAACAAAATTGGTTTTGGATGATTTTATTTGATATTTTGCTTACTTACTGATGATACGTCACGCCACTATCATTTTTCTTCCATTTTGTTGAATTGCGACAGTATCGTAGCACGCAAGATGGCATTTTCGACTTATATTTTCCCGCCGTGTTGACGTAAGTTCCGTAGGAGAGGCGGCGAGCAACTAAACGAGTTGAGGTTCATGATTTCATGAACCTCAACGCATGGCGCAAAAAATTTGTTCCCGATGTCGGTTCCATACGCTAGTAATAGTAGTTCAATGCCTCGAATACCTAAGTTTGTCGTTACCTCAATCCTCCCTTTACCAAATGCGAGAACAGAGGTACCGTTCTTAGCGACTCCTATTTTTATGGGCGTAGGTAATTCGACGTATGACGTCAAAACTTCCCGAGTGTTCACAATATGGTCTGTCGCACCGGAATCTATAAGAAAACAGATTTCATCATTAGATAGGTGAGCGGCTGTGGGTAACTTACATTTGGAGAACACAAAAGCGAAACTCTCCTAATCATTTTGGCATAGTTCAATGTTATTAGCCGTCCTTCTGTAATTTCTTGACTGGTCATTTTGCAGCGTCTTTTTGTAGAAATGGCAATCCCTTTTGAAGTGGTTTCGGCGTCCGCAATGATCGCAAAACATTCTTGAGAGTTTGTGCATCGAATTTCCATATGTAGAACTATTTCTTTCTGTGGAATTTCCTGGCGGAAATTTTTGTTTCTTTTGTGGGTAGTTGTGTTTTTTCTTCTTACTAGGGCCGGAGAGATTCTGCTGCGTAGAACTACGTTTCGTGCCTGTATGCAACGCCTTGCATTCCGCCGTAGTGTCAGCCTTCAACTTCACTTCTTGATCTAGCAGGCGTGTCTTGACAAAAACCAAATTCAGGTGTTCTTCGCCGAGCGTTTCTAATGCCGTTATGACGCCGTCGTATGAAGCAGGCAATGTTAGCAGTACATGCGATATTTTGTCCATTTCGTCGAGTTTTGAGCCGGCTGATATCAATTCCGTGACAAGATTATCGAACTTAGAGAAATGTTGCAATAAAGACGTGTCTGGTTGCAACTTCAGGTTTAGTAGTTGTTTGCGGAGCGCCAATTGTATAGCCAGACTTCTGCGCGCATAGATATTATCTAGGTCAGCCAGGATGGATTTGGCAGTTGCAGAATCTTTTGCCAAATTCAAAAATGAGTCACTCAAATATTCCACAATCGTACCTTTTGCAATCATGTTTTTCTTGAGCCAATCTGCGTGAGGTTCCTCTGGCGTGGGTTCTTCCAATACACTCAGCACTTGCAGCTCCTCCAAAAGTGATTTTATGCGGAATTTCCACGTGCTATACCTTTTGCCATGGAATTGTTGGATATTTCGTTTATTTCGGTTGTCCATTTTGAAAAAAAAACGCTGTTATTTTCACAGCACTGAATTTATGTTACTTTGCGCAACTAGAATCGTGTCCTGGTCCCATAACCTATTGGGAATGGGTACAGAAGAGACAGAGTTGTTAGCTTGTCAACGATCGTATATTGAATGCAAAAAAAATGGCGGATGACATGACTTTTATAATTTGTGAATTGTAAACATAACCATATCTACTTACTTGTACTAAACGGACTTGGATATTTGAATATACCAATAAAATGCAAATTTACACTATGCAATTATCCATACGCTTGTGATTTGACAGAACTACAGAACAAATCTGTGCATAGAATGAATATTCATTTATTTAATTTAACGTGTCATCTCATCACAGATATGCTATTTTATATATCGACATGAATAATTTTATTCATAACTTTACTGTGACTCAGAATTTGTTGTACCTGTCTAATATATATAGGAAACTAGTAGTAGCTACATTGATAGCTTATAATATATGCGATGCAGGTATAGTTGGTTTAACTAAGTGTAACTTGAAATCAGCTGTTTTTGTTGAACAGACTAATCAGAAACCTGCTTATGTTAAGAGTAATATGAATGGCATGCATCCCTATTGAGAATTCACCGGTTAATCATTATTTGCATGCAACATTGGAATCTGTTCCACTCGCGGTCTGCATTCGCTTGCGCTAACATCTGTTTGCGATTGCTCCATAAAAAGAGCCCACAAATATTGCTTAATAGCTTGCTAAAAATCATCACTATATACCATTCGCTAGTCTTTTTAGTGTCTTCAAATCTGTGCTAATATCAAGTTTTGATTACTAGTGATTATCTAGAAAACATCATCTAAAGATCTAAAAGTACAGCAAGTAACCGTCGACAAATAGCGGATCAAGGTCGTTGATCGCTGTCTACAAAGATCTACAAATAGAGTTATTTTTAAATTGTAATAAAATTGACATTTTGTGCATAACAGAGCACTGGTTAACTATTAATGAAACTATGTTTAGCTTTAAAGATCACCAGGTTGGTAGTTCGTTCACCAGACTTAATTCAATACATGGTGGGGCATTAATCATACTAAACAATCATATGAAATTCAAGGAACGTAAGGACATTGTTTCCTTATCTGTTGAACGAACTATAGAACTTGCAGCTGTGGAATTAGAACAGTTCATCGTTATATGTGTCTATAGGCCACCCTTGAGCGACTTTGAAATGTTCGAGAAAATAATGGAATCCGTCCTAACTATTTCATCACACAGTACGAAACGATTAATTATATGTGGTGACTTTAATGTTAATCTGTTAGAAAGAACTACTCTCAGCGTTAGATTGATAAATCTTTTCTCATCATTTAGGCTTAGCCATTTATTTATGGAGCCAACAAGAGTGACTGCTACTAGTGCTACATGCATTGACAACATTTTTACTGATGTTATTCCAATCAGTAAAAGTGTTATCAGTGAATTGGTTTCAGATCATTTAGGTCAATTATTTCAATTTGATTCTATTAGAGAACCTGTCATTAAAAAGAAAATTTCGTTTGTGCCAATAACTGCTGACCGGTTAGAAAGAATGAGATACTCTTTAGCCCAGGAACTACCGTTTTTGGCTGCTGAACAGTCTCCTAATATAATGTATAACTTATTCTTTGAAACCTTTATGAAACAGTACAGCGCGATATTCACTTCAAAATCGGTTGTGGTTGGTGGTTCAAACGACTTTAGTACGTGGGCTACTGCAGAGTTGCATAAACGCAGGCAAGCATTGTATGCATTGTATGAGGAACGACGGTTCAACATGAGTGACGAATTTAAAGAACAAGTCAAACAGTTCTCCAAACAATTTAAATTAGACTGTCATACAGCTAAACGTAATTTTCTGAGTAGTAAAATTAAGAATAGTTCCGATGTTATAAAAACGACTTGGAAAATAATTAATGAGGAGGCCGGTCGTAGTAAAAAAGCGAGTCACGATTACGAACTAAAAATCATTGGACAGCTTACGAGTTCTAGCTTAGAAGTTGCAACTGAATTTGAATCGTTTTTTACTAATGCACCGGCTTCCACGACTAAGTATTTAAATTCGTCACCTTTGTCTGCTGTTGCAATATTAAAAGATAATGTCTAAGAGTGTGCTTCATACTTGAATTTTAAGCTCGTCACAAGTTCAGATGTCGTAAAGGCATTTAAATTGATAAATTTTAAGAAAACGAATGATCTTTGGGGACTCTCTGTTCACGTCGTTAAATCCCTGATCGAATTAATTGCACCTGACCTAGCGGTCATTTTCAACAATTGTATAGACTGCGGTGAATTTCCTGATTTAATGAAACAAAGTAAGATAATTCCCCTCTTCAAAGCAGGTAGTACTCAAGACCCCACCAATTTCAGACCTGTATTAATACTACCAACTTTTAGTAAAATTTTTGAGAAATTAATCTTATCACAGCTATTACATCATTTTGAATCAAATAAGCTAATGCATAACAAACAGTTTGGATTCACTCGCGGTCGTTCAACAACAGATGCCGGAATTCAGTTCATTGAAAGTATTTTTGATGCCTGGGAAGAGTCACAAGATGCCCTAGGCATTTTTTGTGACTTATCTAAGGCTTTTGATTGCGTTTGTCATGAAACATTGATCAGGAAATTACATCATTATGGAGTTAGAGACACATCATTGAATTTCCTTCCTATTCCTCATCTATATAAACGACTTACCCTATCTAGGAAGGGACTGTCATGATATGGTACTGTTTGCTGATGACACCTCACTTATTTTTAAAACAAAGCGAAACCAACACGCTAATGATGATCACGTGAACAATACCATATCAAGAGTGGTAAATTGGTTTAATGTTAATAATTTGCTATTAAATGAGAAAAAGACTAAATGTGTTAAGTTTCTTACTACTAACGTTAAAAATAATCAGACATGTATAACAATTAAAAATGAGGAATTGGAATTGGTAACCAGCACAGTGTTTCTAGGTATAACGTTGGATTCCAAACTCCAATGGGGTCCACATATTGATAAGCTATTGAACAGACTGAGCTCTGCAGCTTTTGCATGCAGGAAAATCCGTCACTTGACAGATTTAAAAACAGCCAGATTAGTTTATTTTAGTTATTTTCATAGTATTATGTCCTACGGTATTCTGCTCTGGGGCAGTGCTGCTGACATAAATACTATTTTTGTGCTGCAGAAGCGGGCTGTTCGTGCGATTTATAAAATGAATATTAGAGATTCTCTTAGAAATAAGTTTAAAGAAGTAAATATATTGACAGTCCATAGTCAATATATTTACGAGAATATTATGTATGTCCATAAGAACATTGTTAACTTTCAAAGAAACTGTGATATACATAACTTTAATACTAGAAACAAAGACAAACTTGCAGTGCCCACTACTCGGCTCCATAAAATAAAAAACTCGTTCAAGGGTAATTGTGTAAGATTTTACAATAAACTCCCAAGCACTTTGACAGATCTATCAATTAATAAGTTCAAAATCAAAATCAAAATCAAAATCAAAAATCATTTATTTCCATAGGATGTTGTTACATCACTTAGATCCGTCATTACATTTTTTTTGGTGAGTTCACTAACCCAATGGCGGAATCTGTGGAGAAGAGCTCACCGAAGAAACTCCACAGTCGTCGCATCTTTTGCGTTTCCTTTTTTAAATAAAATATTGTCAAATTACAAAATGAATGCTAATTATATATCGAAAAAGCCTGTTACTCAAACAATCTATTCCCATGGACATCTGTCCTCTAAGTAATCAGATATACTGTAGTAACCTTTTTTATACAATTTCTGTTTTATTATTATTTTAAACTTGTCTAAAGGTAAGTTTTTAATATCAGTAGGGACCTTATTGTAATAGCGTATACAATTGCCTTTAAAAGAATTACTAATTTTATGTAGTCGGCTTACATAAGCAACCAACTTGTCTTTATTTCTAGTATTAAAATTGTGTATATCACTGTACTTCTGAAAATTAGTTATATTTCTTTTTACATACACAAGATTGTCATAGATATATTGAGACACAAATGTCAGAATATTGATTTCTTTAAACTTTTCCCTCAGTGACACTCTAGGCCCTAATCTATAAATTGCACGAACAGCCCGTTTCTGCAGAATAAATATACTATTAGCATTCGCAGCGTGACCCCACAATAAAATACCATAGGTCATTAGACTATGAAAGTAACTAAAGTAGACTAGTCTAGCGGTGTCTACGTCGGTAAGAGCTCTAATTTTTTTAACTGCGAAATACATCAAGCAAAGGCTTATTTCTAAAGCTTACTACAGTATTAAAGAGTACATAGACGATAAAAATGCTTGGGACTGAATTGTTCTAATTAATTGTGAGCATCCTCACTGCCAGAGTTCTTTTACTGGACACTTGGAGGCCTTTTACACCTCCAAAGATTAATTTAATTATACAACTCTTGACTGTGGGGACCATTTACATCTCCTATTATCATTGTATTATTGACTAAAGAGACTATACATCTCTGTTATTTATATTTTAATTATTTTATTATGACATTTGAGACTCTTAACATCTCTCAGAAATAATAATTAAGTACTTTTTTTTTCTGATAATAAGATACAAATAATAATACCAAATGTTCTGTAAAAATGAAATGAAATGACATGTGAAAGTGCCCTTGTGGCCTATTTACAGAATAAACGTTTTGAGTTTGAGTTTGAGTTTGAGTCTGTTGCCGAGCGCGGTCAGTGAACTCGATCCGCGCGCCCTACCTCGCGCCGTACTGCTATCTCTGTCTCCTCGCACTGCGCTTGAGTCACCCGCGTCTACGTCACAGTCGACGAGCCTTGCCGCTTCTCGCCACTGCAACCCGTCCGTGACTCAACCCATAAGTATAATGATTTGCTTAGCCTGTATGAGACCGATAGTGGCGAATGAGTTACTTCAATGCCGCGGTTGCTGGTCTACTTATCACTATCAGTGTCTTGGCATAGACCCAACATAAACGCACTTCGAGAGAAATGGGAATGTTCTCAATGCCAAAATGTTACACGGCGGGGCAATAGGAATGACAATTCCCCTAGTTCGCAAAGTATTTGAGACAAATGAGGACTTAGAGGCTAACATCACGGATATGTCTTGTGACGACCAGTCGCCGAATGGCGCGTCTTTTGGTGCAGGGGAAAACTCCAGATTAGAATGCAGCTTCGTTGTTACCAACCAGCAGAGAAAACTACAGCACAACCTAGTCGATTTAACACCTTCGCAGAGTGTTTCGGCACCAACCACAGTGGGAGCTATGACTCTTGACCAGTTTTCTGGTGTTCTAGATTCGAGAATGTCGAAAATCGTGGACAGAAAAATAGCCGATATTTCAACTGCCATGTCCAAAAAAATGAGTGAAGCCTGCACACAGTTGAAAATGGAATTACTGGAGGCAACTAATACTTTATATGCTAAGTTACAAGTTTTTGAATCTAGAGTGGATGACCTCGAGAAGGAGAACAAAAAGTTGCGCTCAGAGCTTGCTGATATCGCGTCCAGGCGGAACTGTGTCACTCTACCGCGCTTCACCTACGCCGCGTCGGTCAGCACCACCGCCGCCTCGCCTGTGGGTAGACAGCTGGCTCTGACGGTGTTGTCCCACCAACACAACAGCCTGCCGCCGCGGTCAACAAGAGGCGTACTGAGGAATCTGTTCCGTTAACAGAATCTGATGAAACGGCACAAGACTGTGATTGGACGACAGTGAATAGGCGAGCCCGCCATCGGCCATCCAATGTAGTTAAAGGGACAGCTGCTCCTGGCTCCACAATACTGGAGGCAGCGGAAAGAAAATCCTTCCTACATCTCTTTTTTGTCAAGGCTGAGACTAGAGTTGATAAGATAACGGAGCACCTTAAATCTATCTGTCCGACAGATAATTGCTCAGTTGAGGCGTTAAAACCGAGGGGAGACTACGCCTCTTTCAAGCTGGGAGTCCCGGCTAAGAATGTCGCCGAGTATATGTCTGTCAAGCACTGGGCTAAGGATGTGCACATAAAACCGTGGCAGAGTAGATTTTATAGGCTACAAGAGAAATCCAACTCGCAATAAGCCTAGAACATTTAAGTATGCAGTATCGATTTTTTACCAGAACACTAGAGGTCTGCGGACAAAACTCAAAAGTTTCTATACACGTGTGCTAGCAGCTGATGCGAACTTAATAGCGGTTACTGAATCGGGATTAAATGACTCGATACACGACGGGGAACTAGTGCCAGATGGATACACAATACTGCGTAGTGATCGGATGGATGGACCCAAACATGGAGGTGCTTTACTTATAACGACACCTGAATGGGATCTGCGAAGAGTTGAGTTTCCAGAGACTAACTTAGACGAAGCTTCATTTGAGTAAGTTTGTGCGGGAGTACTTCGTGAAAAGAAGGATTTGTTTATGTGCTGTGTGGTTTACATTGCGCCGAAATCTAACTTCAATGATTATTTGCAAATGTTTAATATATTAGAAAGTGTAATCTTCAAGCATAAAAATGTTCTAGTCATAGGTGATTTTAATTTATATTCTGCATCGGTTGAGGTAAAGAATTATTTTGAATATTTTGTAGCATTCTGTGAACTCCAACAAAGAAATTTCATACTGAATTGCAATGATAGACAATTAGATCTAGTTCTCACTACATAACAGGAAAGTGAAGTGTGTGTGACCTTAGAGACAGAGTCCCTAGTACCGGAGGTTGACCCGCAGCATCCGCCTCTCACCATTGGTACCACATTCAGCGTGGGTCCGGGTGTTACTCACGATGCCGCCACAGAGTCATTACAGGCACAGTCGGGTCATGCTGACGATAGACCTCAGTGAAATTTTCGTAGGGCCGATTTCATTTCCCTGTATAAAATGATAGAGAAAGCCGACTGGACCCCTCTTTATGCATCATTGAATGTAGAAGAGGCTATCCAGTGTTTTTACAAAATCGTAAATTCGTTAATAGATAACTGCGCTCCCAGGAAAAAGCCTATTTCTGGAATTCGGTCCCAGTATTGCTATCCCAATTGGTACTCAGCCGACTTGATACGCGACATACGGACGAAAGCATACCTGCACAAGAAATGTAAGCATAGTAAGTCCCAGGGTGATTATAAAATGTTTTCTGAAAGTAGAGTTCATGTTAAGACCAGCATAAAAACATTGTAAAACGGCTATTTGAGTAAAGTCCAGTCCCAGCTTACGCATGACCCCAAATCTTTTTGGAACTATGTGAAGAAGCAACGCGAGAATCGTTGCAGATCAACACAGATCACTAAAGACGGAGTGAGATTGGCTAATGAGGCTTGTGTTAAAGAATTCGCACAATATGTTCACTCGGTGTATAGCTCTACCCCCCCGCGCCTTGATGCGGAGGGAGTGGCGGCGGCGGCGGCGGGGGCGGCATAGGCGGGCAGAGGTGCCGAGAGAGTGCATATTGTGCAACTGACGCTAGGTGAGGTGCGCTCTGCGCTCCAACGACTCAAGCCCAAGTTTTCTGCGGGGCCGGATGGCTTACCACCTTACATAGTCAGGGACTGCAGAATGGTGCTTGATAAGCCGCTGCTATATATTTTTAACTTGTGCCTAGGTTGCAGTTATTACCCAGAGATGTGGAAAATCACCCGGGTGATCCCGGTTCCTAAGAGGGCTGCTGCGACGGAAGTTAACTGTTTCAGGCCAGTGGCGGTTCTGTCGACTTTTGCGAAGGTTTTTGAGTCTGCGTTGCAGCGTAGTATCTTTCTTCAGATGGGACGGCAAGTATGTGATGCTCAACATGGGTTCCGACCAGGTCGTAGCACCACCTCCAACTTGATGTGCTTTATGTCGTTCGTGTCGCCAGCGCTCGACAAGCGCGGCCAGGTCGACGCTGCATATTTCGATTTCAGGAAAGCGTTCGACATGGTCGATAACGACGTCTTACTTGAAAAATTCAGTAGCGTAGGATTTACCCTACAGTTATTACAACTTTTCTGTATCTACCTCAGGGGTCGGCGGCAGTATGTGGAATACGATGGATTTTCTTCTGATCCGTATTTTACATTATCGGGTGTGAGTCAAGGCAGCAATCTAGGTCCTCTGGAATTTATTATTATGATAAACGACCCACCAATGGTTATTAAGCACGCTATATGCTTATTGTTTGCGGATGACCTAAAACTCCTCCTGAAGGTAAGCACCAGCGCAGACTGTGAGCGGTTGCAAGGTGATATAGATAGGGTGGTGGAGTGGAGTCACCGTAATAAACTCTACTTCAATGTGTCGAAGTGTGCGATGATGACCCACAGCCGCGGTCACGAGCCTCTCCGCCACCGGTACGCTGTGGATGTTGTAGAGATGGCACGGAGTTCTGAAATTAAGGATCTGGGGGTTTTAATGAAGTCAGACCTGACGTTTCGGGATCACATTAGTACTATATGCAAACAAGCTTTCAAAAAGTTAGGTTTTATTCTTAGACAGGCGAGTAATTTTAAAAGTATCGAGGTGGTAAAAGTTTTGTATAATACCTTGGTTCGGAGTAAACTTGAAAGCAATGCATTCATCTGGCATCCACATGAAACTAAATATAGCCAAATGCTGGAGAAAATACAAAATCGATTCCTGTGGTATTTATATTTGAAGCGGTACGGGGTCTATCCTTGTTACCCACTTATGTATCCGAGCCTGTTCGTGATGGGCATGGTTGGATACAATGAGCTGGAAGTGAGGAGGGGCCTCGCACTAGCGACCTATGTGCTAAAAGTGCTGCGAGGGAAGCTGCACAACCCCCAGATACTACCGTTTTTAGGGCTTCGTGTACCTGACAACTACCTGAGAGCGAGGAGTCACTCCTTGTTCTGCTTGCCGATGGCACGAACAAGCGTGCTGCGGGAGGCATCGGTGGTGCGGGCTCTGGCTCTATTTAATCAAGTGACGGGCAGGACTAACATTGACCTCTTTTGTTGTTCAATGTTGGAGTTCACAAGGGCAGTCTCTTTTTGTTTGTGCTATTGAATTAATTGTATTTGTTAAATAAATCTATTGCTAATTTAATTGAATTGTAATATATATTTTTAAGGTGTGTGTTCTACAAGTATTGCAAAACGGTTTGGGTATATATACCTGAAATGTTGTGCAATGTAATAATAATAATTAATAAAAAAAAAAAAAAAAAGTAATTTAAATAACTTCATAAAACAATAGAGAAAATCTCTAGCAAACAAGAACCACTAAATATATCAAAGGGTAAGCCCCACTTAAATATTACTCATCAAAACATCCAGGGGCTACCTGGCAAAGAACTTGTTTTAGAATTTTTTCTAAAAAAACTCTGACATCGATGTTATTTGAGTTCTAGAGTGGTTAAAGGAAAATATGATATCTTTTAACATAAATAATTACAAAATTGTCAGTTGTTACAATAGAAAGACTGCTGATAGAGGTGGTTTTTTAATCTTAGTAAAAAATAAAATATTGGGGTGAAACAACGCAAAGATATTCTTGCACTTACTGTTGAAATACAAATAGAGGTCTCCTGTGTTGAGTTAGATAGCCATATTATTGTATGTATCTACAGGCTACCGAGGGATGAAAAAGGCCATGGCAATTTCGAAATATTTGAGAAAATTACGGAGGAAGCCCTCCCTAAACTATGTAATAACAGAAAAAAGTTAATTATTTGTGTTGATCTTAATGTAGATATGCTTTTAGGAACAACAATGAACAACGATTCATAACATTATTCAAATCATTTAATCGTCATGTCTTTCTAGAGCCGACTAGATTTCCACTTACCAGCCAAACTTGCTTAGATCACTTTTTTGTGACTGCATTCACAAGTCAAAATGTAATTAAATGCTACTACTACCGCTCCGGAGCGTTCCTGGTGCAGAGGGTCTCACTTGCTGTGCAGCGCGCCAACGCTGCCAGCGTGATGGGTACCTTTGGTCCGGGAGCGTTCTGGGGTGGTTTATTTGTGTAGTTTTATGTATTTTAGATTTATTTATTATTTAAGTAGGTTATTATGATTTGGAAGTATATAATTTTTAAGTTGTTTCCCGGTTACTTAGAACTTGAATGTAATGTGACATTGTCATCGTAATAGCCTTTAGGTGGATAATGGGCAGAATTCAGAGGCTATCAAATTAATAAAACAATTCCTCTTGTTAAAAAAAAATAAATTAAATGCTTACCTTCCGATCACAGTGGACAAACAGTTTCATTCCCAATTGTTAGTAAAGATAAGGCTGATCCATAATATTATAGGCCTATTACATCACCTATACTAGAAACATATACGAAAAACTTAGATATAAATTTGCCAGTAACAGATTTTAACAGAAGCCAAACAAAATCTACTCAGAGTAATTGAACATTATTCAAACAGAATTCAATAAAGTTTTTAAATTAAAGAAAGTCAGTGACTACAAAGTTAAATCTAAATTTAATGACTAGGCTACGTTTGGAATTCATAAAGGTAGAGTTATCTTGTATTACCTTTACGAACAAAAAACCAATAAACTTTGATCGCAAATTTATGACTATGTCAACAAATATTCCAAAACATTCAAGTTAGTTTTTAGAACTGCAAAAACTTTACACATTAATAGAACAATATAAAATTCTAATAATAGAATGAAAACAGTTTGGCAAATAATAAGTCTGGCAAAGTTATACCAAGGGACAATGATTTCTGCCTAAAGATAGGTGATGATATTGTTAAATCCAACGCTGAGGTTGCTCGAGCTTTCGAAACATTCTTCCCCAATGTACCCCTACTCACAACAGATCGTCTTAATTCATCTTCATAAGAAGCAGAGACTTCATCAAAAAACAACACTATCTTCAGTAATGTATATTTAAAATTTTATTTCATTATATATATCCCATTATAAATGTACATTGTGAAAACCTTTAGATTTCTTAACTTAAAATATTGAAGACCTGTGGGGTATATCAGTCATATTCATTGGTTCAGTATTTCTAGTTATAGACCCACACTTAGCTTGTATATTCAATAAATGAGTCGATGATGGAGCTTTTCCAGACCTCATGAAACACAGTAAACTGATACCGCTGTTCAAGTCTAATATCATACCTAAGCAATAGAATTCAAAAGGCAGAAGTTAACGGAGTTAAATCTGATGGATTGGGTGTAAAAATTGGCGTTCCACAAGGTTCCATATTAGGCCCTTTCTTATTCCTGGTATATATTAACGATCTGCCTTTCATGGTGGAGAAATTAACTGACATAGTGTTGTTTGCTGATGATACTTCGATGGTTTTCAAAATTGAAAGACAAAAAGGAGATTTTGATGATGTTAATGGTGTATTGTCTTTAACCTTGAATTGGTTCACAGTTAATAATTTATTGTCAAACGCTGGTAAAACCAAGTGTATCAAATTCTCACTTCCAAATGTCAGGCAAGTTGAGATCAGTTTAGTGTTAGACAACAGCACGTTATAATTAGTAATTGATGCGAAGTTTCTTGGAATAACCATTGATAGCAAATTGCAGTGGGGACACCACATAGATAAATTAGCTGGTAATTTAATTTCTGCGGCTTACGCTGTTAGGAACATCAGACAAAACATCTAGGCTAGTATATTTTAGTTACTTTCATAGTGTCATGTCCTATGGTATCTTGTTGTGGGGGAAAGCATCGGATATTCAAACTATTTTTATTTTACAGAAAAGAGCTATTCGAGCAATTTATAATTTAAAACGAACAGACTCCTTAAGAGAGCTTTTTAAAGAAATTGACATACTAACTGTAGCTAGTCAATTTATTTTCGAAAATATAATGTATGTACGCAAGAACCTTACAAAATTTACCAAACTTAGCGATAGCTGCAATGTTAACCTAAGAAATAATCACAGACTGTGTGCGCCCCGATTTAGACTCGCGAAGGTTAGCAATTATTTCAAGGGTCAGTGCATTCTCTACTATAATAAGATACCTCTGGAGATTTTGAAATTGCCATTTGAGCAATTTAAAAAGCATGTTAAAGCGACTTTGTCGAAAAAGGGATATTACAATGTTCGAGATTACTTAAATGACAGGACTGTATGGGGTTAATTGAGTTCAACACAGACCTAGCTATTTATAATTTTGTAATTATTTATTATTGGCTGCTTATTAAATAAAAAAAAAACATAATTGTATTAGTTAAGCACAACCTATTTTTAAAAGAGATCTAAAAATCAATCTGTGGGAGTTTCTACGCCCTTCTTCTCCCACAGTGTTCCAATTTAGAAAAGAGGCAAAAAATGGCGTTTATTAAGTATATGTAAATATCTATAGTAATAAAGTACTTTGACTTTGACTATGAGTCAATAAATAAAGGTGATCCTTTAAATTTTCAGACCAATATCTGTTCTTCCAGCATTAAGTAAAATATCTGAAAAGATTAAACTCAATCAAATGCTCTCACACTTCAACCGTACAAAACAAGGCCACGCCAAGCAATACGGTTTCACAAGGGGTCAAACGACT
Source organism: Argyresthia goedartella (assembly GCA_949825045.1). Classification (NCBI taxonomy): domain Eukaryota; kingdom Metazoa; phylum Arthropoda; class Insecta; order Lepidoptera; family Argyresthiidae; genus Argyresthia; species Argyresthia goedartella. Next base: position 36,708,155 of record OX463820.1, read on the forward strand.
ATGGATGCAGGTATTACCCTTATATCTCATATATTATTCTGCATTGGAGGCCGCACAGGATGCTACCGGAGTTTTTTGCGATCTGTCGAAGGCATTTGATTGTGTTGATCATAATACGCTATTAAAGAAATTAAATTATTACGGCAGGGTTATTACGTATCTTGCAAACAGAAAGCAATCGACAAAAATTGCGCATTTTCTGCTGTCAAAAGTCACTTTCTTAACATGCAAGAAGCAATAGCGGAGCATAGCAATCGGTCAATTGTGCTGCCTCTAGCGAGCAATCGGAAAACTAAAAAGTGCATTCTGTCTGTAGGTGGAACCAAAGTTTCGTATTACGTAAGTCTTATTTGACAGCAAGCGATAGCTGTGCAAACGCAATAAGAAACGTCAAACAGCGACAGCCCAAACACTGATCGCAAGACGAATTGCTGTACGATTGTTTCAGTTTTTAAAAGGAATCTTATTTATCTAATGAGCAATGGCACGCGTCCTGTTGATTTTAAATGCCCTAGAAGACGAAGGGAGAAGGCATCTTGTACGACATATATATGACATAATAATACGACCTAATTTTTTGAAAAACATACTTATATTTCAAATTGGTTTACACAAACTTGTTTTGCGCTAAAAGGAAAACTAAAAATGAAAAAGAAAATGCACACGCAATAGACAGCTAATTTTTATAACCTCAAATCAAAAGTCACAACAATGCAAGCAAACTAGGTCTTTGAAACAAACAATCCAACTAGTTCTCGATTGCTCCGTCATTGCTAGTGGCACCACTTTCTTAGCCTAGAAGTGAATGATTGAACGAAAGAAAAAAGAAAAGTGCATTGGTTTTGCAGTTGGCAGAAAGCAAACGGTTAGCGAGCGATCAGTTTAGATAATACGAATTTGGTTTGACACATTGCAACTGATTTTGCGATGACTGCGCAATCACTGCGCAGAAGTTGCTGATTGCAGAATTTTAGATAATAAGCCCGCCGAGTTACAAATTAAGCGTTGCATCTACTTTAGTCGGGTCAAGATAAGACATACAGCGTCTCTGTCACTGACGTAATAAGGTTGGATTTAGTTTGGCCCAGTGCACCTATTATCTTGACCCGACTTTAACCCAGATTTATCGAGATTTTTGAAAATGGGATCGCGATTTTGAACTTTTACACTTTGTAGTGTTATGCTACTTACATGCTATTCTTGCTTTTCATGCTTTCATGATTTTCAGCTGGATGCTTGCTGAGCTGTACAGTCTGATATTTGTATCACCTTTATTTTCATAGGACCCTGTAACGTTTTAAACCATAAGAACACATTAACAAATCATTTTCGCTTTGTATTTTCACACTATCAGCTCTTCTAAATCGATAGCGAAGGGGTTTACCTTTGGTGACCTTGTATTTGGCTTTCTCCGAAACTCTGCAATCTCGGGCTTCGTGCGCGCTGGTGCGCTACCTTTTTATAGTCATTGTTACTTCATTTACTTCATGGTTTTTTTGTTGTTTTCCGTATTACGAGCCTGAAACCAAACATTGACATTTGTTGACGTCTTTGTTTATCTGGTTGTCATGGCAATGTCCATTCAAACTCGTTAGCGGTCTGATATGTTTGCTTCGATACTTTTACAAAAATAGTTTTTCTCTCTTGGCCACTCCCAAAAATTACGTTTAATTTAAATAATTTTTAGAACTTGTCGCGTGAAGATACGACCTAACAGAAACTAACAGAACCTAACAGCAAACAACCAAGATAAAATTTAGTAGTATCAGTTTATTAGAAGTATAGTATTTACAGTGAAGTCTATAAAAAAAAATGATGCGAAGATGAGGATGGATGAGATGTGAAACAGGTTTTATAAAATACAGATGTCTGGATAGAAAGGAGGAAGCGGAGACCTGGGTGCAGGTGTATTTGTTGTTGTAGATGTTGTTGAAATCGTCGTTGTAGGAACAGTAGCGGGCGTACTTGTAGTTACGCCTCGCAGGATCCCGTTGTAGAAATCGTCGTTGTAGGAACAGTAGCGGCGTTGGCACGGCTCGCAGAATCCCGTTGTAGAAATCTTCGTTGTAGGAATGGTAGCGGCGTAGGCGCGGCTCGCAGAATCCCGTTGTTTGAAGATTGATTTGAAGGTTTTGAGGGAGTTTGAAGGTTCGCAGGATCCCGTTGTAGATGAAGAATTTGGAGATTTGAAGGAGTTTGAAGGCTTCGCAGGATCCCGTTGTAGATGGAGAATTTGGAGATTTGAAGGAGTTTGAAGGCTTCGCAGGATCCCGTTGTAGATGGAGAATTTGGAGATTTGAAGGAGTTTGACGGCTTCGCAGGATCCCGGGGTTGAGCGACCCCGGGATAAGGCCTTTACTGGTACTTCCAGTTCAGAAACTGACGTGAGACTGTCCAGAATTGAAGAAATGTGCCGCTTTTATACCCTTTTTGGAGAGTTCTAAAAATTATTTAAATTAAACGTAATTTTTGAGAGTGGCCAAGAGAGAAAGAGTATTTTTGTAAAAGTATTAAAGTAAACATATCAGACCGCTAACGAGTTTGAATGGACATTGCCATGACAACCAGATAAACAATCAACAAATCAAATGTCAATTGTTGGTTTCAGGCTCGTAATATAAAATTTAAACAGTTCACTTAGCCAAAATTACCTAACAACAAAAGGAAAAATAGTAGCGCACCAGCGCGCACGAAGCCCGAGATTGTAGAGTTTCGGAGAAAGCCAAAAACAAGGTCACCAAAGGTAAGCCCCTTCCCTATCGATTTAGAAGTGCTGATAACATGAAAATGCAGAGCGAACATGATTTATTAATGTATTCTTATGGTTTAAAACATTACAGGTTCCTATGGAAATAAAAGTGATGACCAATAATCAGCAGCACAGCTCACCAAGTATCCAGCGTAATAGAGCAAGCACCCTGAAGGACAAACAAAAAGGACTGATGGTGGAGCTGGAGCTAAGGGTTAGGAAGCAAGAATAGCATGTGAGTAACATAACACTACATACTCTCCAAAAAGGGTATAAAAGCGGAACATTTCTGAAATTCTGGAGTCTAACGTCAGCTTCTGAACTAGAAGTACCACCTAAAGGCCTTATCCCGGGGTCGCACTACCCCGGGATCCTGCAAGCCGTTCCTTCAAACACGATCCTGCAAGCCGGTCCTACAAACACGATCCTGCGAGCCGTTCATACAAACACGATCCTGCGAGCCGTTCCTACAAACGGGATCGTGCGAGCCGTTCCTACAACGGGATCCTGCGAGCCGTTCCTACAACGTGATCCTGCGAGCCGATCCTACAACGGGATCCTGCGAGCCGTAACTACAAGTACGCCCGCTACCGTTCCTACAACGACGATTTCAACAACATCTACAACAACAAATACACCTGCATCTTGGTCATTAATCCCACCGGTCTCCTACTCTCCGTGTCCTCCGCTTCCTTTTTTTACTTAACCTGTGTTTTATAAAAAACCTGTTCTCATCTCAACCATCCTCATCTTCGTATCATTTTTTTATCGTCTTCACTGTAAATAACTAATAAACTGTTACTACTAAATTTTATCCTGGTTGTTTTCTGTTAGGTTCTGGTTAGGTTCGTATCGTTACACGACATTTTGGCGCCCAACGTAAAAGTTCTTCTCCACTCTTCACCTTTTCTGCGCCTTGTCTCTTTCCCTTTGATTTGCTTTCTCTTTCACTCTTAAATCTTTATCTATTCATCCTTTTCACATTTTCCAAATTCTAAAACAAAACTTCATCTAGTTTTTCAACTCATCTGGATTATATTTAGGCCTACATTTAACTTACATTACTTCACTTCACTTCACTTCACTTCACTTCACTGCACTTCACTTCTATAACACTTGACTCTACACTTAACTAGCCTAAATACTTTTCCAATTTCTAAAACAAAACTTCATCTAGTTTTTCAACTCATCTGGATTATATTTAGGCCCACATTTAATTTACATTACTTCACTTCACTTCACTTCACTTCTATAACACTTAACTATACACTTAACTATAACAATGGAAAGGGTTCGCTTTTCCAAATTCTAAAACAAAACTTCATCTAGTTTTTCAACTCATCTGGATTATATTTAGGCCTACATTTAACTTACATTACTTCACTTCACTTCACTTCACTTCACTTCACTTCACTTCACTTCTATAACACTTGACTCTGCACTTGCCTAAATATTTTCCAAATTCTAAAACAAAACTTCATCTAGTTTTTCAAATCATCTGGATTATATTTAGGCCTACATTTAACTTACATTACTTCACTTCACTTCACTTCACTTCACTTCTATAACACTTGACTCTACACTTAACTATAACAATGGAAAGGGTTATTAAGTACGAATGGAAAAGGGTTCCAAATTCTAAAACAAAACTTCATCTAGTTTTTCAACTCATCTGGATTATATTTAGGCCTACATTTAACTTACATAACTTCACTTCACTTCACTTCACTTCACTTAACTTCACTTCTATAACACTTGACTCTACACTTAACTATAACAATGACTCCACCTTCAACTGCAAATGACTATCCATCACTTGACCTTCCTGCTGATCCGACTGTCATGGAACCTCTTGTTTCTCAAACTTCTGTCCTGAAGGTGATACGAATCTTTATATAAAATTTTTGCATGTAAGTACCATACATTTTCTTAACTTAATTTGTATATATGTATATTCTTCATTTCAGACACATCTCGTTGGCGATGTGGCTGATCTCTGGCTTCGAGCTCTACCGCTCTGGCCGTTTTAATCTTAAGGCAAAGCGACTAAAGCTACCTTAGGATTAATTTGTTTCTCTTTACCTCTACTTAATTTTTTTTTTCCACGCAGGAGCGGATGACAACTCCTTAAGTAAGCCTGAATGTCGTTTTGAAAACACACTTTTAGAGTGGTAGTCATTGAATGTGAACTCCACCCTTACCTGAATGAAGATGATGAATGTAAGAGATGGTCTATCTGATTTTGCCTGGTGATGTCTGTTTCTGCAAAGCTGTGTTTTTCTGGTTTATTTTTGTACATATCAAAATTTTTGCTGAGTCAAACATTTTTCCAGGGTCAGGGGGAAAATGTAGTGTTATGCTACTTACATGCTATTCTTGCTTTTCATGCTTTCATGATTTTCAGCTGGATGCTTGCTGAGCTGTACAGTCTGATATTTGGTATCACCTTTATTTTCATAGGACCCTGTAACGTTTTAAACCATAAGAACACATTAACAAATGTATTTTCGCTTTGTATTTTCACACTATCAGCTCTTCTAAATCGATAGCGAAGAGGTTTACCTTTGGTGACCTTGTATTTGGCTTTTTCCGAAACTCTGCAATCTCGGGCTTCGTGCGCGCTGGTGCGCTACCTTTTTATATTTATTGTTACTTCATTTACTTCATGGTTTTTTTGTTGTTTTCCGTATTACGAGCCTGAAACCAAACTTTGACATTTGTTGACGTCTTTGTTTATCTGGTTGTCATGGCAATGTCCATTCAAACTCGTTAGCGGTCTGATATGTTTGCTTCGATACTTTTACAAAAATACTTTTTCTCTCTTGGCCACTCACAAAAATTACGTTTAATTTAAATAATTTTTAGAACTCTCCAAAAATGGTATAAAAGCGGAACATTTCTGAAATTCTGGAGTCTCACGTCAGCTTCTGAACTAGAAGTACCACCTAAAGGCCTTATCCCGGGGTCGCACTACCCCGGGATCCTGCAAGCCGTTCCTTCAAACACGATCCTGCAAGCCGGTCCTACAAACACGATCCTGCGAGCCGTTCATACAAACACGATCCTGCGAGCCGTTCCTTCAAACGGGATCGTGCGAGCCGTTCCTACAACGGGATCCTGCGAGCCGTTCCTACAACGTGATCCTGCGAGCCGATCCTACAACGGGATCCTGCGAGCCGTAACTACAAGTACGCCCGCTACCATTCCTACAACGACGATTTCAACAACATCTACAACAACAAATACACCTGCATCTTGGTCATTAATCCCACCGGTCTCCTACTCTCCGTGTCCTCCGCTTCCTTTTTTTACTTAACCTGTGTTTTATAAAAAACCTGTTCTCATCTCAACCATCCTCATCTTCGTATCATTTTTTTATCGTCTTCACTGTAAATAACTAATAAACTGTTACTACTAAATTTTATCCTGGTTGTTTTCTGTTAGGTTCTGGTTAGGTTCGTATCGTTACACGACATTTTGGCACCCAACGTAAAAGTTCTTCTCCACTCTTCACCTTTTCTGCGCCTTGTCTCTTTCCCTTTGATTTGCTTTCTCTTTCACTCTTAAATCTTTATCTATTCATCCTTTTCACATTTTCCAAATTCTAAAACAAAACTTCATCTAGTTTTTCAACTCATCTGGATTATATTTAGGCCTACATTTAACTTACATTACTTCACTTCACTTCACTTCACTTCACTTCACTGCACTTCACTTCTATAACACTTGACTCTACACTTAACTAGCCTAAATACTTTTCCAATTTCTAAAACAAAACTTCATCTAGTTTTTCAACTCATCTGGATTATATTTAGGCCCACATTTAATTTACATTACTTCACTTCACTTCACTTCACTTCTATAACACTTAACTATACACTTAACTATAACAATGGAAAGGGTTCGCTTTTCCAAATTCTAAAACAAAACTTCATCTAGTTTTTCAACTCATCTGGATTATATTTAGGCCTACATTTAACTTACATTACTTCACTTCACTTCACTTCACTTCACTTCACTTCACTTCACTTCACTTCACTTCTATAACACTTGACTCTGCACTTGCCTAAATATTTTCCAAATTCTAAAACAAAACTTCATCTAGTTTTTCAAATCATCTGGATTATATTTAGGCCTACATTTAACTTACATTACTTCACTTCACTTCACTTCACTTCACTTCTATAACACTTGACTCTACACTTAACTATAACAATGGAAAGGGTTATTAAGTACGAATGGAAAAGGGTTCCAAATTCTAAAACAAAACTTCATCTAGTTTTTCAACTCATCTGGATTATATTTAGGCCTACATTTAACTTACATAACTTCACTTCACTTCACTTCACTTCACTTAACTTCACTTCTATAACACTTGACTCTACACTTAACTATAACAATGACTCCACCTTCAACTGCAAATGACTATCCATCACTTGACCTTCCTGCTGATCCGACTGTCATGGAACCTCTTGTTTCTCAAACTTCTGTCCTGAAGGTGATACGAATCTTTATATAAAATTTTTGCATGTAAGTACCATACATTTTCTTAACTTAATTTGTATATATGTATATTCTTCATTTCAGACACATCTCGTTGGCGATGTGGCTGATCTCTGGCTTCGAGCTCTACCGCTCTGGCCGTTTTAATCTTAAGGCAAAGCGACTAAAGCTACCTTAGGATTAATTTGTTTCTCTTTACCTCTACTTAATTTTTTTTTTTCACGCAGGAGCGGATGACAACTCCTTAAGTAAGCCTGAATGTCGTTTTGAAAACACACTTTTAGAGTGGTAGTCATTGAATGTGAACTCCACCCTTACCTGAATGAAGATGATGAATGTAAGAGATGGTCTATCTGATTTTGCCTGGTGATGTCTGTTTCTGCAAAGCTGTGTTTTTCTGGTTTATTTTTGTACATATCAAAATTTTTGCTGAGTCAAACATTTTTCCAGGGTCAGGGGGAAAATGTAGTGTTATGCTACTTACATGCTATTCTTGCTTTTCATGCTTTCATGATTTTCAGCTGGATGCTTGCTGAGCTGTACAGTCTGATATTTGGTATCACCTTTATTTTCATAGGACCCTGTAACGTTTTAAACCATAAGAACACATTAACAAATGTATTTTCGCTTTGTTTTTTCACACTATCAGCTCTTCTAAATCGATAGCGAAGAGGTTTACCTTTGGTGACCTTGTATTTGGCTTTTTCCGAAACTCTGCAATCTCGGGCTTCGTGCGCGCTGGTGCGCTACCTTTTTATATTTATTGTTACTTCATTTACTTCATGGTTTTTTTGTTGTTTTCCGTATTACGAGCCTGAAACCAAACTTTGACATTTGTTGACGTCTTTGTTTATCTGGTTGTCATGGCAATGTCCATTCAAACTCGTTAGCGGTCTGATATGTTTGCTTCGATACTTTTACAAAAATACTTTTTCTCTCTTGGCCACTCACAAAAATTACGTTTAATTTAAATAATTTTTAGAACTCTCCAAAAATGGTATAAAAGCGGAACATTTCTGAAATTCTGGAGTCTCACGTCAGCTTCTGAACTAGAAGTACCACCTAAAGGCCTTATCCCGGGGTCGCACTACCCCGGGATCCTGCAAGCCGTTCCTTCAAACAATATCCTGCAAGCCGGTCCTACAAACACGATCCTGCGAGCCGTTCATACAAACACGATCCTGCGAGCCGTTCCTACAAACGGGATCCTGCGAGCCGTTCCTACAACGGGATCCTGCGAGCCGTTCCTACAACGTGATCCTGCGAGCCGATCCTACAACGGGATCCTGCGAGCCGTAACTACAAGTACACCCGCTACCGTTCCTACAACGACGATTTCAACAACATCTACAACAACAAATACACCTGCATCCTGGTCATTAATCCCACCGGTCTCCTACTCTCCGTATCCTCCGCTTCCTTTTTTTACTTAACCTGTGTTTTATAAAAAACCTGTTCTCATCTCAACCATCCTCATCTTCGTATCATTTTTTTATCGTCTTCACTGTAAATAACTAATAAACTGTTACTACTAAATTTTATCCTGGTTGTTTTCTGTTAGGTTCTGGTTAGGTTCGTATCGTTACACGACAACTTTAAGATAAGGTTCAAATCCTATGAAATGGATCGATTTATTAAACGCTAGTAACAAGTGGGTTATCATACCTAAGCAATAGAATTCAAAAAGCAGAAGTCAACGGTGTTAAATCTGATGGATGGGGTGTAAAAATTGGCATTCCACAAGGTTCTATATTAGGCGCTTTCTTATTCCTGGTATATATTTACGGTCTGCCTTTCGTGGTGGAGAAACTTACTTACATAGTGTTGTTTGCTGACGATACTTCAATATTGAAAGACAAAAAGTAGATTTTGATGATGTTAATTGAGTATTGTCTTTAACCTTGAATTAGTCCACTGTAAATAATTTATTGTTAAACGCTGGTAAAACCAAATGCATCGAATTCTCACTTCCAAATGTCAGGCAAGTTAAAACCAGTTTAGTATTAGCTCAAAGTTCGACTTCCTGCGAAATGAAAAAGTCAAAGTCAAAGTCAAACTTCTTTATTACTGTAAATATTTACATATACTTAGCAAACGAAATTTTTGCATTTCTTCTCTACATTGGACTACTGTTGGAGAAGGAGAGCGTAGAAACTCCCACAGATTGATTTTTAGATCTCTTTTAAAAATTGTTTGTGCTTAACTAATACAGATATTACAATATTAATTATTATGATTAATAAGCAGGAATAAATAATTATAAAATTATTAACAGAAAGGTCTATGTTGAGCTAAATTCCCACAAAGTCCCGTCATTTAAGTAATCTGGTACAGTCGGGCTCTTATTTGCATTATCAGGGAGAAAGATAAGGCACATGCACACTGGAAGCGGTTTAATAATCCAAATGACTACAGTGTCTTTTCCCTTCTAAGAAAGAGGCAAAAGGCATTACAGGATGAGTGCTTTAAATTATTCTTAGGCAGGGCTCAGAAAACTATTAAGAGTGATCCAAAATACTTATGGACATACATTAAGTCTAAAAGGAAAACTAACTCTGGGTTCCATAGTACCATGGTCTCAGGAGGTAGAAGGCTTATTGGAGAGAAAGAGATTTGTGAAGGCTTCAGTCAGTACTTCGAAAAGATGTTTATGAAACCGGCAGATAAATATTCAGACCAGGAAGCTTCGAGTTAATTCTTTTGCAGTTAGTGAAATAGTGTATTTAAGCTAATTGAAAGTCTTGATCCTAACAAAAGTGCTGGGAATGACAGCATACCTCCTAGTTTTACCAAAAGATGTGGTGAATTACTGGCTAAACCCCTCTGTATCATATTTAACAGGTCTATTCGGGAATATTTTATTCCTTCAAAATGGAAAGAAGCCCACATTGTACCGGTGCACAAAAAGGGGTCTAGGTTGGATGTGGAGCATTAGCGTCCCATATCTATCTTAAACACCTTTGGCAAAATGCTCGAAAAGTTTGTATTTGAACATATTTATCCCGTCGTTATGCAGGGTGTCCCAGTAGAGCAACATGGCTTCATCAGGGGACGGTCTACCACGTCCAACCTGGCCGTATTTATAAGTGACGTCCTTCATGGTATGTCCTCTTATGGGCAGGTTGACGCGGTCTATACCGATTTCCAAAAGGCCTTTGATAGAGTGGACCACATCATCCTTCTCGGTAAATTACATTCACTAGGTATACGGGGTGATTTGCTTCGATGGACTGAGTCCTACATAACAAACCACAGGCAGGCCGTAGTTGTTGGTGGTTTCAGGTCGGATTACATTGGCATACCCTCAGGGGTACCTCAAGGCTCCTTGTTGGGATCCCTCCTCTACGCAGCATATTTGTACGACATCACAAGATGTTTTAAAAATGCCAAATTCCTCTTATACGCCGATGATACGAAAATTTACATCAATGTCCGTAATAGCGATGATTTTTTCTTTTACAAGAAGATCTCGAGTTACTGTCTATTATTACAAGAACCGTATTGGCGTCAACACAAATAAATGTGTACACATAACATTCACAAGAAAAACCAATCCAATTTCCTTTGACTACAAGCTAAATAACACTGCAATACATAAATGCAATATCGTCCCAGACCTGGGCGTTATTCTCGACTCAAAATTAACCTTTTCAGCTCATTTTGACCATATAATCAAAAAAGCTTATCAAAATCTGGGTTCCCTCTTTCGCACGTGTAATGAATTTACGGACACTACTTGTATTAAAATTGTCTATTTCGCTTACGTGCGAAGCGTTCTCGAATACTTTAGTCCAATTTGGAACCCACTTTACATAACACATGATATTGCCATTGAAAACATGCAAAAAAGTTTTTAATTTTTTTGAACTACCGCTCCCGGAATTCTCGCGCCGATTACCCTGCGTTATGTGACCGGTTTAACATCTTACCACTAAGAGATAGGCGTGTACTGGCTGACATGTCACTTCTACACGATGTGTGCTCCAGCGCACTAGACTGCCCTAGATTGGTAACAGACATGCTGATCCTTGCTGTCCCGAAGAAACGTACACGACACACGAAAATGTTTTTTGTACCCTCCGATTGCACTAATTATGCCTCTAACAGTACTTACATGTCATAGGATTCCTAGATCTTATAAAAAACGTTTCCCGGACCTTGACCCATTTAGCAACTCAAAAGGTGCATTTAAACGATTAGTTACACTTGAGTTGCTGGATGAAACTTAATCTGTCTCATTCTTACTTTATCATTAGAAACAGCCCCATAAAAGCCCTCCCCCCCTACTTCATTCTGATAACGTAGGTAAATTACACACCTGCTTTGCGCCAGCCGTATGCGAATGCCTAACTATCAGAACTCCCAATCAATAAACTTTCATGCTTATGTTTCTCTGCTGGATCCCCCCCGAAACACGCATGCACACACACACACACACTTACACCCACACATTCACTAACTTGTTGTGTAGTACCTAAAGTATTTAAAAAATTTATGTCTTTTGTATCTTAAGTTCTACATAGTAAAATCCTTAATTGGCTCAATTCTAAGTTTACTTATAAGTTTATTATATTTGAACGGCTGTGGATTTTTGTTAAATTAATAAAATAAAATAAAAAAATAAAATAAAATCTTGAACATTGTGATATCCCTTTTTCGACAAAGTCGCTTTAACATGCTTTTTAAATTGCTCAAAAGGCTATTTCAAAATCTCCAGAGGTATCATATTTGTTAGATAGTTCAGTTACGGAGGTCGGAGCGCGGCACAGTAAGCAAACACGGTGGCTTATTGCACACTGATCGTTTATTCGCCTACCGGCATACATGCTAAGGTGGGGGGCATAATGCTCATACATAACAATCCTTCCCCTTTAATTACAAGAGTATTAAATCTAAGCTTATTCTAACTCTTAAAACTATAACATTTTTTTGTAATCAACTTTTGGTTTAATGCATGATAATGACAACCCGAATGGCCGAGTCGGCAGTGACCCTGCCTACGAAGCCAAGGGTCCCGGGTTCGAGTCCCGGTGGGGGCAAATATTTGTTTGATGAGAAAGGATGTTTGTACCCTAGTCATGGTTGTTTATCTATCTAAGTATAATATTTATCTATATAAGTATGTGTATCGTTGTCTAGTACCCAAGATACAGGGAATCCTAGTTTGGGGCTAGATCAATGTGTGTAAATAGTGTCCAAGGTATTATTATTATTATTATTATTATTAATGCGTTTGGAACGAGTTGTTTCCTGTACGTTGCCGGTATTGGGATCGTCAGTTGAGGTGGCACGTCCCGCAGAGTTGAGGTCCTGCGCTGTGGCTACTGGAGACTCCGGAGTGGCAGGGGCGGGCGCCGGCGCAAGCGCACTCGATGACTCACTCACTTTCTCTCCGCGCGGCGGCGGCGGCGGCGGCGGTACAGCGCTACTAGGTGCACTTTGCGCGCTGCAGCCGAGGGCAGTTTGGACGAGGCCACTGTCATGGTGCAGGTCCGGAATTATGTCGGGATCCCAATCAGTACACGTCTCGTCTTGAGGTGTGACCATGTTATTGTCGTTAGACGTATACATTTGATTTATGTGCCTCGTAACAACGTTGTTCAGGTCAGGAAGACTGATCTGGTACATTACATTACCTATCTTTTTTATAATAATGCCTCTTATCCAAGTAAATTTGTGATTGTTCAAATACCTCTTCAGCCAAACGGTATCATTTGTTTTGTAATCATTTTTATTGAATTTTCCGCCATAACTCTTAGCCTGTAAGGACTGTTTCGCTCTACGGTTAGAGCGAGGTCTGTGGAAGCAGATGATGACGGATAATCATCAGGAATGCAAATGTCTAATCTTGTCCTGAGAGGCCGACCATATATTAACTCCGAAGGTGATTTTTCGGTGGTGCTATTTCTGGAATTTCTGTAGTCAAACAAAAATTTAAAAATTCGATCTTGTGTTATTTTCTTAGAACTACTAGACAATATTATTGTTTTTAGACCTCTCTTTACTATTTTTACAAAACTCTTCGCTTGACCGTTACTTGCGGGATTGTATGGCGGTGAAAAAATGTGTTTAATGCCATTTAGGTTGCAAAACTGTTGAAACTCATGTGAAGAAAACGACGTGGCGTTGTCACTGACCATAACCCTAGGTATGCCTACCCGCGACATAAGTTCATGTAATTTATCAATTACTGCTCTGGAACCATAGTTGTTCGTCATAGGATAGCACTCCACCCATTTGGTGAAAGCATCTACGACAATCAGAAACATTTGGTTGTTGAATGGGCCCAGGAAGTCGAGATGAATTCTGTAGAACGGGGAAGGCGGGTTAGGCCACGGGGTGAGCGTTGCGCGGGGCGGGGAGGGCCTCAGCTGCGCGCACACACTGCACTGAGCGGTCAGCTGTTCTAACGCGGCATCTAGACCAGGAAACCAGAAACGTGAACGTGCTGCACTCTTCATTTTAACTATACCAAAGTGTGAGCTGTGCAGCTCGTCACACACACGTTTCTGTAAGGAGTTGGGAATGACTACTTTGAATCCTCGCATTAGACAACCATTTTCGTAGGATAATTGCTGCCTACATAAAAAGAACGGTTTAATGTAACATTGAGTTTCGGATAGCTTTTTAGGCCAACCATTTTGAATGTGCGATATCACATTCGATAACAATGAGTCATTATTGGTCTCATTTTGTAGTTCAGTCAGCGTGATCGGCAGACTGCCGTCAACCACAAAATGTACATAGGCGGCGCGGTCGTCGAGATCACGTTCCTCATCAGGCGCGCTCTGCAAAATGCCTACCGCGTTAGATAACGGTACTGTTGCCCGAGACAGGTAATCGGCGCTGTTATCAGCGCTGCGAACGTATTGGATCTCATAATTATAGGCTGATAGAAAAATTGCATAACGTTGCAATCTGTTAGCAGAAATCTCTGGAATTCCCCGATGCGGACCGAAAATCGTTAATAATGGTTTGTGATCGGTTTTTAAGATAAACGGATCCGCCCTGCCATACAAATACTGGTGGTATCGCCTAACTCCAAAGATGATGGCTGTAGCTTCTTTCTGAATTTGCGAGTATTTTTTTTCAGCTACCGAAAGAGTTCTCGAACCATAAGAAATTGGTTTTTCAGAGCCATCTTTTTCAATCTGTGAGAGTATCGCACCTAAACCGGTGGGTGATGCGTCCACTGTTAATATAAACTTAGCATTCGGGTCAAAGTGAGTAAGCACTTCATCTGATGCAAGTAATTGTTTAATTTTAGTGAATGCTGACTCGTGGATCGCAGCCCACTCCCATTTCTTGTTTTTCTGCAGTAATTCGTATAAAGGACTTAGTATTGAGGATGCATTACGTACATAATTTCTTTAATAATTTATAAGTCCCAAAAATGATTGCAGTTGTGCAACATTCGTTGGTTTCGGAGCTTCCACTATATCTTTGACTTTATCAGGAGACTTTCTTACTCCATTTTTATCTATGACATGACCGAGATAATTAATTTCATTTTGGAAGAATTTACATTTATTTAATTGTAAGGTTAGGCCGCTGTCTTGTAATCTCTGCATGACTTCTATTAGCCTTTCTCTGTGTTGTTGCTTATTAGCTCCAGTGATGGCAACATCGTCCTGGAAGTATGCTACACCTTCCAGACCGGAAAGCACACTTTCCATGGCCCTCTGGAAGATCGCAGCGGCGCTAGAAAGACCAAACACTAATCTGGTGTATTTGAAAAGCCCCCGGTGTGTGTTTATGCATGTGTAATCCTGAGATAGATCTTGGTCTGACAAACAAACCTGATTGTATGCTTGAGAAAGGTCGATTTGGCTGTACTTTTCTCCCCCATGTAATTTAGAAAAGAGTTCATCTGCTGTTGGTAAAGGGTATTTTTCAACTATTAACTGTTTGTTTAGCGAAACCGAATAATCCGCACAAATTCTAACCCCTCCATCTTTCTTCAAAACCGGCACGATAGGTGAGGCGTATTCCGAATGATTGATTGGTTTCAATATACCTATTCCCACAAGGCGATCAATCTCATCG
This sequence comes from Argyresthia goedartella, assembly GCA_949825045.1. Lineage (NCBI taxonomy): Eukaryota > Metazoa > Arthropoda > Insecta > Lepidoptera > Argyresthiidae > Argyresthia > Argyresthia goedartella. The sequence goes on from OX463820.1 coordinate 36,723,453, forward strand.
TTGATTTTGTCCTTGAGTGAGAAAGCTACTTGCCTAGCTTTAAAAAACAGTGGCCTGGAATCTGGTTTCAGATGCAGTTTGACGTCAAACTTGTTGAAACACCCTAATTTTCCTGAGAAAATATTAGGGAACCTGCCTGCTAAATCTCTCACGATATCGTCACCTTGATCACAATATTTGATGACCGGTGCTATCTCCAAATTAAACATGCGAATGAAATCTCTGCCTAGTAGGGGCGGCCCGCCGTTGTGTACAATGTAGAAATCGAGAGTGTGTGTGTTATTGAGGTATGTGACCGGTAAGCGTGCAATACCTAATGTTTCGATGCTACCGCCAGTGTAGTTAGTTAACTTTTTGTTGCTCGGTGACAAAACCACGCCATTAAAATTGTTCAGATAGCAATTTTCAGAAATCGCACTAACAGCGGAACCGCTGTTGATCTCAAATTCCAGAAAGATACCTGATATTTCCACCTTTTCGGTCATAGGTTTGCCTCTGACGCACTGAATATTATTTAATTGCTTACCGTCATCATCTACCTCCACATCGCAATTATCAACATACAATTAACAACCTTTGAAGATGAGCACATACGCCGTAAGTGACCTCTAAGGCCACATTTTTTGCACTTGTATTTTGAAAAACGGCACTTGTCACTAGTGTGACTAGAATAACCGCACACTGCACATTTTTCACTTTTTTCACTTTTATTTCTTGAGATGCTGAACACGGCGCTGCTGCCGACGTCCTGGGCTACAGAGATGGTGGGTGCGACGCTCCTGGTCGCCTCTCCCGCCGCTTTTCGTGCACAATGCACGCTTTCTGCCAGCTCCACGGCTTTCGCCAATGTGAGCCCCCGGAGGTCCTGAGCGAACATCTTGTCACGCTCGTGTCCTGCTGCCATACCCATGACGAATTTGTCTAGTAGGGCCTCTTCAAGACTCTTGAAATTGCAGTGTGCTGCGAGTCCACGAATCCTACCAGCCCATTTTGTATGAGTTTCACCAGGGCTCTGCACTGCAGCGTAGAAATGGTAACGCTCGGCGAATCCACAACGTTTTGGTTCGAAGTGATCGTCCAAAATTTTTGTGATGACTTCAAATCCGAGGTCTTCTAACTTGCTTGGCAGTGCTAAATCACTTGCTAGTTTGTAGCTGGTCTCGCTGAGTGCGCTGAGCAAGATGGCCCGCCTTTTTATGCCTGCTTTGTCCGAGTCCGACGTGATATCGTTTGCGATGAACCATTGTAACAGTCTTTGTTTGTAGCTTGTCCAGTCATTTGTTTGGTGGTCAAATGAAGAGATAATGCCAAACAGTGAACTAGAAGACATTATTGCGTAGATCCGAGTCGTCGTCACGTGTTAGATAGTTCAGTTACGGAGGTCGGAGCGCGGCACAGTAAGCAAACACGGTGGCTTATTGCACACTGATCGTTTATTCGCCTACCGGCATACATGCTAAGGTGGGGGGCATAATGCTCATACATAACAATATTATAGTAGAGAATGCACTGACCCTTGAAATAATTTCTAACCAGAGTGAGTCTCAACCGGGGAGCAACTAGGCTGTAATAATTTATAATAAGAATTCTTTATTGCACAGAAAACACAATAGAAAAAATTCTAAACAATAATATGCAAAGGTGAGCATATTTCTAAAAATAAATAATAATATGGCTGTAATGTTAACCTAAGAAATATTTCTTAGGTTAACATTACAGCTATCGCTAAATATGGAAAATGTTGTAAGTTTCTTGTGTACATACATTATCTTTTCAAAAATAAATTGACTAAACTCTGATTTTTTATTCCGTAGCATTCTGACATTTCAGATATCATAAGGTTCTTTATGAGGACATTTATTATTTTATTCATTTTGATAGGCACAAAATTGAAACCCGATACTTGATACAAACGTAAACAAGGTACTACCGTTGACGTGAGAGTAATATTTGTTCTGTGGCTATCGACGTTTAGCTGTCAGTGTTGCGTTCCACTGGACACTACTTTACACTTCACAGCCCCACAGCAAATAATTTAAAAGTGTGCACTCAAAAGACCTGCTTTGTCAGATGCATGCAGAATTACTTAACATTCGGAACGTGATTCTACGGAAGTATATGGCGAACAAATTATATTGGTAGATTTCAGCAAAGATATACAAATGCGCTCATGTGTTCTCGGTGTTTGCTGCTATTTGTTGTTATTATCTTGTTAAATTTGTTAAGTTTCTGTTATTCTGTTAAGTTTTTTCTTGTTGACTTTTCGTATTGTAATTGTTCGTTGATTTTTATAAAAATTATGGAGCCACAGCCTGGCCCTTCCCGGGAATAAAATGGATACATTCACTAACAAATAAAATGTATAGACTCAGATCTTCAGACTCGTATTGAAATTGAAAAATGTGCCCGGCCAAAAAGGTTTGTAATCTCTGACAAAAAATGATAGCCGTCAGAATTCTACGGAATAAAAAATCAGAGTTTAGCTACATTTAGCAACTCTATTTATTTAAAAAGCTCTCGTAAGGAGTCTCTTCATTTAAATTATAAATTGCTCGAAAAGTTCTTTTCTGAAAAATAAAAATAGTTTGAAAAATATTTGCTTTCCCCCACAACAAAATACCATAGGACATGACTCTTTTCGCTCTCGATTGTTTGTCGGGATAAAGGTTCGTCTGAAACCCTAGCTGCTCATTGCATCAGCCCCAAAACTCAGCACCATGGCTCCTGCGCTGAGGTCTGTTATCGCGTCATCGATCGCGGGAAGGTTAGGATAAGGATTTTAGAATCTTGCACGAAGTCGTCGATGGGCTGGCAGTGCTATACAGCCATACTTATCGTATTCTGTCGTATTATATTATATTTTGTCGTTTTGTCGTATTTCTCGTACTTATTGTATTTTTACGAAATTGTCGTCTGTCGTTTCTTTCATTTTTCATTTCATGAATAAAATGATGAAATACCTTTCTAATTTTATCAATAAGGAGTTTTCTTGAGGGTCGCCACTCTCATAGCCCTTTGAATATGATGCAGGTCATCATTCCTTTCGTTTTCGTTTAAATAAATTATCCGTTTCGTTGGCGTTATTTGTTGTTAGCTTAGCTTCCGTCTCATTAATGTACGTTAAAATACACTGTATTTTGGTAGGCAGAATGTTCAGGTAAACTGCCTATCAAATCTTAGTATTAATATCAAACACATCGGGCTGTTCCATCTGTCGCAAATGTCACAATATAAATTTATCGTTAGAATTGTCGTTAGTCAATTATAACACCTTTGTCTGCTATCACGAAAACATCCTTTTTCGTCTATCGTGTCGCGCAGCAGACAATATTCTCAAATCTGTCGTTAATATAGTATACAAGTGTTTTGGCGTTAAACTATTTAACGGGATAAGCCTAACCGAACCAGCAAGAAGCAGTGGGACTTCACTCCGCCGAGCCCAGATCCAGGTTGCGATCGTGAAAAGGCTTGCAGAGGCAAAGCAGAGCTGATGTAGCTCTCCAAGCGTGAGTAGCCTGACCCAGGAACGGAGGTAAGTGAAGCTCTCATCTCTCTTTGTTGGGCCTAGAAGTCTATACTGCCACACATCAAACTTACCTTCGAAAACCCTTTTCATTATTGTCATACAGTCCGCTATATAGCTCACCCCCAGCGTATACTATGAAAGTAACAAAAAATACTAGCCTAGATGTAGCCATATTCGTAATTAGTCTGATGTTCCCAACAGCGTAAGCCGCAGAACTTAATTTACCAGCTGGTTTATCTATGTGGGTTTCCCACTGGAATTAGCTATCAATGGTTATTTCCAGAAACTTCGTATCATTTACTAATGATAACGTGCTGCTGTCTAACACTTAACTGGTCTCAAATTGCTTGTTATTTGGAAGTGAGAATTTGATACACTTGTTTTTAACAGCATTTAAGAATAAATTAATAACTTCGAACAAATACTCCATTAACATCATCAAAATCTTCTTTTTTTCTTTCAATTTCTGAGACCAGTGAAGTATCATCAGCAAACAACACTATGCAAGTTCATTTCTCCATCATGAAAGGCAGATCGTTTATATATATATGTATATATCAGGAATAAGAAAGGGTCTAATATAGAACCTTGTGGAATGCCAATTTTTACTCCCAAATCATCAGATTTGACGCCGTTGACTTCTGTCTTTTGAATTGTATTTTTAACTTTTGTTGTTATTTAATATGCAAGTACGATATACTACATTACAGGTACACACCGTTACAGGTATCCAATGCGCTGTACAAAGTCAAATGGTTATACAATGTCAGTATCAATTTAAGTAAGTCGATTTCACAGGTAGGGAACAAAAGGTACAAATTCGTAGAAAACACTACATATTAAATTACATTAAACATTAAATTCAAATAGTATTAAACATTATTAGGTATGTCAAGGGTACTAAAATGTCGGGAAATAAAATGTCAATGCAAAAAATAATAATGATAATAATAATAAATCCAAGACAAAACTTTCACTCATTCATCTCGCAGAACCTGCAACATTCTCGCACTATATGCCTCCACGCATCACCAAAAAGATCAGTCGGTGGTGCTGCAACCAGCAGAACATTGAGGCTCTCCTGCGCCCTTACCAGTGGAGACTAACAGCTGGTGCCTACGCGCGCGGAGATATCTGTCGGGCACGTATAGCGTTAAGTTGGGTGTGGCGGAGGAATTAATAAAAATAATTTATTTAAACGGACAGAGTTCCACTAGGTTTATTAAGACAATAATAATTAAATCTAAAATACAATGATATTTATATCTAAAATAGTGAAGCGTTGACAATTTAGATTATGACGTACGTTGTACATTTTAGGATGATGACTTAGTGCTGACGAATGATAATTGTAAGGGTTGCTCAACCTTAACACCTCCCCCCTTAAGAGAGAAATTATCTGAAGACGTTGAAGACGTATTCGGAGAATTTCGGCTTATACATTTTGTATATAACTTGAATTTAATTAGAAGTGATAACAAGATAATAAAAATGATAGAATAGAGTAAAATTGTCCATACACTTATGTTTTTCACAACATACATATAGTCGTCTGAAATACTTTCACTGACACTAAACTTTGCACTGTTGATAATGTCTTTGATATCACTAAAATCCACGTTTCGGAGGTTGAGTCGTTTGTCTTCTTGTCTGATGCCGTGACGTACTTCTGGTATCTGTACAAACGGTAGTTGAAGATTGATCGTTGAAGTGTTTGTCGGTGTTTTTATTACGACATCTTGTACCTGGGTTGTGCAGTGGTGGCTCGGCCATATTAGAAATGTCCCTTGTATTTTCTGTTTGTAAACTTCGTCTTCACAGTGTTCCGTGATGATTAGTCCTGTTTCGGAGTATATCAGCCAACAGTTTCCGACTATCCTCTGTATCTTCTCTTTTTCCATGTGTATAGGGTGCTGGTGGCATCTGCTGCAGTTGTCCTTTAGCGTCATTATCTCCTCTATGCAGGTTTCGGTAGGGTACTGTGCTAGGTCGTCTCGGAAATACAAGAACTTGTTGTCCTCGGCTTCTTCACACAGGTTCGCTACGGGTCTGTATTTCAACCTATTCACCATTAGGTAGGGGTGTTTGGGAATGATGGTAACGGTTTTTCGGTTTACGGGATTATATATAGGAATGGGAATTATTTTATAATATATATACGTGTTGGGTTTTATTAGCGGTACTTCTACTACAAAAACTAACTTATTCCTGTCAATATATGATTTTAACAAAATATTACGTTCTAACTTAACTAGGTTTTCTCTTGTTACCGGGTAAATTAAATTATCATGTTTCTCAATTTCTATAAGGACTTGCATAAGCTCTGTGGAATATAATATTGACTGATGTAGGGTATGCAACTTGCTGAAGGCAATAGCGGTCTCAGTTTCTTGAACGAAATCATAAATAGTACGAAAGTTATTGGAAATTTGGTACAAGTTATTCATTAATGTAATTATGTTATAACGTCGGCTTTCTGTTTCAAGAAGTGATTGAATCTCAACTGTTTTGTTATCTAAGTATTTAATATTTGAATTCATACTATCTGATAGATTAGTGAATTTATCTAAAGCGTTAACTACTAAGGATACTTTTCGTTCGACTGAATGTTCTTCCTTTTTTAACTGAGATATTTCAAAGTTGTATTGTTTTGCGTCTTCTTCGTCTAAGTTTCCTGAAATGATTTTTACTAACGAACCTAAAGGACTAAATAATGCCCTTTTTACTCTAAAAGTAGGTAAAATCTGATTAATCCTAGTTTTTATTTCGTTTACTAATGATTCAATTTGCTTACATAAACTTCCTAATTCATTTTTATACTCATTATTACTAGTTACTATAACGTTTATCTTATCATACTGTAGTATATTATTATCTACTTTACTTACTACAGTTTCTAAATCTAATGTCTTAAAAATAGTCCATATATTAGTCCTCATCACTGCTGTGCCAAGTTTTATCGGTGTTATTCCCGGATTCTGGTTTAGGTTTTGAAGTTCCAGGCTGCCGATCTGTCCGACTAGTACTAGAAGTACTAGGTTTGACCTGTGGAGGGCGTTTAATATTCTTAATAGCTACCCTTGTTTTTCTCTTCTTTATCTCGACTGGAATAATATTCCTAGATGGTGAGCCTATGACCTTCGCTTTCTCAAAACGGGGTAGATCTTTCGCTTTTCTTGTTCGGGTAATTTTCATAAAGATATCATCGCCATCTTTTATTTCAGGTGGGTCCTCACCTCCTCTTTTTTTTTCTAACTTTAATCTTATCCTTTTGCAGTTTATCCGTTACATATTCATATAATACTTTTAATCGTTTCCTATGATCTTGAAGTAATTTTTGCATTAGGTTTCGTTCCCTATCTATGTCAAATACATTGTTTGAGTCTGTGTTTCCAAAAACGATCTCAAAAGGAGTATAGCTAGTTGCGGAATGGATGGAGTTATTGTACGCCATTGTTGCGTAAATCATGACAGAAGCGACGTCAAGTTCGCTTTTCTCATAATTAGCTAAGCGATAAATCTCAATGATTGTTGAATGGAAACGCTCTACTATTGCCATTGAACTGGGATTATTTGGGGTGCCAATATGTATTTCTATTTTGTATAGATTTAATAGTTCCTTAATCAATTCATTGTTGAACTCGGTTCCAGAATCGCCATTTATTTTCTTTCGTAAGCCGTACATACTGAAGTACTTGATAAGAGCTTGTACTACTTCTGGTGTGCTACGATTTGGGATATTAATAGCTTGTCCTAGCTTACTAAATGCATCGACTATTGTTAAGTAGTATTTCCCTTCGATATAAAGAAGGTCCATAAAAACTTCCTGAAATGGTGCATTTTGAGTTTGAGTTAATTGTATACTTGGTTTTATGGGTTTCCTTTCATACTTCATTCTTTTGCACTGTTCACACGAGTTAATTTAAACTAAAACCTAAGCTGTAACTGTTTCTTTCATGTTCGGCCACCAATAATGTCGTTTGATTTTCGTCAATGTTTCGTTAATACCCCTATGACATGTTTTACCTTGTAACGTACTACCTCTTTGACCATATTGGCTACTGGCGGATTAGCCAGATAAAAAGTACAACTATAGAAATTCGGAAATTCGGGTCTGGAATCTCGTCTGGCAGCTGATTGTTTTTTTTAAGGCAGACATTGTTTGAGCTCTGAAACGTGAGGTTGTATCTTCTGCATCAATAATTTTTAAGTCACGCCTTTAGTTGCGGCGATGGGCTAGTCCCTTTAATACTGTAATGGAGCTGAATGTTTAGTTGCTGTAAAGTGCAGTAGTTGTTATGAAACTTCCCTACTATCCCCAATCCATGGGTAAGCATTGGTTCGTAGTTAGTCTTTCTTATTTTCGTGTATTTTATACTCTATGTATTTCCCTTTTCTATACAGTGTCTATTGGACTGCGGCACTCTTAGATCCTAATTACCCTAGGGCCCTCGTCGGAAGTCTCTGTGTGGGGAGCCGTCGCCTGATAGCTGGGCGCTGTAGCGCTTTTGTATTCCTATCATTCACACTGGTCTCTTTCCAGGGTTCCACGCCGAGGAATAATATCCTCCTGGCGCTAACCGCATAATCACTTGTTGACGTCTGGAGAAGTGGACCAGTTGGATTGAGTCTACCAAGGAGCTGAAATCTACAAATTCCCGGCGAGTCCCTATCCAGCGTTTCAACTATATCACCAATATTCGACTCACGACCCTCTGATTAATAAATGTATCTTGAGCCTGCCAACAATCTCTTTTGGTCAGGTTAGAGTCCCACTGTTTCAATGGCGCCCGGATTAAGGGAATATTGGTGATAGAGTTTTATGTCTGGTCAGAGTAGTTAGGCCATAAGAGCGCCGTAGAACGCTAGATTTCTTTCGTAGCTTGTATATTTTGTTCGTGTTTATTTTTGTCTGACAGGAGTATATTTGATCGTTTATCTGGGTACCTACCTCATTTCTACATTATTTATGGTCGCAGTCTGACGGCCGTTGTCATATTATAATTGTTGATAAATATTTTCCTCCAAATTCTCAGTACGAAAAATAAATTAATAAATTGTGAAGATTTTAGTAGGGAAACTTTTCGGACTATTAAATAATAAATAAGGTTAGTGTTTAACGGCCGAGCGATCTGTGTCTGTCTGAGAGCACCTTCTGTCTGTAGATAGGCTGCGACAGAGTTCTGTCTTATTCAATAGTAGTTAACGATTCCTTTATGTATGTAATAAGTATTTTGACCCTTGTATTCTAAAAACCATCTATATCTACAGCTATGTAAAAGTTCTTTATTGTGTAACGTTACTCTGCAATGTCTGTTACTTTAGCTTATGGCCTCTTGAACTATAATTCTCTACTTTTTTACTCTTTGTTGTAGAATAGATATTCTACTCTATTATTATTTTCTGTACCCACTAACGGTGCAGGAAGTCTTGAACACTTGAGGGAGCTGCCCCTCATGGTGTTATTCTGCGTTACGATAGTAGCTAAGCTATCGGGGCGTTTATGTACTAAGGTTCTTATTTTAGTTCAAGGGATCTTGCTTATTTTTCAACTTCTGACAGTTAGTCTGGGTGTGCATTTGGCTATAATAATGGCACCCTGTGTGTAAGGCTGTGTTTACACGATGTTAGTGTGAACTCTTGTATGAACTTAGTATGAATTCTGATGTCTGATTGTTGGTACGAATGTGTGATGTTTGTATGTAGTTGAGCTAGACTGTTAGTTATATATTTCTCTGACATTGTAGATGGCGAGCTTTAGAGAATTTTATCTTAAGTAGTTAATTTGGTAAGTTAGTTTAGTTTAGTTAGTATCTTAGCGGATTTTATCAGGTAAAATCCTACCCAAACAAGACGGGTATGTAACGTACTACCTCTTTGACCATATTGGCTACTGGCGGATTAGCCAGATAAAAAGTACAACTATAGAAATTCGGAAATTCGGGTCTGGAATCTCGTCTGGCAGCTGATTGTTTTTTTTAAGGCAGACATTGTTTGAGCTCTGAAACGTGAGGTTGTATCTTCTGCATCAATAATTTTTAAGTCACGCCTTTAGTTGCGGCGATGGGCTAGTCCCTTTAATACTGTAATGGAGCTGAATGTTTAGTTGCTGTAAAGTGCAGTAGTTGTTATGAAACTTCCCTACTATCCCCAATCCATGGGTAAGCATTGGTTCGTAGTTAGTCTTTCTTATTTTCGTGTATTTTATACTCTATGTATTTCCCTTTTCTATACAGTGTCTATTGGACTGCGGCACTCTTAGATCCTAATTACCCTAGGGCCCTCGTCGGAAGTCTCTGTGTGGGGAGCCGTCGCCTGATAGCTGGGCGCTGTAGCGCTTTTGTATTCCTATCATTCACACTGGTCTCTTTCCAGGGTTCCACGCCGAGGAATAATATCCTCCTGGCGCTAACCGCATAATCACTTGTTGACGTCTGGAGAAGTGGACCAGTTGGATTGAGTCTACCAAGGAGCTGAAATCTACAAATTCCCGGCGAGTCCCTATCCAGCGTTTCAACTATATCACCAATATTCGACTCACGACCCTGTGATTAATAAATGTATCTTGAGCCTGCCAACAATCTCTTTTGGTCAGGTTAGAGTCTCACTGTTTCAACCTTCGTGGTACTTTAGAATAAACTGACGTTGATCTTCTTCTGACTCTGACAGATTTACCGTACGCTCGGTGTATTCGGTCAAATTTCGTGTTCCTTTCTTGTATAATCTTGTGATAACATTTGAGAATGTTGTCCTAAATATCGGGTCTTCGAAACAAATGAAATATTTGTGTTTAGTATCTACATATTCTTTAAAAAAATCTTTCACTAATTTTTCATTATTGACGGGCATAAAGTCGCTTGCGCGCGCTTGCTCTGTGCAGTTGGTCGATATCACGTGATTTATTGTTGTTATTGTTAAATACAGGGGCGATGGCCTCTTACGTGTTAAAATGCAAGTCCTGCAACATCGTGATAAACGAGTTACTTGCTTTTGTGCAAAACAAAATGGATGTTATGGTGGATGAAAGTTTAGTGCAGATTTGTGCAACGGCTTTTTCTGATGACGAAATCGAAAAAGCAAAAATCCTTCTGTTTGAGTCAGTCTCACAGCAGAAAACTACACGTAGACGTGATGGGAAGACTCAACGCAACCTGGATGACATCATCTGCCTCCTCAGGGAAACGGATCCCGAAGAGATGCCGATCTTCGTGGCCAGGGATCTTGGAAAACTCCCCCCGGTCACATTTGACCATGTAGACGTCACTAGACTTCTAAAAGACATTGTGTTGATACAAAGGGAGCTTGGTGCGATGCAGCAGAAATGCGCAAAGGCGGCGGAAACAGAGTACGTTACTATTCATCAATTTCAACAACTTAAATCCGAGCTCGACGAGATGAAACGACAGTGCATTGTTTCTAATGTCAACACAAAAAGAGGCGCTTTCTGCCTGGAAGACAGCTACCAAAACAATAGTGGCCCTATGGGTTTCCTTGCTGTGTCAGATACTCATCAGCAAGATGCGTCATCAATATCCTCATCATCAAGTCCGGAGGGTAAGCCAACGGAAAAAACACTTTCGCAAACGACTGAGGCGCGCGAGCCGCTGTCTCTGTCTTACGCAAGCGTGGCGGCTGAGACGGCTGCGGTGCCTGCGCAACCGACTAACTCACGCGTGGAGGCCCGTATTAGTACCGCGGTTTCGAACAGTAGGCAACCAGTGGACGCCACCGCCGGTGAGGCCCTACCGCGGTTTCAGACACTAACGGAACCAGCTGTCGGAAACAATAAAAAGGAGCAATCTCAATATGAGCAAGATGGCTGGATAACGGTGGAGAACCGAAAGTCTAAATCTCGTTTTGTAGGAAGAAAAGGAAGAGCCCCTGTTGACCCAACATCTAAATTTAGAGCCGCGGCTCCGAAAATACCACTTTTCATCTACAACGTTTCTTTAGAATCCTCGGAAGTGGATGTCGCTGAGTACATAAAGGCGAAAACTGAGATTGTTGTGTCTCCAGTGCGAGTAGGTATGAAAGAGGAAAAAGAGTACAACTCATATAAAATCTACATACCTAAGGACAAACTACCGGTGTTCTACAACGACGACCTATGGCCAGACGGGATTTTTTTCCGTAGGTATTTTATATTTAGCCGGATGGCTATCAAAGACACTGATAAACTTTTAGCTTCAAGGAGAAACTGAGCCGCAGAACCTGTAAGCTCGCAAGCTTCAACTGTAAGTCCGTGACGCGTGTTTCGGACCATGTCAGAGAGCTATGCTTATCGATGGATGTAATTGCACTGCAGGAGACTTGGCTGTTGCCCCACGACGTACCTTACCTGAGCGGCATCCATCCTGACTTCGCTGCGACTGGAGTATCGGCCGTGGATATGACGGCGGGAGTGTTGCGAGGAAGGCCCTACGGTGGGGTAGCTATTCTGTGGCGTAAAACCGCGTTTGATAAAGTAACTGTTATCAATTGTAAAAGTGTGCGATTGGTGGCTATAAAGTGCGAAGTGGCTAGTCGGTCTGCTATGTTTTTCTCCGTATATATGCCTACGGACTCGAAAGAAAACCTTCCAATCTTCACTGAATGCCTATCGGAGGTGAGTGCCATTGTTGAGGATAACACTGTGGACAATGTGTACGTACTCGGGGACTTCAACGCTCACCCTGGTGAGTTGTTTTGCTATGAACTACTGCAATTCTGTGCTGACCGGAAGTGGATCTGTGCGGACATTGAATCACTAGGTATTGACTCAGACACTTATACGTATATTAGTGACGTACATGGCTGCTGTCGATGGCTTGATCACTGTGTAACTAGTAGTGTAGCATATAAATCTGTTAGTAAAATTGAAGTGCGTTATGATGTGTCATGGTCGGATCACTTTCCCTTGCAGATTGAGTGTGATTTCACGGTTCTTTCACCTAAAATAAAAGTAGCGAATCACACTCCATCTCATGTCATTTGGGGAAATAGAGACGCTGCACAAATAGATATGTACTATAACGTATGTCATAGCCGTTTAAGAGATATAGACTTTCCTCCAGAGCTGAGACACTGCGATGATGGAATATGTACAAATACTGATCACAAAATAATTATAGATAATTTGTATAAACGCATAGTTAACGCATTGAGCGAGGCTGCTATCGGCAGTTACATAGTCAAAAATGTTAATAATAAGAAGAAATACATTGTGGGCTGGAACAGACATGTAGCGGGGCTCCATAGGGGGGCTCGACTTGGGTTTCAATCATGGGTACTCTCGGGAAAACCCGCCAATGGTTCAGTTTATGACAATATGAAAGAGACCAAAAGATTATTTAAAAATAAATTGAAATGGTGCCAGGATAACAATGAGCGTATCAAAATGGACATACTTGCTACTAGTCACGAAGCTAAGGACTTCAAAAATTTTTGGAAACAGACAAACAAGCTGAGCCCCCGGTCGAGTCTGCCTCTGGGCGTGGCGGGTCTGTCTGAAAATATCGACATTGCCAATATGTTTAAAGAATATTTTAATGTAGTGCCTGCAGTTATGCCAACCGCAGGCACTGTAGTGTCAGATGCTCATACCCGGCGGGCAGTTTCAAGCCAATACACTCGCTTCACTATTAAAGAAGTAGATAGGGCGATACGTGGAATGAAACGAGGGAAGTCGCCGGGACACGACGGGTTGAGCGTTGAGCACTTGAAATATGCTGGTGCACATCTGCCTAGGGTTCTTAAGATTTTTATCAACGCCAGTATTGGACACTCCTATCTGCCTGAGGAGCTAATGAGAACTATTGTTGTACCTATCATTAAAAATAAAACAGGTGATGCTAGTGACAAAGGTAACTATAGACCTATATCACTGGCCACTATAACGGCAAAGGTGCTGGACAGTTTGCTTGACAAGCAACTTGATAAACATCTAATCTTGCACGATGCCCAGTTTGGTTTTAGGAGTGGGCTGTCTACTGAAAGTGCCATCATGTGCCTGAAGCAAACTGTCCGGTACTACACAGACAGAAAAACGCCAGTGTATGCCTGCTTTTTAGACTTGTCCAAGGCGTTTGATTTAGTTAACTATAACATGTTATGGAAAAAGTTGGCGACTGAAACTGGCCTACCTGATGAGTACATTGATTTGTTCAAATATTGGTATGGCAATCAACGCAACGCTGTCAGGTGGGCCGGTTCATTAAGTCAAGAATACAGGTTGAGCTGTGGAGTGAGACAGGGGGGGCTGACGTCTCCTAAGCTGTTCAACCTGTTCATGAACAAATTGATCGGGGAGCTCAGCGACACCAAGGTCGGATGTTCAGTCGGCGGCGTCATGGTGAACAACATAAGCTATGCTGACGACATGGTGCTGCTGAGCCCCTCGATTCGAGCCCTCAGGCGGCTACTGGACGTCTGTGGGTCATACGCCGAGTCGCATGGCCTAAGGTACAATGCCAAAAAAAGCGAAATGCTTGTATTCAAGGCCGGCACTAAAAAACCATCTTTTGTGCCTCCTGTCAAATTATGTGGCATCGCCCTGAATAGAGTCGCAAAATTTAAGTACCTAGGGCATGTGGTCACGGAGACACTCACAGATGATCTGGACATGGAGAGAGAGCGCAGGGCGTTGTCGGTTCGCTGTAACATGCTGGCCCGCAGGTTTGCACGGTGCACTAAAGAAGTGAAACTTACACTTTTCAGAGCTTACTGTCAAACCTTCTACACCTGCAGTCTGTGGGTTCGCTATACGCAGAGGGCCTACAGCGCTCTGCGTGTCCAATACAATAACGCGCTGAGGATTGTGTTGGGGCTGCCGCGATACTGCAGCGCCTCATCGATGTTCATGGAGGCAAGAGTGGATGACTTTTTTGCCATCTTGCGTAAGAGAGCAGCCTCTATGATGAGTCGTGTTCGCGGCAGCTCGAACGGGATCATCAGTGCGTTAGGGGATAGGGTCGATAGTCCCTTGCTGAAACACTGGATAGATGTGCACCTATACAAAAATAAAAAATAGTTTAGGTTACCTGTGTGTTAATGTACAAAATATTTTGTCTTTTTATAATTTACTATGGATGTGTACCTATCTGACAATAAATAAATAATAATAAAAAAAATAATAATAATAAAGACTTCTAAAATTCTTTGTTTTTTATTAGAAATATTGTTTACGGAGAAATTATCCCTAAGCCACGTGTGTACTATTATTTGTTTCGGTTTGCAATCAATTGCCTCATTAAGAATAGGGATTCCTTCGTGTTCCCTATTAGAGATTGAGTTTGCAGTTGCCCCATCATCTGAATCTGAAATTTCTATGATCTCCATTTTGTCACTTTCGGAGCCAGAAAAATCTATCGCTTGTGTTTTAACACTCTCAGTATCTGAAATATCCATTATTTCTACCTGTGGTCTAGGCTTTCTAACGGTCACATTTCGTTCCAATTCTTCAATAATTTCCTGGACACGGTTCTCGTCTGCATCTACTTTTACTAAAATTGAATCTAAGTCGTCCTCTAATGCGTTAATCCTAACTCGAGAAAGGGCGTCAGCTTTAGTATTTTGCTGCCCTTTCTTATACTTAATCTCGAAATCGTACTCTTCTAATCGTAGGCGCCAACGTGTGAGTTTGCTGTTTGGCTCTTTGAGTGAATACAACCATGCCAAAGGTCTGTGGTCAGTGTAAATAACAAACTTCTTACCGTAAAGATACGGTCTAAAATGTTTTACGGCCCATACTACCGCCAAAAGTTCTTTTTCGATCTTACTATATCTACTCTCTGTATCGCTTAACGTCCTACTAGCATATGCTATAGGTTTGTCTGAACCTATAGTGCCTTTTTATTTATTTTATTTATTTATTTGTTTGTTGATGTTTCACAGCATAAGTAATTAATTCGATAAAAATAACACTGATATAAATGGATAATGCCAATTACGAAACATATCCTTTATAAATTGTGATGAGGATTTTTAGATCATAAAACATATGTATAAAAGGTAATTTTACATTATATATAATAAGGTATGTGTTTGTATATGTGTATGTGTCTGTGTGTGTGTGTATGTGTGAGAGAGAGAGAGAGGGTATGTAATATGTGTGTGGATATGAGGTTTTTCTATGTCAAATGAGAGAGTTCAATTTCCTTGAATAAATGTTATTGATTTTTATTTATTTTTGATGATCAATTATCTAATTTGATTGACCTTATCTTCGCACAAACCTGTGATATAAATTGAGTCCGGTTCAGGTAAAAGACATCGGCCCCCGCAAAGTGTTTCTCGTACATATCAATGCTCCTATTTAGCGGTGAATTGGAGGCATAGTTGGTGCGCGCGCGCTCGTACCCAAGCAGCGCCGGTGTGTGGCGACGCGACCGCGCTGGGGCGATGCGCAGCAGCACTGACCTCACCAGCCACTCATTGTCCAGTCTGTTGTTGATGACGTCATGAAGAAGTTTCTGATCTGCCAGCATCCTCCTGCTCTCCAGGGAAGCCATAGAATGTCGAGTAAGGCCCTCATCATAGTCCACCGAAGACCCGTCATATCTAATCTGGAGTTGCCTCATGAACGCTTTCTGAACCGACTCAATTCTGATTTTATGCGACTTGTAGGATGGTGACCATACCGGCGACGCATATTCCAGCACACTGCGAACGTAGGCGAAATAAAGTAATTTAAAAGCAAGTGGTGAACGCAGCGGCCTCGTCACACGATTTACGAATCCAAGCATTTTAAAAGCTTTCGCTATAATATGTTCGTAATGAGGTATGAATAAAAGTTTAGAGTCCATTATAACCCCAAGATCCCTAACCTTGGAGACACGTTCAATGGGGTGGTCATTTAGAATATATTGGTGTGTTAGATTAGATGTTTTTCTACTAAACGTGATTAGTTGACACTTTTTGGGATTTAGATCTAAGCTGTTGAGACTACAGTACTCGCAAAGTCGGTCCAGATCTTCCTGCAATCTGTGGCAATCTGAGGAACTTGATACGGGCATAAATATCTTGGTGTCGTCGGCATACATAAGGCAACTGGCGGATCTAAAACAAGATGCTATATCATACAGACAGACATTGAATAGAAGTGGCCCCAGATGGGATCCTTGAGGAACGCCTGTGGGGATTGGAGCAAATCGCGAGCAATGGCAGCCAATTCGGACAGCTTGACTACGGTTACGGAGGTAAGACTCAAACCATCTGAGCAGATCTCCATGTACACCGACTTGTTCCAGCTTAAAAAGGATGATGTCATGCCTCAGCCGATCGAAACACTTAGAGTAATCGGTGTATATAGTATCGACCTGGTAGCCCTTATCCATAAAACCGGTCACTGATCCTACGAATTCTGCCAAATTTGATGTAGTAGATCTTTTACGCATAAAGCCATGCTGGGCCGGAGGAATACTACGCGCTAAAATTGGATACACCTGATCATGGACTATAAGTTCCAGCAGTTTACTAAAAACTGGCAGTATTGAGACCGGCCGATATTGTTCTGCTTTGGTTTTTGGACCACCTTTGTGTATGGGTACAATATAAGCCATTTTCCAACGTATGGGGAAACACCTCTCGTCTAGTGACCTCCGGAACAGCATACACAAAGGGACGGCGAGTTGATCGGCACAATTTCTAATGAAAATCGGTGGGATCCGGTCGTGCCCTGCGCCCTTATTAGTGTCAATGTTTTTGAGGTACTTACGGACAAGATTGTTAGTTAATTCAATGGCATCCACACAGCTCAGATCATTTGTGCCGCCAGAAGGTGGTGAATAGCGGTGGTTCGAGTCCACATACACAGACAAAAAATATTCTAGAAAGATCTCACAAGCCTCCTGAGCACTGTTAGCCGTTTTGGCGCCATACGAGATCTGCGCCGGGAAACCATGATCACGGCGCATGTCCTTAGCGAAGCGCCAAAACAGTTTGGGGTTGCGGACTAAAGCCTCATTGGTTTTTAGTACAAAATTATTCCAACATTGTCGCTGAAGCTTCTTGTGCCGCTTCCTCAGCAACGAAAAAGAGTCGTAGTCGAGAGGGTTACCAAATCTTTTCCATTTATTGTGAAATTTGTCTTTTTCTGCAACTATATTAATAAGCGATTTGGAATACCAGACCGGATAGCCCTCGGGATTTCCATAAGTATATGGAACATATTTATCTATAAGCTTATTCAAAATTTTGTAAAAAGTATCCATGGCTTCAGTAAGTGTACATTTGTTTAAAATAGTAGACCAATCTTTAGTGGCAAGTTCGTTGCGGATCGCTGTGTAATCAGCCTTTTTAAATCTATACATTTTAATGGGGTGAGAGCGTAACAATGGTATGCCAACGTTTGGGAGCTCGATGTTGAGTGCGGGATGATGAGGCATATCTTCGCGAGTGAAAGGGTCACTCGCACGCACCACAGAAGCATCAGTGTTACTAAAAATTAAGTCCAAGAGCCTGTTATTTCCATTCAGCACATTACTATATTGGGTCAGGTCAGACAGACAAATATCGTCAATAAACCGCTGCTGACTTTCTCTAATGGTACCATACGGAGTGAGACCATAACCAGCGGTACGCGGTCTCCATGATATGTCTGGTAAGTTAAAATCACCCAGCAGTAGGTAGTCATTATCCGGACAGCAGTGGCGAATGTATGCGGAAAGGTTGACCAAAAGTGCGTCATGTTTAGCGCCAGAGCCTGGTAAATAGATACAAATAATATGTAGATCTTTATTAGGACGAACCGACGACTTGGGCACCACGACATGAACAATTTCCAGTTGAGCATACTCATGCGCATGTGTGGGTGGCGGCAGTACACGGGCGGCGGATAACTCACGCCGCGTGAGTAGCATTACCCCGCCGCCCGTGTAACTCGCCGGACGCGCCCCGACACCACCTCCCCGCTGACGCAACACCTCATTCGTCGGGCGGTCAGCACGGTGGACGTCATAACGAGGCTCGCTCACCTCAGAGTCTAACACTCCATCTATCAGATTAGTTTCGCAGATGCCGACCACATGATAATCGTTTCTGAGTAGGCCCTGAACGAAAGCCGACGTCTTACCCCTGATACCGCGAGAATTCTGAAAATATATCCTTAGGCCTTTTCAACATGAGATACAATCAGAGCTATATTCTGCTTGCCTATTAGGCAACAATGTAAGCGCAAGATATGTGATATAATGAGATAGTACGAAGATTGGTCCAATTTGATGAACGTAAGCATAGGAACTCGGGTGTGTTGGTAATGTGCATGTGTGTATGTTGTGAATAGCATATAATATGTAGGTAGGTGTGTTGTTAAATGTGATTTAGGTTCATAGGTACCGGGTGATGGGATGATAGATTTGTAGATACAGACTGATTGAGGACTCATGTAACAGTAAGCGTCGAGGCCGATGCCGCTGGGTTTGTGCGCTGAGTTGGTGCTTTGCTTGAGGGTTTTATGTGTGACAGTTGGGAGAGGTTTTCGATACGTATGGCCGGGTAGTTGTCGTCTTGACGTAAAAATATCTTCGCATTGCGAGTCCATGAGTAACGAAACCCCGCTTCTTTGCCTTTCGCTTTAGCCTGTTTCAGCAAGTTCTTGTTCTCGGCGGTCAGGTGTTCATTCACGTTTATCTTCTGACTCTCTCCAGTAAACCCGATGTCCAGGGTGGTGATGCCGCGCTGCTTACGGACTGCACTGATAATCTTGTCCTTTTTGAGAGACGAATGTAGTTTGGCAATTATTGGCCTAGGGTGGCCGTTGTTATTGCGTGTGGCTATTCGAACAGCTGAGCCTATATCTTCCGTCCTCAGCTCCAAGCCAACGGCCTTTGCGATCGACACGACGATGCTTGAAGTAACCTCGGACTTGCGCTCTGGTACACCGAAAATCTCCAAGTTGTTGAGACGGCCCCTTTGTTCCAATCGATTTATTGTCGATTTTAGGTCGGTCGTCGAGCAGGTAATTTCGGTGACGTCGCTCTTTACCTTTTCCACTTCGTTCAGCAAGCCCTCGAGTTTACAAATTCGGGCCTCAAGTTTATCGACACGGTCGGATGTGAAGTCAGCTGATTCGACCAAGCCTTGGACTTTATTGGCCAGTATATCCACGTTGTCCGTTAGATTCGAGATAAGCTTCATAGACTTATCTACTTTACTTTCTATTATTGTGCGATGACTCTTAAGTTGGTCCAATAGGTCATCTTTGAATTTGTCCCATTGTTCAGCCTGTTTCTGTGTGAAGTCGGTTAACGCCTTTTCGACGAGTAAGTGCATCTGGTCCAGTTATAAATCATTTGAAGGTGAGGCAGTGGAGGTGGTGTTTACGATAGTGGGAAAGGCCCTCGCCACGGCCACAGGTTGAGCGCGGCTGCCAATGTCAGCTGATGTGCCTTTGTCTTGACCTTGGGCTGGTCCGGCCCCGTTGCTCATTGCCACCGCCGCCGCCGCCGGCGAGCCATTCGCAATCGCGTTGGGCCCCATCTCACTGCAACACTTTCCGACCCAGCTATTCTTCTTGGCAGCCCTAATCTTCCTAAATACGTTCTCGTTGATAGCTGCACAGTTGAAGTGAAACAGCAACTTACACGACGAACAACTGATGCCTTCATTGTCGTAGATAGGCGATTGACACTATGAGCACTGCATTTCAGCTACCGATAATACCGGTCAATTTAATTTATAAGTATTTAATTCCGAGTGTGCCTCGTACCTGGTGATGTGATGTGATGAGTGGAAGTGATCCTGTGTCTGAAGTGCCTTGGTGTAGTGACCGTTAGTGACTTGCACACGGTGTATCAGGAAAGCCCGAAGATGTAACGCAGGTATTTTGGTGTCACTGTGTTATCCTTGGTTAATGGATATAATATGCAATAATGCAGTGTTATTTGACTGTATTAATTAAATTATTTGATTAATTCAATGCAAGAGAACATAATGATACGTGTTGCTTTAAGTACCCTCGAAGAGAAAAGGACAGCCCCGATAGCAAAGTTGGATGCATCGGTGGTCACTACAAACGGTTTTTCGAAATCTGGAAACTGTAAAAGAGGTGCGTTTGTTAGCAGCTTCTTACAAGTTTCAAAACTATTTATGTAGTCTTCATTTAATACGATCTTTTTCCCTTTAAACATGCCGTGAGTGGTCTCGTGATTTTGGCAAAATCTTTGATAAACTTCCTGTAGTAACCTATCAGCCCTAGAAAACTTTTAATTTCTGTAGCTGTTTGGGGAATTGGATACTTAAGTACTGCTTCTATTTTGTCGTTATTTGGTTTAAGACCCTCGTTCGTGATTGTGTGTCCTAAATACAAGACTTCTTTCCTAAGGAAGTGAGATTTATCTAACTGAATTTTCAAGTTAGTCTGGCGGAATCTATCAAAAACAGCTTTTAATTTCTCTATGTGTTCTGGCAAGCTTTTTGAAAAGATAATGACGTCATCAAGGTAAACAAGGCAATGCAAACCTTGTAACCCTCTTAAAACGTTGTCCATTGCTCGCTGAAAGGTCGCAGGAGCAGTTTTAAACCCAAACGGCATTCTATTGAATTCGTTATGCCCGAATGGTGTACTGAAAGCAGTTTTTGATTTATCTTCCTCTTCTACTTCTATCTGATGGTATCCGCTCGCGAGATCTAGCGTAGTGAAATACATACTCTTCCCAAGCATGTCAAAAAGATCATTGATGTTTGGTAAAGGGTATTTGTCATCAGTAGTGATATCGTTTAAACGCCTATAATCGACTACCATTCTCCAC
Organism: Argyresthia goedartella; assembly: GCA_949825045.1. Lineage (NCBI taxonomy): Eukaryota > Metazoa > Arthropoda > Insecta > Lepidoptera > Argyresthiidae > Argyresthia > Argyresthia goedartella. The sequence continues at coordinate 36,744,705 of OX463820.1, forward strand.
TTTTGTTCCCCTGAGGCATCCAACTTTTTGGGCACCAGGTGGACTGGGGCGCTCCAAGGCGAGTGTGATTCTTGCACAATATTATCTCGTTGCATTTTTCCTACTTGTCTTTTTATCTCTTGTGTCTGGACTAGGGGTAGTCTGTGTGCCTTTAAATTAATTGGATCCTCGTTTTTTGTTCTGATTTTATGTTTCACCTGATTACTAAAAGACAGAGGTATGTCTTCACAATAGAATATGTCTTTATATTCTCTACAAGTTTGATCTATCATCATTCTTTCTTCCTCGTTCATATGGTCTAACCTAAGCTTACTATCTAAATTATCGTCTAGTAATCTCTCGACGTCCTGATAGCTTCCTGTTGGATTCAGAGATGTTGAGTTGACGTTGTGTGATTGTTGTTGAAATAACTCTATCTTGAAAGGGGCCGTAACTGTTATTTTTTTAAGTACATCGGTTGTATTTTGAATTACTGTCGTTGCGTAACCGTTAGTACATTTTACTATAGCGGCCGGCATTCTAACTCCATTATTGAATTGGGTATAATTTAGAATACCCTCTCCGTTTAACAAGTAGACTGGTAATTTGACTCTCATTTCGCATCGAGGAGGTAGGTTATACATCTCTCTCGTGGGTGGCGAGTAAATGATAGGTATTTTACTAGAGTCCGTGAACAAAGTTTGAGATTTCATGTCGATCTTGGCATTGAGTTGTTTCAATAAATCACTTCCTATTAGACCATCGTACCGTTCATAAACCGAATAAATATAAAACTTATGTTTATGGCTGCATTTAAATATCTTTGGCAAGTCAATGTAGGCTACCTCACTGTGTTGGCTTGATGCGTGGGTGCTTATGACTTCGAAAGACTCTTTCTGCTTATAACTTGCGTAATATTCGTTTGCCACTTTCGGACTAATAAATGATCGAGTGCTGCCCGTATCTATCATAAAAACGGCATCTAGTTCTGGTATGCGAATATGAGGCATGTTCAAAAGCTTATGACAATTAAGTTTTATACGTTCCCTATCTCGGAGGCTTCCGTATAAAAAAATTCCACCGGCTCACTGTACGAGACAGAATTTTGACTGTCTTTCGTACATTGTTGCGAGTTACATGGTTGAACATCGTTATTATTTTCTGTGTAATTATCACGTCTAGAACTCGCTGTTCGAATCGTAACATCGGTGTTTGACCCCGAAGGTATAGGTGACGCATGATATTGCATCGGAGCATTGTCCGCATAGTGCTGACGCTGCGCTTGTACCGTCGATGGCACTGACTTATTAAAACGCGGCGAATTATTATAAGTGTTATCGTTAAATCTATTATTAGCCTGCTGCTGTCTATTGTTTCTAAATTGGAATGAATTATTTGTCGAGTTCTGCGCACTGTTTTGCATGTGAGTAGATGCATTATTAGGTGCATGTGCACCTGGTACTCGTTGCGAGTTGTCGTACCGTGGAGGGTTATATTGAGCGGATTGATTTGGCCTTACTGATTGATTGCTACTTGAACTGTTATTGGGTCCATTCCTGTTTGGATTGAATCGCGGACCGTTCTTTGCATCGTAATCTGTTTGGAAGTTTTGTTCCTCCAATACCACTTTCAAAGCATCCTCCAGGGTAGTAACATTTCGCAAGCGTACTAGCCTAACTAAGTAAGACGGCAAATTGAAAAGAAAAACATTCAGCGACATATTATCGTAAATGTGGTGTTTAGCTTGGCGTAAATTCACGTCACTGATGGTTTCATTAATCTTCGCGAATAATATACTTCTCAAATGTTGGATTCTGTGACAAAGATCGCAATAACCTTCGTTTCTATTTCGTTTTAATGCTTCCAGTTCCATGGCCAAACATTCTTCGGACCTTGGATCGCCGAAGTTTTGGCCCAATAAATGTTTTACCTCATCCCATGTATTAATGCTTTCTCGTTCCCCAACTAGTTTAGCTGCTTCCCCCGAAAGCCTACTAGTTATAACATGGAACAAGTACTCGTTTTGCAAATTTCCCCCTTGGAAAGTGTTTAGGATGTAATCGCATTTCTTAACAAACAGTGGTAATAATCTGGAGTCCCCATCGTATACTGGAATGATCTAGACCATTTCCATGGGTACTCTCACAATATTATCCATCTTGAACGATGAGAAAAAAAAACCTATCAAAACTAAAGACTTCTAAAATTGACTACTAACACTATCTAAATTGTTATTCGAGAAAATGTGAATTCCCAAATAACAGCCTACCTACACGACTTTGTTATGACGTTTTCTAATTCCTAACAACACGTATAGATATTATGAACGAAAGGAAATACGGAATGATAAGGAATGGTGAAAAGGTGTACTCACAATCCCGTCGCTCCCATGTCCTTTCGGAATATTGCTTGTTTGCCGAAGTGTCCTCTGGTCCTGATCCTCTCCTGGCCCGATGTTTGGTCCTGGTCCTGGTCCTGGTCTCGTTCCTGTGACGTCGCCGCTTGACTCCTCAGGAACTACGTTCGCCTCTTCTTAATATATTTATTTGTTCGATAGATTCAACTTAACCGTAGAAACGGACGATGAATATGGATTCAACTGTTGAAATCCTACCGGCTGCGCCAATTAAGTTGGGTGTGGCGGAGGAATTAATAAAAATAATTTATTTAAACGGACAGAGTTTCCACTAGGTTTATTAAGACAATAATAATTAAATCTAAAATACAATTATATTTATATCTAAAATAGTGAAGCGTTGACAATTTAGATTCTGACGTACGTTCTACATTTTAGGATGATGACTTAGTGCTGACGAATGATAATTGTAAGGGTTGCTCAACCTTAACACGCGCATACCGTACCGACAAGCACGGCGCAGTCACTGTCGACTCGCAACAATTGACGCACAGTCAGAAGTTGCTCGGTGTTACGTCCGATCTCTAGTGAGTTGTATCCGAGCATACCCTATATAAAAGCGGATTGCTTAGGTATGATCTTAGTACATCCAACGCTTTATTCCTAACTCTATTTTTTATTTTATTAATAGCGTTTTATTATCAACACAATCAAATGCCTTTGACAGATCCACCGGGTACATCCATGCGTGTATGCTTATACCTGCCTAGTCACGGATCCGGCATTCAATTTGAAGACGAAGTTGGGAGCCAATAGCCGGTAAGGCTGATCCGATCCGGCAGGATTATTACGTATCTTGCAAACAGAATGCAATCGACAAAAATTGCGCAATTTCTGCTGTCAAAAGTCACTTTCTTATCATGCAAGAAGCAATAGCGGAGCATAGCAATAGGTCAATTGTGCTGCCTCTAGAGAGTAATCACAAAACTAAAAAGTGCACCAAAGTTTTGTATTACGTAAGTCTTATTTGACAGCAAACGATAGCAGTGCAAACGCAATAAGAAACGTCAAACAGCGACAGCCCAAACACTGATCGCATGACGAATTGCTGTACGATTGTTTCAGTTTTTAAAAGGAATTTAATTTATTTAACGAGCAATGGCACGCGCCCTGTTGATTTTAAATGCCCTAGAAGACGAAGAGAGAAGGCATCTTGTACGACATATAGGTATATGATGTAATAATACGACTTAATTTTTGGATAAACATTCTTATATTTTCAAATTGGTTTACAAAAACTTGTTTTGCGCTAAAAGGAAAAATTAAAAAGAAAATGCACACGCGATAGACAGCAAATTTTTATAACCTCAAATCAAAAGTCACAACAATGCAAGCAAACTAGGTCTGTGAAACAAACAATCCAACTAGTTCTCGATTGCTCCGTCATTGCTAGTGGCACCACTTTCTTAGGCCAGAAGTGAATGATTGAACGAAAGAAAAAAGAAAAGTGCATTGGTGTTGCAGTTGGCAGAAAGCAAACGGTTAGCGAGCGATCGCTTTAGATAATACGAATTTGGTTTGACATATTGCAACTGATTGTGCGATGACTGCGCAATCACTGCGCAGTAGTTGCTGATTACAGAATTTTAGATAATAAGCCCGACAGATGTCACTTCAAGGAAAATTATTCCGTGTGGTTTTCCCTATTCCAAAGCTCTAACCAAGGCACAAAATAACCGGCGGGTTTATTATCTAAAATTCTGCAATCAGCAACTACTGCGCAGTGATTGCGCAGTCATCGCACAATCAGTTGCAATGTGTCAAACCAAATTCGTATTATCTAAAGCGATCGCTCGCTAACCGTTTGCTTTCTGCCAACTGCAACACCAATGCACTTTTCTTTTTTCTTTCGTTCAATCATTCACTTCTAGGCTAAGAAAGTGGTGCCACTAGCAATGACGGAGCAATCGAGAACTAGTTTGCTTGCATTGTTGTGACTTGATTTGAGGTTATAAAAATTAGCTGTCTATTGCGTGTGCATTTTCTTTTTCATTTTTAGTTTTCCTTTTAGCGCAAAACAAGTTTGTGTAAACCAATTTGAAAATATAAGTATGTTTTTCAAAAAATTAAGTCGTATTAATATATCATATATATGCCTTCTCTCTTCGTCTTCTAGGGCATTTAAAATCAACAGGGCGCGTGCCATTGCTCTTTAAATAAATTAAATTCCTTTTAAAAACTGAAACAATCGTACAGCAATTCGTCATGCGATCAGTGTTTGGGCTGTCGCTGTTTGACGTTTCTTATTGCGTTTGCACAGCTATCGCTTGCTGTCAAATAAGACTTACGTAATACGAAACTTTGGTTCCACCTACATACAGAATACACTTTTTAGTTTTGCGATTGCTCGCTAGAGGCAGCACAATTAACCGATTGCTATGCTCCGCTATTGCTTCTTGCATGATAAGAAAGTGACTTTTGACAGCAGAAATTGCGCAATTTTTGTCGATTGTTTTCTGTTTGCAAGATACGTAATTAGCCTGTGGATTTCTAGACTCAACCATCTTAGGTATAACTTGACCTTTGGTCATCGGCCCGAGTATTATATTTTGATACGAATAAGTTTATTCGAAATTTTATACTGACTAGGGATACAATGTATGTACCTGCGTCATCTAAGCGACAGATTGCCAAATTATTGGCATACAATATTTATGACCCTGTTATTGTTGAGAAAATAACTTGGATGCCAGTAGGAAATGACGAATGTAGAAATAATTATACTAAACCTTTGTAAGCTTAGGTTTTAAAAACAGCCAAGACAAATGTAAGTAAATTAACCTTGACTCCCCATTTAAACTGTCAGGGCAGACAACAGAAAAGTCCACTATAAAGCAATTGGTTTTAGTCAATCAGAACTTACAAGGTGGCTTTTCTAGCAAATTACTAAGGCCAGAACTATTCTTGGAGCAATACAGAGTAGAAATACTATGCCTAGTGGAACACTGGCTGCTTGAGTACTGGCTACTTGGCTCAAATTAATTTCTCTGTACAGAACTATCAAGTAGCCAGTTGCTTCAATAGAAAGTCTGCAATACACGGAGGATCTTTAGTACTTGTTAAAAATAACCTAAAATTCAAAGTGCGCAAGGATATTATCAGACTTTCTGTTGAGAAAGTAATAGAACCACCGTGTGTTGAACTTGGTAGACACATTGAAGTAAGCGTATACAAACCCCCTACCAGTGATTATGGTATATTTGAATCAGTATTGGATTATGTCTTGAGAGTAGCTTCTAGTTGTAACAAAGAAGTAGTCATTTGCGGTGACTTCAATATAGACTTGCTGGTGGACTCCCCGTTGCATACTAAATTAATAATATTTTTTAAATCATTAAATTTAGTCCACATCTTCACAGATCCCTCAAGAATAACTGAAACTACTGCAACCTGCCTTGATAACGTCTTCTGTGGTTGCAAAATTTTGAAGAATTGTACAGTAAATTGTTTAAAGTTAAACCCTAGCTAAAACATTCGAAAAATTGGTACATAACAGAGTATATCCCCTTTTGGAACCATTCCTTGATCCAAAACAGCATGGCTTTGTCAAACTCCGCTCCACTCTCACGAATCTACTTATTTACTCCAACGATCTCTTTGAAGCCATGGATCAGAATGTCGCAATGGACTCCGTATACACCGACTTCAAGAAAGCATTTGACAAAGTCGATCACTTGCTGCTTCTTAAAAAACTGGCATACAATGGAATCAAGGGAGACTTACTGAGATGGTTTGCATCTTACTTAGAAGACAGGCACCAATCTATCGCCCTTAATGGCAAACTGTCAAATGCAGTTTTGATAACTTCAGGCGTTCCTCAAGGATCTATCATAGGCCCATTTCTTTTTGTCATTTTTATCAATGATATAGCACAGTGTTTCCAACACTGTAACTACCTACTGTACGCGGATGACCTAAAGGTCTATAGGGAAATCCATTCCGACATGGACACCGTGTTGCTCCAACAGGACCTGGACAGACTTGACGCTTACTGTACCGTTAATAGTATATCCCTAGCATACAATAAGTGTCAATATATAAGATTCACAAAACAGGTGATAGAGCGTAATACGCGTGAATATCATATAGGCGGACATGCATTGCAAAGGGTCACATGTATTCGGGACCTTGGCGTCTACTTTGATGCAAAGTTGACCTTCGATGCACACATCGCACACATAACTAAGAAAGCTTATCAGATGCTTGGATTCCTCATGCGTACAACTAAGAGCTTTAAGAAACCCAAGTCCTTCCTCACGATTTACGGCTCTCTCGTTCGTTCCCATCTTGAATACGCATCCCCTATCTGGAATCCTTTCTATGCAACGTATGATGCACAAATTGAAATGGTACAGAAGAAGTTCCTCCGTAGTCTCAATTACCGTGTCAGGGCTCCAAAGAGGTCATATGATATCCTGCTTACAAACTACAGACAGACGTCCCTCCACGATCGTCGCACCCTCGCGGACGCCGTTGTTCTTTATTATCTAAAATTCTGCAATCAGCAACTACTGCGCAGTGATTGCGCAGTCATCGCACAATCAGTTGCAATGTGTCAAACCAAATTCGTATTATCTAAAGCGATCGCTCGCTAACCGTTTGCTTTCTGCCAACTGCAACACCAATGCACTTTTCTTTTTTCTTTCGTTCAATCATTCACTTCTAGGCTAAGAAAGTGGTGCCACTAGCAATGACGGAGCAATCGAGAACTAGTTTGCTTGCATTGTTGTGACTTGATTTGAGGTTATAAAAATTAGCTGTCTATTGCGTGTGCATTTTCTTTTTCATTTTTAGTTTTCCTTTTAGCGCAAAACAAGTTTGTGTAAACCAATTTGAAAATATAAGTATGTTTTTCAAAAAATTAAGTCGTATTAATATATCATATATATGCCTTCTCTCTTCGTCTTCTAGGGCATTTAAAATCAACAGGGCGCGTGCCATTGCTCTTTAAATAAATTAAATTCCTTTTAAAAACTGAAACAATCGTACAGCAATTCGTCATGCGATCAGTGTTTGGGCTGTCGCTGTTTGACGTTTCTTATTGCGTTTGCACAGCTATCGCTTGCTGTCAAATAAGACTTACGTAATACGAAACTTTGGTTCCACCTACATACAGAATACACTTTTTAGTTTTGCGATTGCTCGCTAGAGGCAGCACAATTAACCGATTGCTATGCTCCGCTATTGCTTCTTGCATGATAAGAAAGTGACTTTTGACAGCAGAAATTGCGCAATTTTTGTCGATTGTTTTCTGTTTGCAAGATACGTAATTAGCCTGTGGATTTCTAGACTCAACCATCTTATGTATAACTTGACCTTTGGTCATCGGCCCGAGTATTATATTTTGATACGAATAAGTTTATTCGAAATTTTATACTGACTAGGGATACAATGTATGTACCTGCGTCATCTAAGCGACAGATTGCCAAATTATTGGCATACAATATTTATGACACTGTTATTGTTGAGAAAATAACTTGGATGCCAGTAGGAAATGACGAATGTAGAAATAATTATACTAAACCTTTGTAAGCTTAGGTTTTAAAAACAGCCAAGACAAATGTAAGTAAATTAACCTTGACTCCCCATTTAAACTGTCAGGGCAGACAACAGAAAAGTCCACTATAAAGCAATTGGTTTTAGTCAATCAGAACTTACAAGGTGGCTTTTCTAGCAAATTACTAAGGCCAGAACTATTCTTGGAGCAATACAGAGTAGAAATACTATGCCTAGTGGAACACTGGCTGCTTGAGTACTGGCTACTTGGCTCAAATTAATTTCTCTGTACAGAACTATCAAGTAGCCAGTTGCTTCAATAGAAAGTCTGCAATACACGGAGGATCTTTAGTACTTGTTAAAAATAACCTAAAATTCAAAGTGCGCAAGGATATTATCAGACTTTCTGTTGAGAAAGTAATAGAACCACCGTGTGTTGAACTTGGTAGACACATTGAAGTAAGCGTATACAAACCCCCTACCAGTGATTATGGTATATTTGAATCAGTATTGGATTATGTCTTGAGAGTAGCTTCTAGTTGTAACAAAGAAGTAGTCATTTGCGGTGACTTCAATATAGACTTGCTGGTGGACTCCCCGTTGCATACTAAATTAATAATATTTTTTAAATCATTAAATTTAGTCCACATCTTCACAGATCCCTCAAGAATAACTGAAACTACTGCAACCTGCCTTGATAACGTCTTCTGTGGTTGCAAAATTTTGAAGAATTGTACAGTAAATTGTTTAAAGTTAAACCCTAGCTAAAACATTCGAAAAATTGGTACATAACAGAGTATATCCCCTTTTGGAACCATTCCTTGATCCAAAACAGCATGGCTTTGTCAAACTCCGCTCCACTCTCACGAATCTACTTATTTACTCCAACGATCTCTTTGAAGCCATGGATCAGAATGTCGCAATGGACTCCGTATACACCGACTTCAAGAAAGCATTTGACAAAGTCGATCACTTGCTGCTTCTTAAAAAACTGGCATACAATGGAATCAAGGGAGACTTACTGAGATGGTTTGCATCTTACTTAGAAGACAGGCACCAATCTATCGCCCTTAATGGCAAACTGTCAAATGCAGTTTTGATAACTTCAGGCGTTCCTCAAGGATCTATCATAGGCCCATTTCTTTTTGTCATTTTTATCAATGATATAGCACAGTGTTTCCAACACTGTAACTACCTACTGTACGCGGATGACCTAAAGGTCTATAGGGAAATCCATTCCGACATGGACACCGTGTTGCTCCAACAGGACCTGGACAGACTTGACGCTTACTGTACCGTTAATAGTATATCCCTAGCATACAATAAGTGTCAATATATAAGATTCACAAAACAGGTGATAGAGCGTAATACGCGTGAATATCATATAGGCGGACATGCATTGCAAAGGGTCACATGTATTCGGGACCTTGGCGTCTACTTTGATGCAAAGTTGACCTTCGATGCACACATCGCACACATAACTAAGAAAGCTTATCAGATGCTTGGATTCCTCATGCGTACAACTAAGAGCTTTAAGAAACCCAAGTCCTTCCTCACGATTTACGGCTCTCTCGTTCGTTCCCATCTTGAATACGCATCCCCTATCTGGAATCCTTTCTATGCAACGTATGATGCACAAATTGAAATGGTACAGAAGAAGTTCCTCCGTAGTCTCAATTACCGTGTCAGGGCTCCAAAGAGGTCATATGATATCCTGCTTACAAACTACAGACAGACGTCCCTCCACGATCGTCGCACCCTCGCGGACGCCGTTGTTCTCAAGCGGATCTGCACCAGTTACTACAACTGCCCAGAGCTTGTCTCCCTTATAAGGTACCATGTCCCGCTCAGAGCTCCGCGGCACAAGCGGCTCTTCCACGTGAAAGCCGCTCGCACCAATGCTGGTAAAAGGGCGCCAATAGGTCGACTCTGTGCATACCACGACAAAAACTTTGCAGAGGTCGACTTGTTTGATTCATCTGTCAATCGGTTTAAGCACTCCATACGCAAGCTGTTGTTCAAAAAACTCGAGGATAATAATCCTTGACTGTGGTGTGGTAATTTCATGCACGTTTGTGCAATAGATGTACCCTAATTGTAAACAATGCACATTTTTCTCTCATATTTTGGTTTTTAATTTTAGTAAGAATGTATATTCTTAGCACCTAAGTACTTTAGTTGTTGCTCATTCGGAGCTAATTCTTCCCAAATCATTTAAGCCATATGTGGGATACCCTAAGGGATAAGTTAGATTTTAATTAACTGTATATTTATCCTCTGTTTGTTTTTGTAATGTAACTTGTCCTGTTTGTAACCCCTGAATAAATAAATAAATTAATAAAAGTCTGATCACAGTGGGCAAATTGTCAACTTTGAAGTAGATTCGAAATCACTGGTACTAATCTTATGTAGGCCTAACACAACAAAAAAAATTGAATAATTTAAACAAGATTTACAAAGTAACTTATCTACTCAAAAAGCGAATGATCACTATACGGAATTATTCAACAAACTTTCAAATAGTTTTGATTTTTTTTAAATTACTTAGACTTACACATAGCGATAGTAACGTAGGGTTTAGTGAATGGACAACAAAAGGAATTCGTAAAAGTAGGGATACACTTTATGGCAAAAAAACATCTACATATGATCCAATTTTTATAATATAAATTAATTAATTTTAAAATAATTTTACATGTTAAATGTAAAATAATATTCAAAAATATTTAGGGCCATCTGCCATAATGTTAAGTGCGAATACATCAAAACGAAAATTCTTACATCTTCGAATAAAAGTAAAAAATTTGGAATATCATAAATAGAGAAGCAGGTAAAACAAAATCAGGAGACCGTAGTTATTTACTTAAGATTGAAGATTAACTAATGACTTCTAACGATGACGATCTATTGGGCCCTATGGCATAATTAAAGCATTTAAGTTATTACATTTGAAAAAATCCGAGGATCTCTGGGGCATGTCAGTAAAAATTATTAGGTCGGTGATGGACGAACTTGCTCCTCATTTAGCTAAAATATTCAATAAATGTGTAGATGAGAGTACTTTCCCTGATCTTATGAAACACAGCAGGCTAGTGCCTTTATATAAAAGCGGCGATAGGGATGATCCTACAAATTTCGGTTCGTTGACACTAGTTCCATGATTTATACCATGATGGAACTAATGATAATTTTTATCAACACTAGTTCCACTATGAATAGGACTTGAAATAATGGTACTAATGATAATTCTTCGTTATCACTAGTTCCACTTTAGGTGTTCGATACTTATACATTTTTAATAAATATTTACCTCTTACAAATGCATGTTGTCCTGGTACTTTTACATCTAGATACATGATAGAAAGTGGTGGTATTTGTAGAGATTTTACTTCCTTCATATGAAATTAGCGAATAGGTAAACTGAACAGTGATCCACCAACTCAACAAGGCGCAATTTCACCACTGTAACTAAACTGGATTAGTTCAAGCAACACTCAGTTTACGCACTTAACTGAGTTTAGAGCATTTCACCGTCATTACTGAACGCAGTTTAAGCTAAACGGAGTTTTAAATTCTGAACGCCCGCTTTTGGACGGTTAATAGTAGTTTATGTGACTGCTACATAGTGGAGGGCATTAATACTCGAGAGGGGGTTTATGAAACGAGCCGAAGGCGAGTTTCATAATAATATCACTCGAGAGTTTTAATGCCTAATTATGTACAGTTACATACACTAGTTTATCTATACACATATCATAAGCTCTCTTTGATGTGTACAGGAACCGCATGTTTGACCGGCATTGTGGCTCTGCAGTTGTTTAGCTTGTTCTGTAGCACCAACTTCGGGCGTCGGAGTTCGAAATTTGAATGTCAGTACCAACTTCACAGACAAACTAGGGGCGGCATGCAGGCGAGCGTCGGCGTTCGAAATTTGAATGTCATAATGTGTAGAAAAATTACACATTATGGTCATAATGTGTAATTTTTCAGATAAGAAAGGAGTTTTTACCAAGTAGTTTAACATTATGCTGATTGTAACGTGCGGTTTTTGTACGCAGTAAAGAGGGTTTATGATACGTGTGTAGATAAGCTTCGTCTGCGTTTAGAGCTGTCTTATCTGTCACTTTATAATTTTTCAGTTTATTTTTTGCTTTGTTATTATTTATCAATAATGAGAAGAGCGTTGGCACTAGCTTTTGAAGATAGTGATGATGATGACGAATTTGTTGGTAGTCGACCGAGATGGATACTTGAAAGAGAAGAACACTTCGACACCCTTCATGACAAAGATTTTTTTACAAGATTTCGTATCACGAAACCAACAGTTTGTCTGTATTGGAGTCTATTGAAGATGAAATCGAGATTCCTACAAACATGTAAGCACCGAAACGTGTTTTATTTCATACTACGCGTTCGCCCGCCTTCGGTGGACAGCTTACTGTTAAGGCTGAAATGCCATATTTTACCTATGTACTTATCAACTCAAGAATTTGGTCAGAGTGTTGATAAGAGGGCCTGTTCCACGATTATTTGCTAATACCTTATTTTTGCATGACAACCATAAAGGCCTAATGGTACCTAATGGATTTTTATTAAGGAAATAACAGTGTGTATCGCATTAACCAGTTGTTATGTTTTGTTCGAACAGGGTCAATATGGAAATGCTCTTCTTGTTGGAGATGCACGCTACGCATGTAATAATTATATGATGACACCATTGCAACAGTGTAATAATGCTGCTGTAAATTTGTACAATGTGTCTCAAATTCGAACAAGAAATTGTGTAGAAAGCTTGTTTGGGGTCTAGAAAAGACGTTTCCCAGCCATGGCCATTGGTTTAGGCGATTCCATTCAAAAATCTTTTCCAGTTATAATTTCCACAGCTATATTACACAATATTGCATGGAGAAGTGCGGAAGACACACCTGCTAATGATAGCCGTGTAATTAATCCAGATACTTGGCATGCTCTTTTAGCTCAAGGCAATATAAATAATGGAAACATGGATGCAGATAGACAAAGAAGCAATCCTAATTTTAGAAGACGTACTGAGCTTGTGACGAACTATTTTGCACAGTAAGTTTACACCAGTGGTCCTTTTGCATGTAAATCTGCCAAAATATAAATATCAGTAGTAATTTTAAAGCACTATCCCTACTTTATATAAAACTCCATTTTCATCTTTTCAGATTAACAAGATGATATGAGTATGACATGTGCTGGTATATATTTTGATGCAAAGACGTGCTATCTAATGACTGCTGCAGATAAGATTAAGAATTCTGCTGTTAATTATAAAGAATAATCAAATAGGCAATCTTATTTATGTATCAACTTATAACAGTTGCATTTTTTGCTTTATATATTAACTAGAGACAGTAAAATATCTTTATTGTCATTGGAACTAATATAAAGGCCAAGAGAGTATGAAATGTATATCTTTCTTTAAGTTGTTCATATATGTATGATTGATTAATTACACCAGATAAATAAAAGTGGGTAGGTAACAAATATATTAATTATATTTGTATAAATATCACATTTATTCCTTAATTTTTTATTTATACGAGTGTATTTTATTATATTTAAGTAAGACTAACTTTTTATTGTATTTTTCTCTATTAAGTACATGTTTATTCGTTTTTTTTTTCATTAAAATTTACGTGTAAGGTTTGTACATAAATAAACTATTTGAATCTCAATAAAAACCGGATCCGTTTTTCTTTTCGACGCCATAGATTTGTAATGCAAATAGCCAAATACACAGAATCAGACGTTAATATAACAATAAACTTTTGTAGTAAATGTAACACGAAAACTCAGAGGTTAGAAGCAGCAAGGGTATATATGCATGACACATTCGTGACAGCTACGTTTAGATACTGCTTGCCAATCTATAAAAAGCCGCAGCGGATCGCTGTTTTATGATGCAAACACAAAACGCATCACGGGTTTTATCTGTGATTACGTCAAAAACTGAGTTTACGTAAACGGGATCAAAATGTAGCTGACGAAATCTGTTTGACTAAACTAAGATTAAGTTGACCATTGAAACTCGGTTTTAGCTAAACTAAGTTTTATTGAACTCGGTTTTCAAAGCAAACGATGAAATTAGCCCGCGTTTAAGAACAAAAAACATATTCAATTAAGAAAAAATTATAAACTATAATATAGTACAATAAAACACGTCACTATTTTTTTAAATTAGGAGAAAGGAAAACGACTTGCAGGAAAAAAAAATGCTCTCTTGCGAGTACTAGACTGGTTTACTGCCAATAACTTGCTTCTGAATTCAAAAAAGACACAGAGCATAAAACTCACTTTACCTAATGTAAGGCAAGTTGAGAGTAACATTGTATTGGGGAAAGACAAACTAAAACTAGTAGATGGAACTGTATTTCTCGGCATGACTACTGAATCCAAACTACAGTGGGGTATTCATATTTTAAAATTAGCACATAGAGTTAGCTCCACAGCATATGCGGTAAAAAAAATCTGGAAATTGACTGGCGTTGCAACTGCTAGGCTTGTATATTTTAGTTATTTCCCTAACACTAAGTCCTACGGCATAGTACTATGGGTACGGGCTGCTGACATTGAGACCATCTTCATTTTGCAGAAGAGAGCGATCCGATTTATTTATAAGCTATGTAATAGAGAATCTCTGAGAGATTTCATCCAAGAAACTAACATGAGGAAAAATATCAGTAGCTTTAAAACTATTGATATCCGCCACAATGCGCAAACTAGAAATAAACATAAACTTTCTTTTCCAATGTTCAGGCTCACAAAATTTAGCAGTTCTTTTATGGGACACTGTATACGCTTCTACAATAAAATTCAGGAAGAAATACAAAACTTAACTGAAGCTCGATTCAAAAAATGTATAAAGCACACTTTGTGCACTAAGGCCTACTACAAAATTAATGACTTTTTACAAGACACCGACATCTATCATTAAACCAGTTCATTGCACCTGTAATAATTAGGCACCTACTTAATGTTATATTATAGATGATTAAACGAACATTCCTAAAGTGAAGTTCGATCACTATTATATGAGTCGCTTCATTCGAAGATATAAATATAATCACCCGCTCATCCCTAGGTGACCAATGAGAATGAATACTGAAACAATAATGAAACTTAAGGGTCGTAGCGGGGCATATACTCAGTTTTTCATTGAAAAAAGGTAGATTTAATATGGGTTGCTCTCGGCCTATGGCTGAAGTTTTGATTGTATCAACTATGGCAATTTTTATACTGCCTGACATTTGGGAAATATTTTCGAGATAGGGTTTGCACTCTGTGAGCTGTACAGATCGCCAGCAGGGTAACTAATTTTTTAGTAATTTTTTCTAAAGATATATCGGAGTGTGGGTACCAAGAAGTCAGGTGATTCAAGACAACCTGAGGATTCCACGTGGAATTATATTTAGGTATTAATGGTCTTGTCCTAAAGGCCCCTTTTAAAAGTCTTTTTATACAGTCATTAGTACCTATCTCGCTGCCGAGCAGCAAGGATAACGCCGAACGGTGGCTGTTTAGGGAACCATAAGAGCAACCCTTATTAAATATTTCCGTTAGAAACGAAAGTACGTCAGGAATTGATAGGTGGCTGCAATATTCCCACCAAAGTTTTATGGTTCACATACGGCGCCCCAGCCCGACCTTGACGCGTCTGTAAAAATTTCATATTTAAAATGTTCTGTCCTCATAGGGTTTTCGGTAATGGCAATATTCTTAGACCACCAGTCTAAGCAGTGGGTGCTAGTCCCTTAGAGCTTAGAATTAGTAACCCTTCGTAATACAGAGATGGCGCTAGCAGTAACGATTGTAGTTTATCGCTATGGTTTCAGTCAACACACTTCTAGATGGCACCACAGGACCCTCATTTCAAGCAGATTAGTTACTCTTCTTATCCCATAGATGGCGGGACTTTGCAACTGTGAAAGTGCGCCTGCATCGCTATATATGTGATCGCTAGCACCCCTAATAACGAACCACAGATACATACATATTATACACAGACGCCTGCCTGTGACAGATATACTCTCTACTCTATTTAGTTTGTGGATAGTGGATACATTCAACAACAATGACCAATGTCGCCTATTGTCCGTGATCCTAGCCAGAAAGTATGATCTATAAATATTATACAGATTCTGATAATTTCTGATTATGCACATGTTTTGTGTGTTGTTAGATATAAATGGCTACAATTTAAAACCAAAATGATTTTTTCGCACCAAAATGTATAAATGATCACCAAAAGTGGCAGCAAATATCAGGGAAAAATACTGCGGTAGCTTAGGTGAAGGGTAAAGGGGGTGAGCGAAGCGAAAAACACTTTATCCTTCGTATTAGGTTGAACATATAAGAACAAGAAAAAATACTTAAAACATAAATTTAAGCACACAAAACATAAAAGAAAAATAGCTTAATTTCTACAGTATTTCGTGAAACACAATTAGGTGCTCATTTATCCATTCTGGCGGTCATTTTGAATTTATTGGTAGTAAAATAGGTCCTTTAAACACAAGCCTTCATATAAATGTGACACACAAATCTGGCTTCTTGGTCACATTTACCACTCACGACACACAAAATATTTCGATTTCACACTTTCTGGCTAATATGACGTTTCGATGTATAAATAATGTTATTCCTGATTAGAGTTATAAATTAATCGTTAAACCCAAAAGTGCACGATTAAATGCTCGTTACTGTGCCTTTTGTGCAGTTAAATTGGTTAATTATTTATGTATGTATATACTTAGAAATTATTTCCAAACCGCGGAACAATTTAGGTTTCAGAACCCTTATGATTATTTAAATCGATAATTTTTATTCCTGTAGTAACTATCATCGGGAAATCCGTCTATAGAACTCTTTAGCAATCCACGAGGAACTAATAATGCAAATAAAAATGTAACTCAAGTAGTTGCGATAAAAGATGCATTAAACCCAAACCCTCGATCAAAACGGGTTACCCGCACATGTGCGGTTAAATGTGTATAGTTGGTATTTAAACAATCGGTTTAATACGGACCTTACATCTCTACTCCTATAAAAGGCAAGAATATATCAGCCATGCAATCAAAGATGGAAATAAGATGTGCAATCTTGACGATTTGATTGACACAGTCCCAAGACTCTTTAATAATTCATGTCAGCGATGATCATGATGATGATGATGCAGATAGTGATATTAGTATTAATTCTGGCTAGGATCACGGACACAAAACATCGCGCTCGACTTTAACCGTGTTAGGTACCACAAAAAATGTTAAACAGCGTTTAACCTCAAAACAAACTTAGAATCCCATACGTTTTTGTTTTTAAACAAGTGTTGAACAGTAGTTCATTTTTTTGTGGTATGGTCCTTAATGTTTAAATTACCTCAGTGTTCGCGTGACGTCATTAACTATGTTAGATCGTTTTATTACAGACTATAGCGCTGAAAGAACCACTAGTATTAATACTTCTGTGTTCTAGTAATTAAGTAATTATATACATACGTAAATATATAAATAAAAGCTTTTTATACGTGTTTGTTTTTCATACTCATATAGTTTAATATGAGTACAATATTAGTATATGTGGTAATATAATAGTAGCTACCTACCTACTTCGTCTATTTTTCTTTCATATTATACCTACCTATATAGTTACGTGGTTTGAATGGTCTGCCACAAGGCACACGGCACACGGCGCACGGCAGAAGAGGTTGCTGCTGTATAGTGTTATAGTATCTGTGCTGCCTGCAAGCTGACGCAAATAGAATCTGCAGGGTTTTTGTCCGAAGGCCCGCGATTTTCAACCTTATAGCTTGGTAAAAGGGTTCAAAACTGGTCAAGAGTCTGCTTGTACGGGCGATGAGGAGGCGAACTTTCGAGGGATCATTCAAGTATTACGTAAGCATAATTTTAGTAGTTTTGTTTCTTCTATTCATATACACCACACACATCATTTGCGAAAGACAAATTATTAACGTCGTATCGTTTATATTTTTATTATTAACATTTAAACGATATTTTTATTCAATTTTTTTACTCAAACAAAAAAAGAAGTAATATATTGCTGACGTAATCACCATCCAAACCCCCCGGCCCCTCTTACATTAAAATATGCTAAGTAATTATCCTCCATGATCCTCCCCCAACCACATCTTGGTGCTTACGTAATACTTGGATGACCCCTGAGGTTGTAGTGAGCTTGCTGCATCAGAGAAGAGAATTTGCGTAGTCCTAGCCGTCTTCTGAAATCTGGCAACGTAGCCGCGTTGATTGGGCCGCCATTTAGCGACTTTGTCGCTAGAAATGGCGACTATTGCTTAAGTCCTAGACAAAAAAAAATGGATTTACATCCATTAAATGCCTGTTTGTATGTATTTTCCATTTTTATTTGTCTGTTAGCATTATTTTGAGCAATATTCTTACATTTTTATTTTATATTTGCAAATTATTCATACATTTTTAGGGTTGATTACAGTCGTATTCAAAAATTACTGGACCCTACCTCAACGCAGGGAATTAGCTTTTAGAACTGTGACCTTTACATGTGATTCTGACCTCTAGGAATATCAAACGCTTTTGAAAAAATTTACCAATCACAACACTGTATTATAGGTACTTATAATTCGAATTTGCTGTTTAAAAGCGATGTTCTGATTAATAATTTCTTCAAAAGCCATAAATTTGGTTGAATGAATTAGTGTTAGTTAGCGTATTTTCGTGGCGTGGCTAGCGACATGGAATTTTCGGAGTTGGAAACACTGTTTCGAATCGATGCGATTGACAAGCGCTCAGCCTTCTCTATTTAATTATAATTACAAGCCATCCATGAATGAACAGAGAAGTATGGCAACGCCGCGGCGTGTGGTCCGGCACAAACAACAAAGTTCTATTTCAACTCTTCCAAGTCGAATACTGATGCTGAGATTCGGTGTCCGGTATTCGGAAGCCATCGTCTTTTCTAAAAGGTCTAGGTCATAGGCAGAAGTCGAAAAAGATGAAGGAAACTAGTAGGTAGGTAAACGAAGAGCACATAAATCCAAATCCACTACATAGTCAGCCATTGAGTATTAGAGTAAGTTGGTCTTTGGATTTGGAGTAATTACATTTGCATAAAATAGAGTTGACTGATTGTACATTTTAGGTAGGTAGTATCTAATAAGCAATACCTACAGAGCAATACCTTTTGACATTGACTTGACAAGAAAGGAACCAGCTGCACTAGCGCCATCTCGTCGCATCCGCAGTAGGTAATTAAAGTTCCTAGCGCCATCTCGTGGTATTTGCAATATTGCGATGGTGCTGCACCTAGCGATATAGGCCTCGAACTAAAGATGCTTCCGTAGCATCTCTGTTTACGCCGGTGACATTTTTTGTTCTACGTTGTCCATCTGTACTGTATAGTATTATAGTATCTGTGGTCTAAGTCAGCGCGAATGATATCCGGTAATGATATTTTGGCTTCAAAATTATCATTATGCTTTTGTAAAAATAGGAACTTTTGGCGTTCTAGAATTTTTGTGTACAGCCATCCATATTTAACGGCTGGGCAAGCCGCGATTAGTACACCGATCAATTGAGCAAATTCTCGGATGCTGCAACGGGGCAATTTCTCAAATTTTTTAACTAACTGAGCAATTTTATTACGTTTATCGTTTGGCAAAGACATTGACATGGATTGGGTATCGAAATTAAATCCCAAGAATTTGCAACTTTGCTTGGGTTCTAGTGAACTTTTACTAAAGTTAACGAAACCTAAACATTGAAGTAGATTCACAGTATCATTGACATTTTTATAACAATCAGAATAGTCATCACCTATACAAAGAATATCATCTAAGTACATGACGGATTTTAAACCACTGGATCTTAAATATGTTATCACCTCTTTCATGACTTTGGTAAACACCCACGGGGCTAGCGACAGGCCATACGGCAAGGCATTAAACTCAAACGTTAGTATTTCATTGGAGCCATAAGCTTGAAATTGAAAACGCAAGTATTTTCTATCCGAAACATGAATAGGTATAAGAAGATAAGCTTCTTTTAAATCAATATTAGCTAAATAACTATCCTGTGGTATTAACTTGGATGCGGTTCGATAATCTTCGACTTTCGAAATTGAGCGACTTGAGATTTAAAATAAATCTTTTCTCACCGTTAGGTTTTGGCGTTAAAAATATTTTAGAGACGAATTGATTACTTGATGTGTCACATTGTGAAATAGCACCTAAATCTAGTAATTTGTTAATTGCTTGTGACATATCGCGACTTTCGTCGAGTGTGTAAGAAGGATGGCTTACTGGTGACGGTTTAACGAGTTTAGAGAAAGGTATCTTATATCCTTCCCGAATCCAAGTTAGAATTTCATTATTATGAGTTATGTTTAACCAGCAATCGTAAAATGAGCTTATTCTACCAGAATGTACCTGGTT
Source organism: Argyresthia goedartella (assembly GCA_949825045.1). Classification (NCBI taxonomy): domain Eukaryota; kingdom Metazoa; phylum Arthropoda; class Insecta; order Lepidoptera; family Argyresthiidae; genus Argyresthia; species Argyresthia goedartella. The sequence goes on from OX463820.1 coordinate 36,765,047, forward strand.
TACTGTTGAGTTGGAGCACGAGGCTTGGTCTGAGGGGCAGATTTCGCTGTCGATGTCGATGGTGCTGTGTTGTAATAGTAAGGCCTCCTGGGCGTTGCCATCCTCGTCTGGCTGCCTCGTCCACCTCTGCTGGGGTAGTAGCGAGGTGGACCCCTCCAGTTTCCCGGCGGGGTATAGCGGTTTGGCGCTGTCTGACGAAATCCGGAGGAAGTCGCTTGATATGGTGCAGTTTTCTTTATTTGTTGACCTTGTCTTTGAATGGCCTTGCTGGCCTTAATTTTTCAGACAGAACATTGCCAAAAAGAGTTTCGTCTCTTTCAGAGTCTTGGATTACATGGAGGATGTTCTTTTCCAGACTTGGAGTTATAAGTTTAATTCGATCCTTTGTCGAAGCGCAGTGAAGATCAGTTAAAATTCGGCAGCTATCACTAAAATGTGTCAAAGCCTGGGCTTTTTGATCACTGTTCAGTAAGATCTCCATACCCTTATTGAGTGCAGTAATACCTGCACCAAATTGTTGCTGGAAGCCAGACAATTTTTTATCGCGTCCTCGCACTATTTCTGATACTGCGGCTGATATTTCTGCATTGAGTTTTGGAGACTGCAGAAGTTTGCAATTTTCGGGTATTAAATATTTTTTCATAAGTTTTTCTTTGTTTTCTTTAAGCAGACCCTTTTTTAGCAGTGGTAACCACAGACTAGCTAAATTCTCAAGTATCGGATTTCCGAACTCCGGTATATCGTCTGTGGATTCACCCAAGGCCATAAGTAGCTCCGGTTCAACCGGTACTTCCGGCGCTTGCGCGCCTTCATTAGGTGTGGGGGCACTTGGCTCCACCTCCGGCTCAGCAATCTCATTTTCTAATCCAGTGTCTTGTGGGTTAGCCACGAGGGCATTATGTGGTACCGGGGACAGTGGTTGATAACACTGACGTGCCTCTGATGGAATAGGTTCAGTCACGCTGCCTTCCCGACTTATTTGGTCACTTGGACTATGACGGATAACGATATCCGGATCTACAAACAGGAAAAAATATATAATTTGGATTTAAAATCCAAATGAGGGTAGATGAGTTTTGGGAAAAACTCGTTGTACATATCTCGCAGACAAGACAACATACTTAAATGATTATTCATTTAGAACTCAATTACTACATGGATATCATGGCATATAAGGCAAGTGCCTCGTGGTTAACTCGCAGTTAATCACGTTATCGCAATTGACTCGCAGTCAATCCCGACTATAATATTAAATTATGTTTATTAGAAAAGAAACGAAAGAACAGCGTTAGCTCGCAGCTAAGACCGTACATTACTATAATTCATTATTTATTTTAGGTATGTAAATATCAGAGGGTAGGCCAAACTCGGCCTCCGCTAGTTTTGTTTTATCATTAAAAGAAAAACAGATTTTACTATGCAAAGATCACAATATTTCTTGATGTAATGTTAATAACGACCGTTTTACCTACCTTGGTAATTGTCCTCGTCAGACGAGGAATGAATTATTCGTATTCGTTTACGAGGGGGATCATTATTTTTCTTCCGCTGCAGTTGTTTGATTTTTTTGTGATATTCACTAATTCGATCGTCGATAGTAAGCTTAGGCATGATTTTAGCGCGTGCGCTCGTTGCCGTGCACGAATAAGGAAAGTACAGGGCAGCGCCGCCCCGCCAAGCGGCGGCCGCCGGACGTACTAATGCCGATTTTGAATCAAATGACTTACTCTAAAAAGCGTGCTAGTTGCCTGTAGGTTTAAGGGACTACCTGCTAATGATAGCCGTGTAATTAATCCAGATACTTGGCATGCTCTATTAGCTCAAGGCAATATAAATAATGGAAACATGGATGCAGATAGACAAAGAAGCAATCCTAATTTTAGAAGACGTACTGAGCTTGTGACGAACTATTTTGCACAGTAAGTTTACACCAGTGGTCCTTTTGCATGTAAATCTGCCAAAATATAAATATCAGTAGTAATTTTAAAGCACTATCCCTACTTTATATAAAACTCCATTTTCATCTTTTAAGATTAACAAGATGATATGAGTATGACATGTGCTGGTATATATTTTGATGCAAAGACGTGCTATCTAATGACTGCTGCAGATAAGATTAAGAATTCTGCTGTTAATTATAAAGAATAATCAAATAGGCAATCTTATTTATGTATCAACTTATAACAGTTGCATTTTTTGCTTTATATATTAACTAGAGACAGTAAAATATCTTTATTGTCATTGGAACTAATATAAAGGCCAAGAGAGTATGAAATGTATATCTTTCTTTAAGTTGTTCATATATGTATGATTGATTAATTACACCAGATAAATAAAAGTGGGTAGGTAACAAATATATTAATTATATTTGTATAAATATCACATTTATTCCTTAATTTTTTATTTATACGAGTGTATTTTATTATATTTAAGTAAGACTAACTTTTTATTGTATTTTCCTCTATTAAGTACATGTATATTCGTTTTTTTTTTCATTAAAATTTACGTGTAGGTTTTGTACATAAATAAACTATTTGAATCTCAATAAAAACCGGATCCGTTTTTCTTTTCGACGCCATAGATTTGTAATGCAAATAGCCAAATACACAGAATCAGACGCTAATATAACAATAAACTTTTGTAGTAAATGTAACACGAAAACTCAGAGGTTAGAAGCAGCAAGGGTATATATGCATGACACATTCGTGACAGCTACGTTTAGATACTGCTTGCCAATCTATAAAAAGCCGCAGCGGATCGCTGTTTTATGATGCAAACACAAAACGCATCACGGGTTTTATCTGTGATTACGTCAAAAACTGAGTTTACGTAAACGGGATCAAAATGTAGCTGACGAAATCTGTTTGACTAAACTAAGATTAAGTTGACCATTGAAACTCGGTTTTAGCTAAACTAAGTTTTATTGAACTCGGTTTTCAAAGCAAACGATGAAATTAGCCCGCGTTTAAGAACAAAAAACATATTCAATCAAGAAAAAATTATAAACTATATATAACACTAAGTCCTACGGCATAGTACTATGGGTACGGGCTGCTGACATTGAGACCATCTTCATTTTGCAGAAGAGAGCGATCCGATTTATTTATAAGCTATGTAATAGAGAATCTCTGAGAGATTTCATCCAAGAAACTAACATGAGGAAAAATATCAGTAGCTTTAAAACTATTGATATCCGCCACAATGCGCAAACTAGAAATAAACATAAACTTTCTTTTCCAATGTTCAGGCTCACAAAATTTAGCAGTTCTTTTATGGGACACTGTATACGCTTCTACAATAAAATTCAGGAAGAAATACAAAACTTAACTGAAGCTCGATTCAAAAAATGTATAAAGCACACTTTGTGCACTAAGGCCTACTACAAAATTAATGACTTTTTACAAGACACCGACATCTAACATTAAACCAGTTCATTGCACCTGTAATAATTAGGCACCTACTTAATGTTATATTATGCTTGATTATGTTATGACGTTCATTAAGTCTCAATTTTTGTGCTATTGTGAATAAAAATCTTTGAACTTGAACTTGAACTTGAACTCACATAGCCTAGGTACTACATATTATTAATCTGTGAAATTGCCTCGGCTGTGGTCCGAAATAGATGACTGACATGACATGATGCAGCGTTATCAGATACATCGCTTTCCAACTTTTTACACCGCCTTTTTCTCATTGGAACCGTCTTCGGCTTTTAATATACGCGGATCCTCTTTTTTCGAATCTGCTAGGACAACCCTTTTTTCTCACACATTAGGCTTGCGCATAACCGCTCGCGATCGTGTTCGGTCAATGGGGTTGGCAACTGTCAAAGTGGCGCTAGTATCGGTTGGTTCCCCTAACGTCAAAGTCACGCTTCTGTGTTACCAGTACAGTGTGTTCAATCGCCAGTCATGTGCGCATATAATAAAAAACCCCTGTCAAAAAGACAAAATTAAGTTGTATAGTAGTAATTACATGAAATTATATCATATACCTACTCGAAAAATTACTTTTGTTGTGTAGTAAATAGATTCCGATAACCAATTATCACAGAAAAAACCAGAAATTAGTCGATCGTTGAAAGTGGCAACTGGATAAAGGTACCAAATGCACGTGGCGCCACCTATGATTAGCTTTCACCGGCCAACCCCATTAAGCTCACCGTTCCTCAAAGAACCAGGTCCGTGTTTATGCTCGTTTAGCTCTTTCCGCTCCCGAGTCCGTGTCGTCGTGAACCAGAGAGATATAGGCATATTGATCGCAGCTCGCACACGAAACTCGATCTCTTGTCCTGTCAGTTACTAGGCTAGGCAAGGCAAGGCTATTTTGATGTAACTCTCTTTACTTTGCAATCGTGCAGATGCACACGTCGCAACGTACCCGTAGTATGTATTTTCTTTAGAAATAATTCTTCTATTTTTTGTCATTATAAATGAAGAAATAAGTTTAGGATAAAACAATTCGAATTTAAGACAGCTTGAAGGATTCAAATTTTTTCAAATATGTTTCGATCACATCTTAGAATTATGAATAATAAATACTTTGATTTTAAAGTTAAAACCCTTGTGTTGTATATTATGTAGTATGTGAACCTAGGTAACGTAAACGACAGTCAATGATAAAGTCGACATATTAATATTATATTACTATTCGAACCAAACCTACAAAATAAAACTCCAACTCGAACAATACAATAAGCAACGTCTACGCTCTCACTCCGCCTACGCTCGCGAGCGCTCGGCTAAACTCAGCTTCCGTTCCGTCCGAGTCTGCCATCTAGTGAGCGACCTTCGACACCTTCGGTCCTAAAAATTGATCGATCTTGAAGTGAGCTGCCGAGCGTATGAGCGTAGTGGGCAGTGAGCTGGAACGCTCAGTTCGTCTGTGGGATCGATCAAAAGATCTGTGTCGCTCGCGAGCTACGCAAGCCTATCACACATGCATCTATATGCCTGAGTAACTCGATACTTTTGTTTCAATATCCCTATGGATATGGTCGAAACAAAAGTATCGATGCTATACTCATGAGTAGAATCGCAACAAACGTAATCGATGCTGGTATCGTACTCGCATCAAAAGTATCGAGTTACTCAGGTATGGAGTAATTTTTGTTTCAATGTAGTGTAAATAAAAACACGTAAAAATAGTATTGAAAGGTTTTTTATTAAAATAAAATTATGTTCGTTTAATTTCATTCCAAAGTCGTTCAGTCCCGTGCAATCCGATAAAAATTGTTTAGTTTATTGATCCTCCCTTGAGCCCAACAGACGGTTTAGAGTTTCCGTGATCAGGGCACCTTCTTTGGAAAATAAACGCCTTCGCCGGAACTGACGTCCCCGGTATGATTAGAAAGCAAACTGCAAGCCTATAGAGACCCTGGAACACAGTTTTCATGTCTTCCCACTGCTGCAATGGGTTTTATTTTAATGGACATACTGGATTCTCGAGATATAAACCCATTCCACCTCTGTTTTGATCGGTGTTGCGTTCGTTTCGTTCATTCGTTTCTAGATAGAGTTAGGTTAGGAAGGAACAAATTAATAGGATTGAATCAAATGAATGAATGAACGCGTTCAACCTTAAAGGGGTACAGTACATAGCACTTATTATTTAGGTCTTAAGGACTCACCTCCCATGGCGTTTCTAGAAATGTTATTTCCCGTTATAGCTTTTGAATTGCATTACCATGGCATAAGGTTCACAATCGCGATGCCTCTTGCCTAGGTGCGGTAATGGACCGGTTCACTTCACGCATCAGTCGCAAGCATGAAAGATTGATAGCTTTACCCATTCATGCCAAACTTTCTCAATACAACATGTCAAAAACGACTCCCTTCATTCGGCGAGGAACTTTGTTCTACCCAACGCATTTATTAAAATATTTATTCTTAAATTACGTTATTAGTTAAGATTGAGGGTGAATTCAGCCCCAACTCTTTTACGTTATAAAACTTATAATTGTTACTTACCGAAAATACGACACACCATGTTTTTTAATATATGATTGGTATCGTTTTTACACTTTTTGACGGATCACTTCGGCATGTTGTCTCGATAGCAAACCGCGCGCGACTGCTAGCGAAACTGGGTACGAAGCACCGCACAAAGAGGAGATCGCAAATATACGAAACACTGTATAATGCTTGCTATCTCATTCTCTCGCATGTTAAATCGTATGGAGTTATGTATCTGTCTCTTTTTACTGTCGCTTTTTCGTTTCATAACAATCCAGATCACAACGATGCTAAAGAAGTTTTCACTTAAAAAAATCCGCTTTTTTGTTGAATATTCGCGTTTTTGATGCTCCCATACCGCATTTTCAACTTTCTCGTCTGGCAACACTGACATGATGTGAAGTGAAGAAAAAACTAAGTGAAATTCTATCAAGAGATTCCTCCCGCCGCCTAAGTGATTTGTTAAAGAACGTAGAGTGTTTCGTTCCATTGTGTAAATACATAAAAAAACATTATAGTTTAGGCAAGATATTACTTAACCCTTAAATGCATGTTTTTTTTTTCTTTTTTTAATAAATAAATTTAGTTGTATTTTGGGTTCTAGAATATGGTAAAAATAATAAAAAAAATCTTTAAAGCAATTTATAATATATTTTTGACCAAAAACAGGTTGGTGAAAATTTACATCATTATGTTATTAGATCTAATTAGCTTAGTACTAAGTTATTTACAGTGACAAATTTTAGTCTGAGTGGTAATTTAGATAGCAATTATTGTTTTTATTGAGACACAAATTAACAGTGCACTTAGAACACTGAATGGTAGAATATCCCTTACATTTAGGCATTTTGCATCGTAGGGATCCACCTACTACAGGCCAATGATCATGCCCATCCCTGCGAACTTCCTTTGGTGGGGCCACTGCTACTGCACTTCTTTTCTTTTTTGCTTGAATCTCATTTTCTATCAGATTAGTACTTGGACGACCCCTCTTGCTTTCATTTGGTCCCATATTACAAAGAACAAAGGCCAACTCATTTCTGAATGCACCTAAGTTTATAATATCTTTTTTAGGTGTATTCTTCGCAATCAATTTTTTCTTATATATGATCCAAGCATTTATGACAGCCAGATCCAATAAGTGAAAAAATATTCGCAAATACCATTTTCTAGACTTCAGCTTGATTCGATATCTGCCTAGGAAGCTGTCCATGAGATCTACTCCGCCCATATGGGCATTGTATTCACTTATAACTTTTGGTAATGGTATTTCCACCTTCTCTTTTTTTCCTTTGTCATATCGGGATACATTGCTCAAAGGTAAAGCCCCAACATAGGACGACAATAATGTAACAATTTTGTTGTCCTTCCATGCTACAACACTCATGTCGACACCTTGGAATGAAGTCAATCTTTCTTCAAATGAGCCTCTGGCAACAGATTTCTTCATAAACTGTTTCTTATCAGGTAATTTCGAGTTAGGTATTCTATTTTGCTGAATTGTCCCAACAGAATGTATGCCCTGTGTTGCCAAATAATACACTAGCGGTATTGCAGTATAAAAGTTATCAAAGTACAGAATGTGATTCACCTTTCTGGGTATAATTCGAGCCAAGCGGAGAACAACATTGCTAGTTGAGCCTAAATCAGGTTCATCTTCAGGCTTGTTAGTAAGGTCCTGTCCAGAATAGACTTCAAATTTGTGTGCAAATCCAAGCAAACTGCATAAAACATACAACTTAAAGCCCCATTTGTGAGGCTTATTAGGCAGATATTGTTTTAGAAAATGTGCCACTTTGGTGGCACACATCTGCTCATCAATCGAAAGCCGTTGATCCATTGGAACAGAAGAAAACCTTTCGTTTAACTCTTCAATAACAGGTCGTATCTTGAACAAACGATCATGTTCTGGATGTCCAATTTCTTTGTGCTGATCGTTATTATTGAAATGTAAATAATTTTTCATTTTCTCAAATTCGTTATTCGGCATAACAGAAGATATGGGTTCATAGCCGAATTTTGGTGACCAGTATGATCTGACACTTGGAAATTGTTGCACTGACATGTACAAAAGCACACCAAAGAACTTTTTCAGATCCCTTACAGTGTAAGTAGTTAGCTTTTCAGGATTCTTTTGGGTAACATAAAGATTGGTTTGTTCGACTATGTTCTGCATGAAGTTTTCATTAAAAAAGTAGCTGAAGCATGCATATGGACTATCTAGCTGTGATAATTCTGGTCCAAAGTCAGAGTTACCTTTGAAAGTGACTTTAGACTCGTGAAACTCCATATTTCTTTTCTTCCATATCAACTTTCTTTTGTCTAGTAATCCTGCAAACACATTACCCGTTGGGATCTGATTAGGTTCCAGTGCCGGATGATCTGGCAGTTCATCTTCAACTAGAGGTGGATCATCTTCATCATCTTGAGAATCTTCTCCGTTTTCTTCTTCTAAGACATCCCCAAGTAACATCTCTCCATCGTGAATTTGTTCCAACCTTTCCTCTTCGTTATCAGAAATTTCTAAGTCATCTTCCGACATCCATCCACCTTTTCAAGCTGCTAAATATTGTTCTATGTCTTTTTCTTTCATGTTTAATATTTAATACAGCCCTGAAAACAAAAAGAAACTAATCAAAACTTACATTTATTCACATTTTATGTTTCATACTAGATGAGTGATCGTCATAACATAAATCATTATGTTATGACGATCACTCATCTAGTATGAAATTGTTTGATGTAATTTTACATCAGTAAATTTACATCAAACAATTGTCAGCATTTTTTTAATATTTATCTTGTTTTTTTTACCATTATAAAAGTTTATATCGAAAGACTAACCTTGAATCTCTCCAGATGTGTATTTTCGTATCAATATATTAGAAATTATCAGCAAAAATTCGATTGACAAAATCACCAACGTACACGAAACCAAAATTATCAATCAATCAATTTTTAGGTTTGATGGCTTCTACTGTGGATCCCTACAGTAATTCCGCCAATATCACGTATTGAAGATGACACGAAGGGGATCACGTTGTACAGTTATCGGTGAAACTTCCTTTGAGTTGAGATCTCTCTATAACAAAAGGACCGGACAAACAACAATTAGGACAGCACAAATTAACATACAATTTAAATGTTAAGTGATTACATATTAAGGGTGTTAGACATAAAAAGAAGACATACATAAATAAAATAATAATTCTACATCTAACTACAGTTTAATCTTGTTAGAGGTTATAAATTTAGAAAGGATGTGAATAAAGGAAGGGTCCGAAAGAGTCAATAAGAATTTAAGATTGACGGGACGGGGGATCTTACCGGGGAGGATGTCATACAATGAGGTTTGAAGTTTAGTGCATTCAAAAAACAAATGATCGGGAGTACCGTCAGCCAGGCCGCATTCACAAAGAGAGCTATCCCTTATCCTAATTTTAGCGAGATGTACTGGCGTGCAGGAGTGTCCCAGTCGAAGCCGACAGATAGTTGATGTAACAGTCTTACGCATTTCCCTGTACTTGAAAAACCAAGGTTTTTTAGGTATTAACGGTTGAATTTGGCCATAATGCCTACCCTTTAAAGTTCTAGATGACTGCCATGAAGATTCCCATGATTTTTCCAGACGAGTCTTAGCCGAAGATACTAAGTCTTGGGTATGAATTTTGAAGTGTGATAAGTCACCAGATTCCACAGCTTCCTTTGCACAAGAGTCAACTATTTCATTACCCGAAATACCACTGTGAGCTGGAATCCAAGCCAGTATAATGTTGATACCCCGAGAGAGGCATCTGAACAGAGCATGGCGAATCTTTAGTACAAGAGGGGACTTAAGTTTTGATTTAAATGGGTTCGCAGAAATTGCGTAAAGAGAGCTTAAGGAGTCCGAGAAAATTAAAGTGTTATCCAACGAATGGGATTCCGCATACAAGATGGCTTCAAGGATTGCCGTCGCCTCCCCGGGAAAAACGGAGGAACCCGGAGGTAGTTTGAAGTTTAAGATAATTCGGAATTTAGGGATCCACACGGCTGCTCCAACATTCCCGCTAGAGGAAAGCTTGGATGCATCCGTGAATATGGGCAGCCACTCTGACCACTTTTCTGTAATTATTCTATTAAATTGCCTATTGGGTTGACGTGAATCTTTTTGAATGCCAAAATCTAATAAGATTTGAGGTTTAAAAATAAGACAATGATATGGGAACGAAAAGAGGGGAAAAGTTTCATAATGGAATATGGGGTGACGGATACGGAAAAAGTTGATGAAACTTCGAAGTAAACAAGGAAGATCCCTCAGGGATCTGTAACCTTGAGCCGCAGTGATCTGGAAGAGTCTTTGGAGTTAAGAGAGTAAGGGGTGAGAAGAAACCTGAACAAGCTTAAAGAAAAATCGATCACATAAATACTGATTGCGGAGATGAAGTGGAGGATCGACACATTCAACCTGGAGAGCATTAGTTGGGGATGATTTCATTGTTCCTGAAATTATTCTCAGACACTTAGCTTGAATTCTGGAAATTTTGACGGAAGCATCTTTATTACAAGGGTCCAAAAGGAAACCGCCATAATCAAAGTGGCTACGGATAATGGCGTTGTAGATTAATTTTTGAGAATAGGGGTGGGCCCCCCACCATACTCCTGATAAGGAGCGAAGAACGTTAATACCCTTCTCACATTTTTGGGCAACATAGGACAGGTGTGGGATCCCAGTCAGTCTGGAGTCGAGGATCACTCCTAGAAACTTGACTTTATTGTCGGTAGGGATAGGATCGTCTTCAATGAGAAGTTCCAAATCCGGAATGGTTCGTTTTTTTGTGAAAATAACTGAGGAACTCTTGGAGGCCGAAAGAGATGGGGTTGCCGAAAGGGCTAAGTCATCAGCATATTGTAAAATATTGCAGAAGGTGGTAACGCATCTTTCAAGATCGTACGTGTATAAATTGTATAGGAGTGGGCTCATGACAGATCCCTGGGGGAGACCTTTCCATACAGTACGGCTTGTAGGTGGACAGTTAGTATTTTTTATGGATATAGATCTTTCCATGAGAAGATTGCATATAAATCGAGTCAACTTCTCAGGAATACTCAGATTTTGCATAGTTTGCCTGAGAACTGAGAGCTGGACGTTATCATATGCAGAAGTTACGTCAAGGAATGCTGCCACCAAGTACTGTTTCTTCTTAAATGCCAGGTGGATATCAGTGACAATGATGCTTAGACTATCCATAGTGCTCATACCCTTACGAAAACCAAACTGGGATTTAGCTAGGATGTTATTATGCTCAAGGAACCACTCAAGTCTGGTTTTCAATAGATGTTCCATAATTTTACATAGGACGGATGAAAGGGCAATAGGTCTACGGGACTTAGGGTCAGAGGGATTCTTTCCGGGTTTGAGGATTGGGATTATAATTTGTTTGCTCCATGTAGTTGGGGAGGAACCAAAGTCAAAGAAGAAATTTATTAATTCCAAATATTTAAATTTACATTTTGAGTTTGATTTAGTTAAGAAAGAGTAAGGAATCCCATCGACTCCAGGGGAAGAGTCGACAAGGCCTTCCAGTGCGCATTCTAATTCACGGATAGAGAAAGGGGCGTCCATATTCCCACATGCAGAAATAAAGGACGGGGGAGAGGGGAGATCATAAGAATTAGGAGAGGATGGAGGAGAAAGTCTGTCAGCAAAAGCGTCCAGCCAAACTGCCGGATCATTAGAGGTCACATTCTCTATGTTCATAGAGCATCTAAATCTACGAATGTTTCTCCAGACTTCTGAAGGACGCGTGCGAAGAGAGAGACCTTCACAAAAAAAGTTCCAACCTGCTCTTTTTTTCCGATGGATTGTTCTTTTCGCTCGAGCAGCGGCGTGCTTATATTTAATGAAGTTATCCATCGACATGTCAGAAATGTATAGTGTTTCAGCATCGTTTCTCTCCCCGATCACCAACGTACATTCGGAATCCCACCAAGGAGGTGAGACTCTATGATTCCTTGGCTTCTTAATAGGAATGTGTGAGTTGGCAGATGACAAGATGGCATCAACAAAGTTATCATATATTGACAGGAAGTTATTAGAAGTGCATTGAGGAATTTAATCCATTTTAACATCTAGTGAGGAAGAGAAGTCATCCCAGTTAGCTTTAGACAACCTGTATCTAACAAGGGGGCAAGGCTCAATGGCGATATAAGACTGAGAATGAAGAGAAATAAGGATAGGGAAGTGGTCACTCCCAAAAGTACTAGAAAGCCTTTTCCAGAGACATGAAGAAGAAAGAGAGGGGGAAGTAATAGTAAGATCGACAGCAGACTTGGGGTTCTGATGTGGAAGGACTCTACGAGTAGGGGAACCATCATTAATTATACAGAGATTTAAGTTATCCAAAAGATCAAGAAGAAGATGAGACAAGGGGTCACACTTATAAGAACCCCAAGAGATATGGTGGGAGTTGAAGTCTCCCATGACTATAACAGGGGGAGTAAGTGAGGAAATTATAGCTTGTAGAGAGGGAATAAGTGAGGCTGTTGGGTTAGCTATGTACAAGGACAGAAAAGACACACCAAGAGCTCTAAGAGCTATGGCATTGATCTCCTGACTATGGGGAGGGAGGGGAAAAGTAAGGGAACGTTTTACAAGTAAAGCGGTCCCTGCATACCCGTCGTCTCTGTCCTCCCGAAGGCATGAGTAACCAGGAACCCGAAAACGGGAGCCAGGGACCAACCACGTCTCCGAGACGGCAGCGACGGCAGGTTTATATTGATCAATCAGATTAAGAAGTTCTGGTTTTTTAATCTTAATGCTTTGACTGTTCCACTGAAGTATTTGGGGGAACATTGTTAAGGATATTAGAAATTTGTATTAATTGTTGTGCAACGTTGGGCGGTACTGAATCACTAAATTTAGATATTATATTTACAATGAGGGACAAAAGGGTTTCAATGAGGTTGTCGTTTGGGGATATAGATTGAGATGATTGAGATAGGCAGAACCCATTAGGAACTGAGGATGTTGGATCTGCAATAATCATATTATGGGTTGATCTGTCATAACCTTTAAGTGGAGGAGGTCTGGACCTTTGGGAATAAACTGTTTTTTTATAAGATGTTGAGGTAGTAGGGGCTGGAGTTGAGACCAATGGGGCTTTGAGCATGTCTGCATAGGATCTTCCAGATGAAGGGATCTTGATAGAGGCTTCTCCATATGAGATGTTCTCTTGGGTCATCATGAGCTTTATTGATTTTTGTCTGCCCTGTTCAGGGCAGTTTTTGTCTGTGGCAACATGGTTGCCTGAACAGAAAATGCATGTTGGGTCGGTAGTCAATTCTGTACAATCTTCACCTAGGTGGGGCTGACAGCATCGGAAGCAACGGGGTTTAGAGCGGCATTGAACCTTGACATGGCCAAAGCGAAGGCATTGATGACATTGAATTGTGGGCAATTGGTATGATTCAACTAGCAGGGACGTGTGGTAGGAGAAAATTCTTTCAGGTAAGACTTGGCCTCTAAAAGTTAACACGACAGACTGTGTAGGAACCCAAGAAGCAACATGATCCAGCCACTGCTTGCGATTCAATCTGCGTGCTTTCAGGATCTCGCCACATCCTGTTGGAAGATCCACTGACTCCACAAACTCATCCAACGGCATGTCCACGGGGACACCCCTTACAAAGCCCATTCGGGATACTGCATATGTAGGGATATAGGCCTTGTATTTTTTTTTAAGTAGCGGGTTTATTAGGAATTTATTTGCCTCACAATAGTTTGAGAATGTCACAGACATTTTATTTTTACCGGTTTTTTTTAATTCCATCCTTTTTTATGTTTTTTATGTTTAGATTGAATAGAAGTTGACCGAATTTCAGTGGATTGAATGAAGTTGCACAGTTATCAGCCTCTCTTTCCACTAATAATACATATGGGCCAATGTCCCCCTCACTATATGACCTAACGAGATCCCCCGTCAGGCTGGGATGAGTATAGGTGGTGACCACGGATGCCGGTTGCAATCCCGGAGCCGTCACAGTTTTTTTAGCTGAAGAATCATTTTCTTTATCGACCCCTGGATAGGACCTTTTACCGTTCTGATTTAGGATCTGGGGGGAGTTATCCGGGAATAAGGTCAACTCCATGCGCTCGTTATCCCCCATAGGATCTCTGGCCTCATCCGTCCCGCCAGGGTCCGCCGGGGGAGAAAATCCCTCACCCTCCATGTCCGAAGACATGGAGGGATCTAGACACACAAAAACTACTTACCTAGTTAAACAAAACAACCACCACCAGATAAACACAATCTCCACTCAAGGGGAGTCAATGATTAGGCAAAAGTTTGGAAAAAATCCCTCTGACACGTGTGATGAACAACAGACGCGAAAGCGGAATCTCAACCAAAATTATGCAGCCGCGTGAACTTTTTGTTGTCGTTTCTGACAGATGACGTTTTTTTTTTTTTGTGGCTGCGTTCCGAAAGGTTAGTTTATCCTTCTTAAATGTTACTACACCCAAAAATGTACAGCCCCGTATCCTATGGTAGGTGTTCTCCCCTGCGAAGTGGGTTGATGGAAATTTCCATCAAGATGCATTTAAGGGTTAACAAATAAAGTGAAATTTAGTGAAAAACATAGGATATAGACAACCAAAAGACTTGGCTAAAAGGTCTCGTTACCAAGCCATAAACTGTTTAAAAAAAAAAGTGAAGAAAAACCAAAAAATGGATAAATGTGCTCTGTGTCTGTGGTGAAGACTCGACTGTGAAGTGTTGTTTTTGTGATTTGATTTCTGTACATAATTAAATGATAACTAGCAGTTTGTTTTTATTTTTCTCGTTTGGCCTATTTGGAAAGCTATATATACGTTGGGTTTCATTCCCACTACGTCATCGTCTACTATTATCGGGATTCACCATTCTAGTTCCCGTGCCTGGCAGTAATCCTTGGTCGGTTGGGCGACTGGGGCTGCTGGAGGCGTGTTGTCGGTTGGCGGTGTGGGGTGATGCCTGATGTCCAACTCTGAGAATGTGCCGCCGGGCGGACGGGCAGGCGGCGGCAGCGGCCCGGAGAGCGGCGGCGCGGCGGCGAGTGCGCGCAGCTTGGCACGCGAGCTGGCGCGGCTGGCGGCGGCGCCCCCGCCCGGCGTTCGCCTTCTCCTCAACGAGGAGGACATGACCGACGTCATCGCGCTCATCGACGGACCTGGTGAGTGACACGGACGTTTTCCTACACCTCTCCCACAGTGAAGGCTCTGTAGGCTGAAAGAATCTGGTCAGAGTGTGGATAACTTGTAAAATATCAAAAAAAAAAGAATGGATATATATGAGAGTGTAACTATGTGAAACTCAATGTGTTACTCAATATATAGAAAAGTACCAAATTTCTCACTCACCACAAATTAGATAGGTGTTTATGGTGTTGATTTTGTGTTGTGTTGAGTACATGTGATTGTGTTTCAGCGGGTACTCCGTACGCGGGCGGCGTTTTCCGCGTGCGCGTCACGCTGACGTCATACCCGGCAGTGGCCCCACGCGCGCGCTTCCTCACCAGGGTCTTCCATCCTAACGTCTCACTCTCTGGAGAGGTAAGATCGGTCAGAGTGTCGAGGGGTAAGATCCACAACAACACTGAGGCCCAGATCTAATAATTAAATGGGTTAGGAGTTCTTAAAACTTACTATTGATCCATGATGGTTTAACTTAAAAACTATTATTCTCCTCTATAGCACTCTGAGGGTATGAAGAATATGCAATTAGTATCAATGTTGGTATTGTTCAAGCTTGAGCCAAACCCTTCAAGCCCTCGTTGTGGCTTGGAGGAACTAGTCAGAACTGTGTGGAAGAATGCTTCATGTACATATAAGATGGCAAACACTAGGGATAAATAACATGTTTTCTGTTTCTCCAGCAATTAATGTCCACTGCTGGGCATATGCTATCATTGCTCGACGTAAGAGTTCATGTTTCGCAAGTGCAAGTCATCACTGGAAGAACACTCTGATTGTAGGAGTGTTTTAAGGAATAAGACTGCAAACCTCAAACTCAGCAAGATACTAGAATTCACTAATAGTACAAGGGGATTTTGGGAGGGATGTTGGCTGAACGAACAGCAACTGGTGCTCAAAAATTGTAAATTGGGTGAAATAGTCACAATAGAGGACTGATCACCCTCCTGTGTTCAGCGGACATTCCATCTCATCATTAATCTACCTATCAATATTCATAAAGTTATTCTGCAGTAAAGTTGTTCCCCTGTGTTCATCATCATCTAAATTGATGAGGTTGGATGCCCGCTGAACACAGGGCAGTGGTTAGTCTT
Source organism: Argyresthia goedartella (assembly GCA_949825045.1). Taxonomy (NCBI): domain Eukaryota; kingdom Metazoa; phylum Arthropoda; class Insecta; order Lepidoptera; family Argyresthiidae; genus Argyresthia; species Argyresthia goedartella. The sequence continues at coordinate 36,781,309 of OX463820.1, forward strand.
CTTTTACAATGCGGCGTTGTACAATATAAAGACAAAACATATAAATTTTCAATCACATAGGTATTTACCTTAACAAAAAAGGCTAATCCAAACAATTGGCATGATTCACTTTTTGCTTTCGCCAAAAATTTAACTAGATTATATGTTAGAGGAAAATACGAGAAATCAAAACGAACCAGGTCTATCAACTGTGACCGAAGGAACATAAATAGGGAAATATTGCTACTATCTGTTTGTCAGGTATTAACTATTTTTCTTATATTATAATTATTTTATTTATTTTTATTTATTTATTTATTTACACAGGCACACCAACAACATAAACACATAACATTAAGAAAAACATTACAAACAAACATATACTGGTGTCTATGTTTATTATAGACATGCATAACATTCTTGAAAAAATCCAAATCGATAAGCATAAACATATACCTAACCTAATACACATAATATTCAATTTAATCAATAAATATATACAATAATATATATATATATAATAATAATAGGTACCACTTTCATATCAAATTTATATATTATATAAATATGAGTATAAGACATATGGGTATCATTTGGCTATAGTTTTATTTGCCAGCTTATGTTTGAAGGAACCAATACTGTCTCGAAATATATCGACTTCGCATGTTTTCCACAACTCATTATAGTTGGAGAGCATTCTAGCTAATGGTGCATGGCGTAGTAGATTCATTCTACAATAAGGTACCTCAAACGTATTTGAATTGATACGTCGAGAGTTAATATGTGGCACGGATAGTCAAATTTTCTCCAGAACATCCTGACATTGTACTTGGCTGTTTATAACATTGTGTAGGAAAGTCAGGTTTATTCAGGTCAGGTAATTAAAATAAAATAGTAGTAAATAAAAACATTGAGGTTTCCATTGATAAAATAGAAGTAGTTTGTTACTCTAATATTTTTTTCTCACTGGCAGTTTTTTATCACTTAAACCGAAGAATTGGATTCATAGTTAAATAGTGGGTACGTGATAGTGGTCAATGACCCGACTACTAATACGAACCGAACCATATATGGTAATCATGGTAATGGTCGGTAACAATGGTCACGGCCAGCGACTCCTACCACAATATGCTAAATGACAGCAATTTTGAATGTTGCATGCAATAAATAAGTATTGTATGGCTAACCCAATCAAGAGCGTACAGTGGTAGACAGGAGTCGATGACCGCTATTGTGACACTATTTAAAGCTTACCAACTATAAGATAGGTCTTCTGGGCTACTTTACTTAGGAATATTATTTTCTTTTTTTATGTAGCATCTACCGTATCCCACTGCTGGGCAAAGGCCTCACTATTTCGAGAATATTCTTACAAAAGAGAAATGATACGACCATAAAAACTGACACCAAAAGTAATTAAATAAATAGTACTTCTAGTTTTACAAAAATTTGTTTACCCTATCATAGCAAAATTATTTGCTACTAAATTCTTTTAGATGAACTTAATTAATCATCATCACTCTCTCTTCCCACATAGGGTTGCCAGATATAGCCTTATCAATTCCTGGACATTTCTAGAGTTACCAGTTACCAACGGTCTTGGTTAGAGTCAGTTTTATTATATTAAAATTATACTATATTATAGGCGTAAGTAGGGGATTTTGAAAGGAAAAACGGAAATACATAATACCGTTACATATATTTTAGATAATACTAATTTTGTTACATACTATGTTACATAACAATTGAAATCAAACTTAGATAGATAAACTCAAAACAGAAAAAAAACAAGTCTATGGCTTGGCAAAAATAAAATTATTCCACTTAACTCAAAACAAATCAAATCAAATATTTCAAATCAAAAAAATTACACCTCTTTGGCCTGGCTAAAATAAAATGATTGAACTCTAAACTATCATATATCAATTAAAATAAATTAGTGATATAGAAGCAAAAGTTTCTATGTATTTTACATAAGTGTATAAAAAGTAGTAGTAGTATTAAATATATCTTCGTCTCAATAAATCTAGCCTTATTGAGCTTACTATGGGCCTAGTTCGATTTGTGGAAGATTGTTCTCTAATAGTTATTATTATTATTATTATTATTATTACTTACCAATAGCACAGTGTTATGAAGTAACAGTGGGCCGTCGCTTTTGATGTTTGCGTAAATGCCGACACCGCACAAGGCCACAGTACTTACCTAGGGTTGTCACAGACATTACTTTAACTGCCCAAAAAAGGAGGGTAATGTTTTTAGGTTTCATGCATGTAAGCATGTACGTATGTATGCACTTTTCTTTGTTCCGCCATAACATCTAAATGCCTCAACACATTTTGGACATATGGGGTATCGTAACAATTTCTACATCGTCCCGAGTGACGCTGTTTTTTTTTTAATGACAGTCTTGTATTTTATTTGGGAAAAAGAGCTTGTCACTAGCACAAGGAAGGGTCAGACGCATATTGTCCTAAAGTCCTAAAATGTCCTAAACGCAAAATAACCCAAACGCAAAATGCCACAAATTTTTAATACCTTAAACGCATAATGAGTCAAACGCAAAATGACATAAACGCAAGTGGTCATAAGAACAATGTAAATAAAATATGTTATTTTTTATTCAGTGTTTAATGCTTTATCTATTGAATCAGTTTCCGTTTTCTCATTAATCATTCATTCATTCATATTAATATAGAGATCACCTACTATTACTAATATATACATATTATAAATGGGCAACTGACAAATATTTTCGGTTTTTAGATTTACTAGATTTGAAACTTCTGTTGTTGAACTTAACTAAGTATATAAAAAATTCTCATCCTAATAAATAATTTAAGCAAAAAAACTACTGGAAACCATGCACATGGTTTGATCTTGAATTCGATTGTGCTCAAATGTTGAAATAATTTGTTTCCAATATTATTTACAGTAAACGAAGTAAACTTCGACGTCAGTTCTTTTTCCAAGCTATGGATATAATCCACAAAATCATCCGGAGGAGCTTGTAATCCTCCGAAGGGATCACGGCTAGTATCATAAGCTCTCAGACTGATGTAAACGTTTTTTTATTTTTTTTCGTCTGAATATGATGATGCGTAATTTACTATTGATAAGCAATCACGTTCGTGAATTTCAACACACTTTCGCAACAAATAGCCGCAGACAAAGAAGAATGCATTTTCTTCTGGTATATCGTATTCCTTTTTTTCAGGCTGTGTTTAGCTTGGTCCTGGTTAGAAACTTGAGCTTGAGTTGTATTTTTAGTAAATTCTATGGATTGTGTTAGTATATTGTCGAAATCTTCGGTACAGTTTGTAGCGTCAGACAAGTTAAGAATCTGACATAGAAATGTTTTTCGGAATGCCCTGGTGTATTGTAAGCAAGTGGGCTCCCGACAATTTCCGCCAGCCTGCTTCACGAGACCAAAGAAAATTTCCAAGCAATCATTGTTGACTCTTCGGGTGATTAAGTAATCGTATCCCACCTATTATAAAATAACACTCCACGGATAGTTCACTTGTATATTTTACACTGGGTATTCACATTTACATACTCTGGCTGATAGGCTAACTGTATATTAACCACAAGAATATTTTCATAGCACAAACGGACATAGGTTCCCCGTACCAAGTTGAACCAAGTGAACGCTCGAATAAAACAGCTCCGTCCCTCATGACGGCCATTTATATTAGCTCAAGATGAATCACAATGACAACTTGATGTGGGGCCGCCATACAAAATAAGACAAGAGAAATAAAGTAAAATTCATCAGAATAAATAACCCTCTACATATAACGCATAAAAATGACTATTTTAAACAATATAAATACAAAAATAGTAGATTATATTTTATTTATATATTGTATAGGTATTTATTGATATTTATATATAGTATTTATAGGTATTATATTATTATGTAGGTTCTCATTTATTTATATGTGTAAATATCTAAGTAATTTATTATAAATATATTAAAGTCACTCTGATGTTTAGTTTTTTGTTATGTTGTGCATAATAGGTCTATCCCTTCGCATGAAACTATTTTTCCCTGTCAGCCCTGGGTTTGCTGGAAGAAATCTCTATATAGAGATAAGCACGCCTTTGTATACTAACTATGTTTGTAATTGTCCACTAATGTGTATATGCAATAAAGTATATATAATAATAATAATAAAAATCATGACATTCGGCCATCCGACAATCGTGCTGCCACCTGGCGCTCGTCATAAAAAAAGAGTTTATGAACCATTCAAAAAAATATTTGCCTTCCTTTACAATCAACAAACATAATCATGTATCAGAACATAACGAGAACAATGTAACTCCATTTATTGAGAGTAACGTTATTACAAAATATGATGTTGTATAAAAGTAATGGTGAAGATTTTAACATAAATGTTATGTAGCACAAACTGCAACAATCATGACATAAGGTATTTCAGGGCATCGAATTTATTTTATTTACAAATATGACATTTTGGTATTCAAATATCGAAGTAATTTCGAACAAAATAAATGTGTTAACATAATTTAAAGCTATCGTCCTAATTTTAACACTTAATTTATCCTATAAATTCACAAGAACACTGAAAAATTTAATCTTGTCCAATAACATACATAATAACGTTTATTCAATATCCAGGTTGTGCTCAATACTGCTGCTACTATTGTCTGTATTAAATACCTCTAGAGGCGACAACCAAAGAAGCATTTGAAACAATCGCGAACAATATTCTTAATAAATATAAACATCAGAAATCTCTCGAGTGTAAATGATTAATTTATATTTTCTTAATGATATACTTAGATCTCATCCATGAATCAGCTTCTGGCGCTATTAATATATGTAATTTGTCATTACTACAGTATTCCTGCAATATAAGTAAGTAATTACATAATTTACAGGTTTATATTACCTAATTAGCACACATGATTGATCCAACAAAGCTAAAATATATTCAATTTATATTTTCTTAATAGATCTTATCTATGAATCACAGTTTCTCGTAGTGTTAAGCAAATTGTCATTGCTTTTTTCAATGCAGGTAATTAATAACATAATACAGGTTCAGATTATCTAATTAGCACAGATGATTGATCTAATAAGGCTTTTTTTTTTAAATTAACTTACCATTCTGTCGTAAACATTCAAATAAATATCTTGTAAAATTTTATCTCTGATCCAAACCAATTCTCAGAAACTATAATTGGAACCCGCTTGTAACGCAACACTCATGATTTTCGATTGGACCCGTTCCAATCTTTTACCAAGTCAAATAAAATTAAATAAAACTTTTGCATAAAATCAGTGTGTGATCCTTTATTCTCGCGAAATCATTTATACGATCCTTCATTTTCGCGAACTTATTTGAGCAATCCTTTATACTCGGCAAATCATTATTTTGCGATCCTTCATTTTCGCGAACTCAATTGTGAGAGTTTTTAAAGCTTACAACACACAGCTATTTCCTTTTCTATATCACAGAAATATGAAAATTGGTCATTGAAATGAAACAGATCTTTAAAACTGGCCTTAAAATGACAACGTTCTTCATTGATTTTTTGTTGATATCTTGAGAGATTTATACCATTTAGCAAACATATATCTTGGAAGGGAAACTTAATCATTGTGAAGGATCAGGAAAATGATTCACAAGAGAATACAGACACAACACACAATTTGTGTAATTTGATTAGAAATAAAACATAATTTAGTAATTACCCAAAGGACATGTAACAGATGTTTTCAAAAAAATATTATTATTATCAACACACTATTATATTTAATATAATTAATAGTATACGCCTATCATATTTTTTTTAAACGATAAGAAATTTATTAAGCAAAAGATTCATGAAAATAAGTACAGAGAATATAAATAAGATATTCATTCTAGTTCAAGACGTGTGGGACTGCCGCTCCATCCTCATATAGGCCTGTGCGATTCCACCTATGGCGGTTGCCGCGGATGCACATGCTGCTAGCCCTGATGATGGCGGTTTGAATTCTTGCTCGTAGCCAGCCCATTATTGTGGCAGGGGTCCGGTTCCAGCGGTCCGCCAGTGTTTCGGCGAGGTGTTTAGTGAATGATATCATTTGTGGAGCAAAAACTCCGTCGACAGAGGTTACTAAAGGGGTGAAGGTGGTGTGGCGCGTCTCGCATGGGTCGCAGTACTTCCTTTTCTTTTCTTCTTCAGCTGAACGAAGGACAGCCGCTACGGGGCGTGATGCGTGGGAGGGAGCGTCGGTGTCTATGACACGGATATCCAATAACGCCTCCCTCTGGGCAATCCATACCCCCCGACAAGCCAAGTCTCCACGCAGCCCAGTATCGCCTTCGGAGATGACTGGCTCTTTCGTGACGTTTCCCCAGGCTTGTTGGCACAGTTCACAGAAAAGATCCCTTATTTCGTTATGTCTGCGTGTGATAAGGCCACCTGTTTTGCAGCACAAGGCGTGGTCCACGTTGAAGTTGTCATTGCCGCAGCCGTCGCAAGTCGCAGGCATGGAGATTGGTGTGCGGTGGTATCTTATGGCCAGGGCATCTCTAAATTCGTGGGGTGATAAGTCGAAGTTGTCTTTTCTTGTCGGTATTACTGAAAGCCATGTTGATGTTTTTGTTTTCATTTTTGTCGCTATTGATCTTTCTATTGCTCTTTTCTTTTTGGATGGTAATTTTATTAGAATTCTTTCTAGAGTTTCGTTCTCGTATGTTTCTTTTTCCTTGTTTCCTTCCTTTCTTGCGTCACGCAAAGAATTGTAGTGTTCAGCAAGGTTTATGTCTTTTATCTCAGTTAGGGCTGTTGAAAGTATTGTAGATCCCTGTTTTGAGATTTGGTATGCACGGTTTGGTGTGTTGAAGGGGTCAGAAAGGGCAAGTCCGCCTTTGTGGACTGGGAGGGTAAATAGCTGGGTTTCAAGTTTTGTGATTTCGCCTCCGATTAGTGTTGGTATGAATTTGTCGTGTAATGTGTTAGTTAAGGGTTCAAAAAGTTCTTCTGAATTGTTTAAGACACGTAGTAGGAAGGACCATTTAAACTGAGTTGCTTTAGTTAGGGCAGTGTAAGCGGCTTGAGGTGAGTTTTTGCAGATTGTTGTGAGTTTCTCGATGATAGATATCCATTCGGTTACATTCTTTTTTACGAAGTCGTCCCCTCCTGTCCCTATGTAGCCTCCTAGGAAGCGGGAGCCGGTAACTATGGAGACGTTGGTACCGGAGAACGTCTTTTCTGCGGTAGACTTGTCAGTTTCTGACACTATTAGAAATGATTTTTTACCTTGTGGTAAGTATCCGTATGCTGGGCCTGTTTTGTTTAAGTTGTCCCACCATTGTCGTAGGCTTTGGAAAGTTCCTTGCGCGGAGGAGTCATCGGCGTACCAGCATTGTGTGACTGTGTTTTCGGTTTTAAGTTTGTTAATTATTGGTAGTGTTGCAAGCGCGTACAGTGGCATTGCGAGTGGGTCTCCTTGGGTTACGCCTTCTCTGCTATATAGTCTTGTATCAGAATCGCGAAATACCAATTCAGCGTGGCCATTGTAAGTATTATAAAGAAAGCGGGCGCATTGTGGCCAGTATATTCTTGCTTGCCAGAGGGCTAGTTGTCTATTCACGGCGTTAAAAGCATTTTTCGCGTCAACGAGGAGCATTCCCCAGTTTGAACCAGGTTGGCAATCTCTTTGGAAGACATCGGTCATGGCATGAATGGCGCCTTCGATGCCACTGCCCAGTCCACTGCAGAGCTGTGACTGGCCGCATGCTTCAAAACGGACTATTACGTTCAAAATATGATAAAAAATGGTTTAATGGTCACACAAAAAAAGATTTGAAATAATCAAGTAAGCTCATTGTTTTGCGATAACAATTCGTGCAGTCAACGCTGCTTCTGAGTCGGAGATGAGCAACCAAAAAAAATAATAAAAAAATAATAATACAGCAACGGTGAAATGCTCGCGAAACGCCGATGACTAATATTTAAGAATATGGTCACAGCATTATTTCTTTGACTATGATTACGCCAAGTACACAACGAGAAACATCCTCTTACAATATCACGCCGTTTCGAGACAATCATGGGCTGTACTTTGACTAGGTTTAGGTTGAGTTTTTCTTTCAGCATCGAAAACATTCTTACATACGTTATTTGGGTCTTGTTCGGTAGAACAAGGGACACCACATTCGTTGTTCCATTGTTTGTGCTGATATCGGCGTGAATGGTGAAGAGCTGATAGAACGGTTTGGGAGTGCGTTTGAAGGTTCCATCTCCATGAAACATAGTGTTCTGATTGACTTTCGCGATGAATCTATGTGCGTTTGTCGTAGAAAAGGCAAGAAACTTCTCTTCGTCACCATCGTCGATAACGAGGAAACTATTTGACAACAGTTCCGGAATTTTAATATCTACCAATCGATTGCATTCAGTATTATGTTGTTTCAATGCCTTATGTCTTGATCTATATAGAGAACTTTTCTTTTCTTCGTACGGAGGCATGATTGCCTGGCTTGAACCTGGACGTTCGGAGAGACATATTTCGAAAACATTTTTTACTGGCGTCATTTTTACAGCTACTTGCTCTTTACATTTAGCAGTAAATATGTGCTCTTCGTTTTCGTTGAAATGCGATCGGCACGCGTGGGGACTTTGACGGATTATGGAATCCAAGTTTGCATTAAACGTTACCGAAGCTAAACATTCTTGTCGGTTGACACACCTCCACATGCTTGTTCCTGATTTATTCTTGTTGGAAAAGTTATATCTGTGTCCATTGTTAATTAGAATAGGACACCCTCTCTGATTTTCAAAAAATCGCAGTAAATTCTTTTTTACAACAAATGGAAATTCTGCATCACTCAAAATCCATCATACGATAAAAATCTGTCAACAAGAAAAAGTGCCATAAAGACAAAGTTGTGGCCAGTGGTGAACCACTCACAAAAGAGGTTAATCGATTAAATGCTATTCTATATTTCGTGTCTCTGTACATTGGGATTCGGGATCGGTGTGAACTAAAATATTATATTTTTTTCATTCACACTGATCCCGGGATCGATCGGTGTGAACGAATCGTCGGGATCCGTATGAACTTTGATCTGATCCCGGGATCCGTATAACTAACCCCTTTTATCGATGCTGATTTCTTTATATTATATTATTTTTATACGTAGGGTTTTAGGTAAATAATAACACTGGTAAATTAGAAGCCGTGTGAAGCGTAAATGAAACAGTCTATAATACAGGGTGTACAGGGGCTATATAACATTCTGTTTATTCCTGTTCATCTTTCCCCCCAAATAATTTGAATAAATTGGACAGAGAAGAGACATGGTCCCAGCGGTGGGTCGATTTGGGCTGAAAATTATATCAATGATGAAGATGACGATTTATAGACGCCATTTTGAACTTTTTAGTTACTGGCCTGATTTGCTTCAAAATCGATGTCTGAGGATCTGGTTGGAGTCCAATAATTATTCAGAACTCAGATTTAAAAAAAAAACGCCGCCATCTTGAACTTTTGAGTTACTAAACCGATTTGCTTCAAATTAGATATCTGAGGATCCGGTTGGAGACCAATCATGATTCAGAACTCAGATTTAAAAAAAACTCCGCCATCTTGAACTTTTTAGTTACTAAGCCAATTTGCTATCCGGTTGGAGTCCAATCATGTTTCTGAAGTCAGATTTTGAAAAAATCGCCGCCATCTTGAACTTTTGAGTTACTAAACCGATTTGCTTCAAAATCGATATCTGAGGATCCGAATAGAGTCCAATTATGATTCTGAAGTCAGATTTTGAAAAAATCGCCGCCATCTTGAACTTTTTAGTAACTTGACTAATTTGCTTCAAAATCGATATCTGAAGATCCGGTTGAAGTCCAATCATAATTCAGAACTCAGATTTAAAAAAGTCGCCGCCATCTTGAACTTTTGAGTTACTAAACCGATTTGCTTCAAATTCGATATCTGAGGTTCCGGTTGGAGACCAATCATGATTCAGAACTCAGATTTAAAAAAAACTCCGCCATCTTGAACTTTTTAGTTACTAAGCCAATTTGCTATCCGGTTGGAGTCCAATCATGTTTCTGAAGTCAGATTTTGAAAAAATCGTCGCCATCTTGAACTTTTGAGTTACTTGACTAATTTGCTTCAAAATCGATTTCTGAAGATCCGGTTGAAGTCCAATCATAAATCAGAACTCAGATTTTAGAAAGTCGCCGCCATCTTAAACTTTTGAGTTACTAAACCGATTTGCTTCAAAATCGATATCTGAGGATCCGGTTGGAGTCAAATCATGATTCTGAACTCAGTTTTTAGAAAGTCGCCGCCATCTTGTACTTTTGAGTTTACTTAACCGATTTGGGTTTGTTCACACCGATCCATAACCCGTGGTCTCGCGATCACAACACACTGAGCGGTTGTGCGATGCCGCATAACACAAGACGCCAGCTCACTGCGCTGCGATCGCGAGCAAGGCATAGATAGATTATTTTTGGAATTTCATATGTTTTAGAAAGCGTTTCAGAAACAAAATCATGTCATAATAGCAATTCTCAAAGTAGTAATTAAAATAACGTAAGTTTGTTCCTTTTTTTATTGTTTTGAGTCCCGATTTTTGTGATATTGTTTGACACTTTAATAACTAAGTTAAACAAATTGATAGTAGATTAATAAACGACTTCAGTACAATAAATTCGTGATGCTTTCATTTATCTAAAACCCTTCGTATAAAAATAATAAACGTTATATAGAGAAATCAGCATCGATAAAATGCATCGATAGAATCATGATTGGACTCCAATTGAATAAACAATTCGGTTTAGTAACTAAAAATTTCAAGATGGCAGCGACTTTTTCAAATCTGAGTTCAAAATCATGATTGAACTCCAACCGGATCCTTAGATATTGATTTTGAAGCAATCAGTGTAGTTACTAAAAATTTCAAGATGGCGGCGAATTTTTCAAAATCTGACTTCAGAATCATGATCTGACTCCAACTGGATCCTCAGATATCGATTTTGAAGCAAATCGGTGTAGTAACTAAAATGTTCAAGATGGCGCCGTGAATTTTTCAAAATCTGACTCATGATTGGACTCCAACCGGATCCTCGGATATCGATTTTATGCATATACGACATCAATTGCGGCGATGGGCTAGCCCCCTGTCACGCAAAATGGAGTATTAAATCACTGGCTAAAAGTGGGCACAGTTGTGCCTCTGCCACCCCGTATGGGAAAAGGGGTGACGCTATGTATGTATGTATGTATTGTATGTATGTACGACATCCGTTTTTATTATTCTTTATTTCGTGTCTTTGTACAACGGGATCAGTGTGCACTGCTACATTTTATTACGGGGTCAACTGATCCCACGCGGGATCGGTGTGAACGAATCGTCGGGATCCGTATGAACTTTGATCTGATCCCGGGATCCGTATGAACTAACCCCGCAAATCTACCTGAATCAACAAAAACCAGTACTAACCTATGAAGTGTCAAATGCGGTTGATTACTATTCTCTCGCAAACCACAGTACACAATACAACAAGGACCCATGTATTACTAGGTGTCCTGAGCAACCACAACTAGTTTTAGGTCTCAAGTTTATTTTTTTTTATTTTATTTATATATTACAAACCAAAATATAATACAAGTTCATTTGAAAGAACCACAAAAACCACGTAGGTTTGTGCGTGGTTCCGTGTTACGCAGAAATAATTACAAGTAGGTATTTACACTATTATTTAGATTAGATTACAAAGTAACTAGCAAGTTGGTAATATTACATACAAGAAAATTAGGTACCTAGTTATATAATTAGGGGTTGAGGATGGAAAGGGAGAAATGTTTCTTGAGTTTCCATTTTATGTTATTGTGATTTATTGAATGTTTTAGATCTGTGGGTAAGCTGTTTATTAGTCTCGGAATCAAATAGGCAGTCGTCCGCTCGCCGTAATAGTTATTAGCGCGGGTAGTGGTGAGATTGCCTTGAGCTTTGCGACGTGTGCCTACGGGGTGATCTATTGTGTGTTGTATGGTGTTGTTAAAGAATTCCTCTTTCAGTAAGTTAAACTCAACTTTGGTGTGAATAGGAAGTGTGCCACTATAAGTAAACAAGTTTGGCTCATTATTTTCGGAGTATGCGCATTTTATATTATATGGAACAATCAATTTAAGTAATTTATTTTGTAATGACAATATTTGATCGAGGTAAGTTTTATAAGTTCGTCCGTAACTAAATAAACCATACGATACTATGGAGTCAATTAAGGCATTATACAGCATGAGTCGTGTCTTAAAAGGTATTCTATTTCTTACTACATAAAATGATGCAGCGAGAGCCCTGAGTTTGTCGCATACCCGCTGTATATGAGGTCCCCAGCTGAACTTTGCATCGATGACAAGACCTAGGTAAGAGTGCTTGTCAACGACATCGATGGAAGGGCATCGGCAAGATTTACTGTCATTTGGACTGTGCATACAATCATGCGTATGCGAAATGAGATCAGCTGGCCGCTTACTCTTCAGATATGGTGATTTAATGTGCATAAGCTTGGTTTTCTGTGCATTTAAAACCAAACCTACGTCGTGACACCACCTACACAAGTTGTCAAAGTCAAACTGGAGGCTCTCAAGTGCAGTGTCTACGTCACTGCTGGCAATGATCAGACATGTGTCGTCCGCAAATTGATAGGGAGTGCTGAAGGTGAGTACATTCACCATATCATTGATGTAGGTTATAAAATGAAGGGGTCCTAATACTGATCCCTGGGCTGTGCCATGAGATACGAGGTTGTTTTTACTAAGGCTTTCCCCGATTTTAACGCAAAAATGACGGTTTCTGAGGTAGTCGGCACACCAGGCTTGTAGTGGGCCTCTGATACCACAGTTACCTAGTTTATTTGTGAGCAGATTATGGTCTAGGGTATCAAATGCTCGGGAAAAATCTATAAAAAGTGCAAGGACAAGTTTCTTATCATTAAGTGAACTGTTTACGTGATCTGTAAATTTAGATAGCAGAGATGTTGTGCTTTTCTTAGGCTGAAAGCCGAATTGGTTGTGGTTTATAATCTCTTCTTTTTGATAAAAGTTATGTATCTGCTCACAAACAAACCTCTCAACTATTTTGTCGACTGATGACAATAAAGTGATAGGTCGGTAATCGGCAACATTGCCACGTTTACCTTTTTTAAATAGTGGTCTAACGCAGCCCAGTTTTAGATCATCCGGATATTTACCGGTTTCTATGCTAGTATTAATGAGATGCGCTATTGCACCAGAGATTTTGTCACTAATTTGTTTTATGTCCAGAATTTTAATATTATCTAAGCCCGACGCCTTCCTGCTATTCAGGTTCCGAGTGATTTTCAGAATGCTTCGTGGGGTGGCTTTATGGAATCGCATGCTGACATTTGCCACTTTGCTGCAACTGGCATCGTCCAACAGAGTATTTCTACACTGCGGAATAATCTTTTTGACGGATTCGTCGAACTCTGTAGCAAATCTGTTTGCGATTTCAATATCTGACATGTTTTCGGATCTAAAAGCATCTATTATTGCGTCATCGATGCTCTTGGATATTCTACCACAAATAGAATTAATTATCTTCCATAGATTCCTAGGGCTTCCATAGCTATCTCTTATTTTATTTTGGTAATATTTATTTCTATAGTATTCAATTATTTTATTAGTTTTATTCCGTGTTTTATTATACTGTAGTCTAAGTTCGTGGTTAGTTGTATTTTTCCTCCAGAGCCCAAAAAGAGTATCCCTATTTTCACTAAGTTGTAGAACAGTTTTATTTATCCAGGGTTCACGATTTCTACTAAACTCACGTTTTTTCTTAAGTTTTGTGGATGATTCTAAGGCTTCTTGGAACGTTTTTTTATAAATTTAAGGATTTCATCAGCCGTTTTCATGTCGTATGTTTGGTTCCAGTTATTATCATTTAATTTAGTAATTAAATCGATACGGTTTACCGATTGCATATATTGCGTTTTTGGAGCAGCCTGTATATCGGTCTTGCCCGGCGGCGGCAAACCAACGAGGCTGGTAATTGTGACGCGATGATCTGCCAGCACAGTATCGACTGCCGCGGTGTACGGTTCTAACGTGTGGCATCGAATAAAAATATGATCTATGCAGGATTTTGTCACCAGACTATTGCGATTCTCGATTCGGGTGTAATCAGTGATTCCACACGTTAGTCCGTACACAGAAAGCATGTCAACATACGAGTTCCTATGTGGATTGTGTAACTTAAGATCGATGTTGATATCACCCAATAAAATCATTATGTTAGAATCTGAACTGTTGTGGGAAATCAGCCGGTTGAGTTCACTGATAAAAATTGTTTTGTTTCTCGAGGGAGGTCTATAAATTGCACACACATAAATTACATCATTTGTGGGAGTTTTAGCTATGCCAGTCAGGTTTTCGAAGGTGTATGTGATGTTAGATTTTGGTGTAAATTTAAGGTTATTGCGAACATACATTATTATTCCACCGCCTTTTTGATTATTACGTAACCGTGTGTACATTGTGTAGCCTGAGATTTGGAATAAATTTGGTATACTGTCAGAAATGCCTGCTTCTGTAACTGTAATTATGTCAATATTATGTGGACATCCATCTATAATTTGGACAAGCTTAACAAAGTTTTTCAACATCGATCTTATGTTTACATGTAGACATGAAATACGAATGTGTTTCTGTGGTATGTATTGAAAATAGGTGTTTATGTTGGTGCAATTAGATAGTTCGGTAATGTTAGAGGTACTTGTTACATTGAATTTAGTAAGGAAGGGACTTAGGATATACGGTACATAGATTATTTACAAACATTAATTTAGCAACATATTAATATCACTCTTTGAGAAAATCGGGATAACTTTGGCGTCCTTATCTTTCCTAGCCAGGACTTTTCCCTCTTTACACCACACATATTGGAAGGTAGGGCGCAGGCTTTGACCGGCCTGGTATAGTAAGGTCTTGGTGTGATGGGACAGGGCTTCTCTGATGTAAACACGTTCTGCAGATGATAACTTGCAAGTTAGTTAGTAACCAATAGCACAAGTGTTCTATTCGACAGCTGGGCGCGTACTTCGTAAGTCCACGCCATAATTCCCCAAATCACAAAAAAAACTCCAAACAACACAACAAGTTGACAGTAAACGCACCACGGATCTCGTCCCCAAACATGGCGGATTTGGCACCTGGCCAAAACCTTGTGACGTCACATAGGAATGTTGCATTTTTTTTGCATAGGCAGACGTAATGACTTCTCGTTCACGTTACGGAATGAATTCCTCATTGGTTTTACCGCCATGTAAAAGTGCAAGTAATCTAAGGAGAAATATTATAAATTGTTAATAGTTACTGATAGAATAAGAACAATAAGTGGCAGAATGGCTTTAATGTTGTATCTCTTTACAGATAAGTTTTTTTTTTTATTCCATAAGAAAAGTCAATTGTGCAAACATAAGTATCTATCTATTAGTGAACAATAATAAAACACCGTTCTCTTTTCAGAGCAACTTAATATAGTTTTATAAACCCACATTATGTATATTATTAGTGAAATGTTAAGAGGTTTTCGTATACTTCTGTCCAGTTGCTTGCTTGATATATGTGTGTGTGTGCGTGTGTGCGTGCGCAGGTGTGCGTGTCGGCGCTGGCGCGAGACTGGCGGCCCGAGCACACGCTGGAGCGCGCGCTGCTGGCGGTGACGTCACTGCTCATCGCGCCCAACGCCGACTCCGCGCTCAACGCCGAGGCGGCGACCCTGCTGCACACGCACTACCGCGACTTCGCGACGCGCGCCGCCATGCTCACGCAGATCCACGCGCACCCCAGCATGTTGCCGGTAACTGACACTTGTACTAAATTAAAATTCCAAATGTCTTTATTACTGTAGATAGTTATATATACTTAGCAATCGTTATTTTTTTGCCACTTCTCTACATTGGACAACTGTGGGAGAAGAGGGTGTAGAAACGCCCACAGATTGATTTTTAGATCTATTTTAAAAATTGGTTGTGCTTAACTAATACAAATATTACAATATGAATTATCATAATTAATAAGCAGGAATAATTAATTACAAAATTATTAACAGCAAGGTCTGTGTTGAGCCAGATTAACCCCATACAGTCCCGTCATTTAAGTAATCTTGAACATTGTAATAACCCTTTTTCGACAACATGCTTTTTAAATTGCTCAAATGGCAGTATCAAGATCTCCAGAGGTATCTATTATTGTAGTATTATTGTAGTAGAGAATGCACAGACCCTTGAAAGAATTGCTAACCTTCGCGAGTCTAAACCGGGGCGCAAGTAGTCTGTGAAACATTACAGCTATCGCTAAGTTTGGGAAATGTAAGGTTCTTGAGTACATACATTATATTTTCGTTTCGAAAATAAATTGACTAACTACAGTTAGTATGTCAATTTATTTAAAAAGCTCTCTTAAGGAGTGTGCGTTTTAAATTATAAATTGCTATACTCCGCGCTCAACTGACTACAATCACTCACTCGCACCATGTGCCGGGTGCACCCTCGCTCATGTGGTCCCGTGTGCTTGCAGGCCGAGTGTGGCGGCGCGTGCGGCTCCGGGTCGGGCGCCGCCCCCGCCACCGCGCCGGCTGCAGGCGCCGCGCCTGCCGGCAGCAAGCGCCGCGCGCCGCCGCGCCCCGACAAGGACAAGCGCCGCATACTCAAGCGGTTATAACCGACGCGCCTCTGCGAGCGTGTGCCACGCCACAGGTGTAATGATACTAACTGTAAACGTACCTAATTAAACGTAATCGATATAGAATCATGTGACTGTTAGCTAATAAATTCATTCATTAAGTACGATGGTGGTATTATTTAATATACTACTCAATAGCCAGAGAGTAGTGATAACAACTGGTTAAAAATTTGAAATGGCCTTGTATTTCCTTATACAGGTCCATGTTCAAAATAATGCAACATCTCCTTAAATAGACTGACATCAATTTATGTGCAGTATATCAGGTCAATATGACAATAATGTTTATCTTGACCTAAATACAGGTGACTTTTAATTAGCTGACCACTTTTTAGGGAATGATAGTACATTAATATAAACAACTTTTTCTTATGAACTTGTTCCTAAGTGATTTTTCTTTTAGGTAACCCATAAAAAACTGCGATCAGCTGCTATGATGACTTGGTTCAATTTTAGTTCATACTGTACAAGCTCCGACGCCACAACGCAGTTATCAAATGACGTCTCCTTGGTCAATAAAATGAACTTCATACATTTTTTGTGTTTCTCATTCGTCTAAAACCAAAACCTTGGCAGGCGGGCCAATCAACATCACAATGTCGTAGTGTGAGTTTACCCTCACACAGCGACGCGCGCGCGCGGCTTTCGGCTGCTTCGGCCGCACTCGCTGTGTCGGAAATTATATTCGGCGGCCGCGCTGTCGGCACTTCAAAAAAAACCCGCGGCGGACCAGCGCGGCGTTGACCTCTGCTGCTGCCGTCGTCGTCTGCTCTCGGCGTCTCCCTACTAATACCTACAACAAAGGCATCTACGAACGATTTCTACTGCACTACAGTTCCTGGCTGAATCATTGATATCAGACTCACCTACCTACCTATTTACCAGTAGAAGTCACCTACCTACTAAACTAGGAAATGTTGAGTTACTAGGTACTGCTAGATATCCTATATTAAGAGGCAGAGCGCAATCCTTTATTTTTATGTAAGACGTGTGAAATAAGCACGGGTATTAACAAAGTACGGATCAGATCTTTGTTCAGTTATTTGAGCATTGACTGTTACATGTAGGCACTAGGCAGGTAGGTACAGATGCAGTGAATAATCCTTTCCTATCGGCAAAACTCGGAACAACGATAACACCCGAATGGTGCCGATGTGTCTTTGAATTACTGTATTATTAAATTACGTGAAGGTATCAAATAAATCGCATACTTTATTGATCAATGTCAACGTTGTCTCGATGGTACTGAGTGCGAGTGAAATAGTAAGACAAAAACGAACATTTCCGAGAAAATACGAAAGGAAAGGATTATTCACTACATCTGTACGTATGTTTCAGTTGTCTGTTTAATTTAGTTTGTTGCCGATAGATGGCGTTAGTAGCAGTAGTCTACATCGCGGTATGGTTTGACTTTTGAAGTAACATATCAAGCCCTATCACGATTTTAGTAGTTTGCGAAGCTCGGGATCTACAAGTGCTACGTGAGATCCCGCCTCACCTACGCGGCCCCGGCATGGTACGCCCTGTGCTCGGAGACGAACAAACGGAGACTCCGAGCCCAAGAGAACCTCTCTTTGCGTACCATCGTCGACGCCCCCCGCTACGTGAGGAATGCGACGATCCAGAGGGACCTCAGATGGGAACCAGTGGACCAGTTTGTCCAGAGGCTGGCGAAGGGCATGTTCGCGCGTGCGGATAGCTCACATCATCCGCACATCCGCGACATGGCGCCGTACCACGCGCGCCCGCCCGACCGCCGCCGCCTGCCACGCGACCTGGTTGCCTAGCCGGCGATCATCCAAAGGAACACCCCTCGTGAGAACATCTCCACCGCCCGCGAGGGCCCCCCGATGACCTGTCCATAGGAGTGGACAGAGGCGCTTCTTCAGGAAGAGATCCGATGATCTGACCCTGACTCCCCACGCCCCAGAATGGGTGCGTGAGAAGATTACTTGACTGACTAGTAGTTTGAGTTTTTTTTGTAGTACAAAGTTAAGTTATTAAGTAAATAAAGAGTTATAGTGAAAAGTGTGCAAGTAGTTTAATTTATTAGGAGAGGTGCTGCGCGGCACAACTTATTTCTTGCAAATCAAAAAGCCCTATCTAGGAAGGTAGGTATAAGTACGTCAGTACATAATTATTCTAGTGTTTTAATCTTAAATTCCTAACGCATCATTTGGTACCTATATACCTACCGACTTAGGTATCGAAAAAACAAAAATACTACACTGGGCCAAACTAAATTCAACCTTATTACGTCAGTGACAGAGACGCTGTCATGTCACCCATTATCTTGACCCGACTTTAGGTACCTATAACCATTTACCAACTAATTCTTTGATACAAACTCAACTTTTCACATGCGCAAACGACGTTTGTCGGCGCCTTTGGAAGAGCCGCCCGCGCCCGCTTCACCGCGGCGGGTGGAACTCGTTCAAAGATCTTTTCAATGAGGCTATCCACAACAACCGTTCAATGTCGAACGCCCAGAAAAGGCAATTTCTGAAGAGCAAGATGCAAGGTGAAGCTGAGAGGTTACTCCACCGACATCTTCCTATCCTATCAGCTTAGATAACTATTTAGTCTGTTGGGATCTTTCAAAAGGCAGTTATGACAACATCAAAAGAATTGTCAACTCTCACATTGATATCATCTTAGCATTGCCCACTTTGCAGCATCAATCAGCCGAGCATATCAAGAATATTCACGACACTACTACAAATGAGTGACAGTCAGGGGTGTCAAAATTAGAAGAAAAATGTTGGAAACGAACCATTAAAAAGATTCCCAATTACGAAGTACAGTACCGACCTTTGGTTTCTGTTAAAATAATGTGTTTTTAATTTAGTCGTATTATAAAATATAAGTTCAAGATATGATATTCAGGGTAGCGCTGGTAGCTATATAATTTATAGTAGTGCTTATGTTAAACGACAGATGTCGCTGAATAATTAGTAACAGCAATAACCACAGATGTCGCTTAATAATTGGTTAAAGTCAGGATGCCATACGGATATGTCCGTACAAGTACGGAATTTTAGCTTTCCATACCCATAAAAAAGGGAAATTTGTTCGAATTTTCTCTGGTATAGGGTGCCTTGTAATACTGACCCTTGTATGTAAAGCATACAGAAGTCTTTTAGATTGCTTCATTGATGACTCCCAATTGTCTCATACTACTGACCTACCGAATGTTGATTACGACAATCCACGAAAAATAAGAAAATTATGTTAGCACGAAAGTAGCAATTTCATTAGGATCAAAGGCGAATATGCGAAGGTGCATGGCAAATAAAAAATTAAATGAATTTATCTCACAATATCTATCACAAAATCCGCGCTACCCCAGCTACCTTCGAGACCGCTTTGAGTATCTCTTTTCAGGAGATCGGCAACGGAGATCTCACACGGTCTCACTCTTAGCCACTCCAAGGCATACCACTTCCGCATATGAGCACTCCTTCAGATTGCAGGCGGTCCGACTGTGGAACGCACTTCCTTTTGCGATAAGAGACAGCTCGACTCTTTTCGCTTTCAAAAACCGGGTAAAAGAGCACTTCCTCTCTCTTTTGTGATAGTTGTAGTATGTATATTATTATTATATGTAAACTTTATGTACAGGTTTATGTATGTATTGATACGTATTTAGTAGTTTGGTATATATACGAGTATGTATTTTATTTACCGTATTTTATAGATATGTAATTTACTTATATGTATTTTATTATTGTTTAGATATTGTGCACTGCCTACCCTTTATTGATAAAATTTCCTGTCATGCCTTGGTTTGCTGGAAGAAATCTCTTTTTAGAGATAAGCTCGCCTTTGTAAATATGTTTTCTCTTAATGTATCTTTTTTAAATAACTGTGTTTGTGCACGACTCCCGTGCATGAGGATGTAAAACCTTTTTGTTAGAATAGATTTATATTTTCCATAGTTTTTTTATAGTTGCTTGGCAACGTTTTTGTATTAAGACTCGGTTATGTAATTTTCTAAAACGAACACGGAATAAAAACGATATTTTTTTATTGAATATTTGGTCAAGCTTTTTATTATAGCTACGAGACGACCAAATAGTGGTCCTTCGACGCAGTGATTTGAAACAGTGTCTATGTAAAAAGTGATAAAATATTTGTCATGGTTGTGACCAGAAGCCAATCGGGGCTCATACCAGCAACTGGTACTGGTGCTGAAAATACTAGTGCCGCCCCAGCTACGCAAGCTGTTAACAGGAATGAAGCACCGCCGCCGCCGCAGGCCCAAAGTGAGATGCCCACCACGAATACCGGTGGCGCATCCACCACCTCGCGGCAGCGCTCCGACTCCACGCGCACGAGGCGCTGCTCCGCGACGGTGGTGGCTGCGAGGAAACTCGCCGCCGAGGCACAACACGCCCGCCACCTCGCACGACTGGAGTTACAGGAGGCAGAGTTAGAGATGCAAGCGCAGTTAGCTGCCAAAAAATTACAGCTCGACAGGAATGCCGCTGAGCTACAGCACCAAGCCGGGTTGGCCGCAATTGAGGTCGAATGCAGCCAGCGTGGCACACGCAATAGCCACCGAAGTGTTGGTAGTATAGAAAGTTGGCTTCAGAAAGGTAACGAAAATGTCATCTTGCCCGACGACGACATCGACATTTTACCAAATGACCGCAGAGATGATTCACAAACAGCCACTCGCGTAGTTAACCCACAGGTAAGCCCACAGGCTGGGTTTGACTACACTAATATTATTAATTTTCCTCAGGCTTCTCATAATAATAAGCAAAATGATGCTTGGAATACAGAACAGCCGACAACGACGCCCAAGACCCAGGCCGGCTTTCAGCGAGACTACTCGTGCGACTCGAAGGCTCCCGGGGTTCATCACCACATAAACGATGACGCAGACCCTGTGCTCAAGCTGGCTTCTGCGATAGAGGGTTTGTTTTTTTCTAATATTAATGAAAACCGCCAAAAGTCTAACATTAACCTTGCGGCATTTGATGGTAAGTCACCACTCGATTGGTTGGTGTTCGAACGGTCATATTATGATTCTGAAAAAAGATACACGCCGTCTGAAAATCTAGCCCGGCTTAGCATAGCTCTTAAGCGGACAGCACGGGAGGCCGTATGTATACACTTGGCAACGGCTCTGGGACCCCATCTCATCATGGAAGAACTAAATCGGCGTTTTGGCAGACCGGAGCAAATTGTGTTTAGAGAAGTTGCAGAGATCCGAAACCTGCTTAAGGTTAGTAATGAATTAAAAGAGCTGTCGATTTTCTCGTCTCGAGTTCGCAACTGTGTAGAGGTAGTTAAATTGTTACATGCTACCATCGATATAATACTAAGGATAGGCATTCCCGTACTAAATTTCTTACCATTTTGAGGCTAAGAAAAATAGCGCCCCTGTCGGAATTCGTCGGAACGACAGTACGAAAAATTGTAACGGCGTCACGGTCGGTCACGTTCCGATTTGTGGTGTATAGACTCAATATTAGGAAAGTTGATCTACGGATAACTCTCAAATACCCGGTGACTTTTAATCGGTGATTAGGAGTAGAAATAAAATATATCTAGCTAAAATTTTACTTAAAGGGCGAGGTCTCACGCAATTACCTCATGTTTAATTAATAAAAAGTTGAAACATAATTAAATAGGCATATTAATTTTTGTCTTTGCCGTTAAATTATGAAAGAGGATTTAAGCTCACGGATACACATTAGTAGCGTGACTTGGAATTTAAGATCTTGATTTTAATTTATAAGTAATAAACTACCTAATCATAAAAAAAGTTAGGAATTAGTTAGGGGGGGTAACCAAATGACATTACGAATAGTAATCTATTGACATTACGAATAGTAATCTTGACATTACGAATAGAAAAATAACCAAATCGGATCGTTTTTTAAATATAGGAAGCGGGCAGTTTCACTGTGCGTCGCGCGTCGCTACAAAGTTACGTCAGTCGAATGGTTGATTTTCGTTTGAGGATTTTTTCGAGAACAATATTTTATAGATAATCAATTTAAAGCCTAAAGTAATTGAAAATATAATATTTACTTGTGATACGACACTCCCTGTTTTTGTGTTTTGCGATTTGGGTATGATTTACACCTTTTTACGTCGCTGGTCACCATTTTTGTTTTTGCTGCCGATATGTCAATCGGCTGTCACCGTCCAAGCGCGACTGATTGCAAACAGTCCAATTTTCCCGATTTTGTACTGTTTTTGTAGCGACACTTTCAAGCGCTCCGTGCCCTGTCCCTACTATTCAAGTCTGTGCATGCTACTGACTATTTGTATTCCCCAGAGTTGTTTGCGGCGCTTATGAGTAAGCTACCCCTGCTGCTACGCACGAGATGGATGGACTATGCCGCGACACAAGCCGATCACGGGACCACCTCCAGCAGCGGAAGAGTGGAGATGTTGTCCAACTTTCTAGCTCGCGAGGTGGACTTAGACGCGAGGTTTGGCAGCGTCGCGGAAACCACTTTCGGCTACGTACCACGGTAGCGTACTCATGCTATATCAGAGTTTTCTTACAAACCTAGCCAATCACATCAGCAGGCCGCACCTATAAAGCATGCTCAGAACCAAAATAATTATAAAAATATTTCTTGTTTGTTTTGTAATCAATCGCAAGACATATCGACTTGTGACAGCTTCAAGTTGATGTCAGTGAGTGACAGGTGGCAGTTTATTAAAGAAGAAAAAATCGAATCGAAAGAAAAAAGAAAAGCATCGAATTCAGCGAAACTCCCTGCGACCGAGCTGCGGCATCATGTACGACGCGAAGTTTGGCGGGCTTGTTAGGATTTATCACACCAAAGTGTGGTAAATACCAACAAACACCTTTAGGGTCTACCCCGGTACACTCCTCGGCGTAGCCCTTAGTAATTGTGTCGCGAATATTATTCCTATATCGTTCCGCATACTCGGGGTCTCTCAACATCTTCGCCTCAAGGCTCCTAAACCTAGATAAAGCTAACGGGTAGCTATAAGGAACATGCAAATGATCTGTCTTCCAAAGAAGTCCTACTTGGAAACGTCCCTCGGGGAATCGGCGAGCCGTTCGTTCGAGTATACTAAGCGCACTTTGGTCATCGGGACTACGTGCTTCGTGCTTAGAAATAACAATTGAGTCTAGCTTATACTGCGCCTTAATGAGATCCTCGAGCTCAGACCTGCCATCTACAGTTTCAGTGACTTGGGCATGGTACGCCGTTTCGACGGTTTCAACGGGCCTAGTCCTACTACTAGCAAAACCGAAAAGTACCCAGCCTAACGCTGTTCGTATTGCAACTGGTTGTGATCTCGTGCCCTTTTTAGGTTAGGTTAGGTTAGGTTAGGTTTATCCCTGTAGGTCGGGAGAAAGAATACATCTACAGTAATCCCTGCTTGGCGTAAGAGGCCCCTAAAAGGGAGCCGGAGTTATGGGCGTTCAGACTTCCAACTCTGAACGCCTATGACTCCAAGACGACGACTGGGAGGGCACCTGAAGCTCTCCCAGGGCGGTCGCAAGCGGTCGGGGCGGGGGCCCTTGATCGCAACAGTGCGCCGCGAGGAGTTTACGACGGGATTGGTTGTGGCCGTTCCCGTCGTGAAGTGGGAGGAAGTTGAGATGCTTCCTCCCTGGGTGCTGGGGACAGTTCCGGTGCGTGTCACTAGCGGTCCCGGAGCTGCCCTCACCATGCACCATGACGGCCACCCCGGGGGTTTTTAGTGGGTGCAAGCCCCACATAACCGCCCTGGCGCCCCCGCGCCTCGGCGGTATCCGTCAGGGATTTTCCCCCGGGCATCAAAAAAAAAAAAAAGGTTAGGTTAGGTTAGTTTAGGTTGGGGTACGAAGTCAGAACACCTCCCCGTGGTGTACCCTGGAAACACTGGTTCTGTCCCAGTGGCTAAGAGTCTGACATGGCTCCCTGATTTTCACCCTGCTCGTTGCAGAGGAGTTAGTCGGGGAGCGCGAGGAGGCCCTCCTGCATTTCCTCTGCTCAGCAGAGAAAATTGCGGAGGGCAGAGGAGTGGAGTGGAGAACACCACTATAAAAAATCCCTAATCCCAAAGTCTGACGTGCTGAGGGGATGAATGGCGGGAGGGAGTCCCGTCCCAAGCGGACGAAGCTGTGGATCAGCAAAACCATGAAATGAGTGCGAATATTACATGTATACCCCAGGAGGGTACCACCGGCTCCGTCGGTGGAGAATCCCTCCCAGTGCCTTCGGGCACAGGCTGCCCCTCGTTCTCTGGGGAGGGCAACACCCATTTTGAAGAGGACCGAGAAGGTCGGAGATCTGCTGTTCCGGGCAGTCGCCTGGAAATAGCGCTGAGTCCTCTCAGGCTGAGAGGCGGAGGTGGCGATGGGGATGGTGGTGCTTTAAGCACGCCCCCGATGCGGGCTGAGCCGGCTGCAGCTCCCCCGCGAGACGCAAAAGGGCGCTTCAGGCGTCCACCCACACCAACACCAGTCATGAACACCAGGCTGGTGTCGACGGTCGGCGAGGAGTCTGATGTTTCCTCAGCAATGTCGCTGTCGAGGCCCCCATCAGCAGCATCGATGGGAGGCAAGAGTAGAAAACGGACGCTATCCACTTCAATGGACTATGCAGACGGAGACCTGGACCCGTCCGCTGCTCCGAAAAAGACGCAGGCGAAGCGGTCACTCCCTAGCGTAGAGGAGCTGGCTGCATCTATGGCGAAAATGCCTACCGCGGTAATTCAGAGTTTGATGCGGAGCAACCTTGAGACGGTGGAAAAGGTCTCTGACACCTCTAGCCATCTTAAGGGCAACTACGTCCGGAGCCTTAGGATGGCAGCGAGGAAGGTTCAGGCCGGAAGCGAGGAATTGGCTCGGAGGACTAACTCCGATGCCAACATTGAGAGGCTGGAGCGGGAAAACGCAGTACTGCGCTCACAGCTCGCTTCTCTCACCGCAACGGTCGAGGGGCTGAGGAAAGAGCTTGCAGCCTTCTCTCAGACCTCCACCTCTCAGCCAGGGCCTAGCCGTGCTGCCAATCCACCATCCAGTATGGCACAGCCTGAGCCAATGCGTCCCCTGCCCCCCAAAGGCAAGAGCCCAGCGGCTGCGTTGCGGAGTCCCGCAGAAACGCTGTCATCTGTTGTGCCAGCTCCGGCGACGGTGGCAACACTGACCGAACCGAGGACCCCGGCAGCGGCCTGGGAAGCCCGGCTGATGGGGCGCATCGGCGCCTTAATTGATGAAAGACTCGGGAAGAGATCGACGACGCAAGCTCGGTTAGCCCCGGAAACCTCGGCACAAACCAAACAGAAGAGTTCAAAAAGGAGGAAGAAGAAAAAGGGGGAAACCAGTGATGGGAGCCAGGCACCGCCTGTCGATGTAAACCGACAGCAGCTGCAGTCTGCGCAATCCCCGCAGGCAGCCACCCAAAGGGAGGCTGCAGCCGAGGCGGAGGACACCTGGACGCAGGTTGCGAGGCGCAAAGCGCTGCCACAGACTGCGTCTGCGCCACCGGCTTCGCATCGACCCCGAATGCCTGCATCAGCTGCAGTTAAGCTGCCGAGGCCGCCTACAAGTGTCGTTGTCACCGTCACCATAGACGAAGGCGCTGAGGTGACGTATGCCACAGTTATGAGAGCCGCTAAGGAGCGGGTAAACCTCCCAGACTGTGGCATTATGACGGGCTTGCGTATGCGCTAGGCCCAAACGGGGGGCCTCATTTTAGAGGTTCCCGGCCCGGACAGCTCTACAAAAGCAGAGGCGCTCTGCGGACGTCTGCGGGTAGCACTGGCTGACATGCCAGTGCGCGTGGCACGACCCATCGCGACGGCAGACGTTCGGGTGATGGATCTCGATGAATCCCACCCCAGTGGGGGCAAATCGGTGGGCTGAAGGTCCACTGTATACCCCGACGGGAGAGGGCCGTTCCAATATCCACTTTATTTACATTCAAAAAGTTGACTATCTCTCGTAAGTATCGTTCCGCACCGACGTAGTTAGTGCCGTTATCAGAGCGGATCAAAGTTGGAAGTCCCCTTCGAGAAACAAACCTATCCAAACAAGCAATGAAAGCCTCTGTCGAGAGATCAGCAACGAGCTCGAGATGTACCGCCTTGGTGGATAAACAAACAAACACACACAGGTACGCCTTGTATTGCTTAGCGGTACGCAATCGTGAACTCTTCACCATAAACGGTCCGGCAAAATCCGTACCAACACCTGAAAACGGTCTGACCTCATTCACACGATCAGGGGGCAAGTCCCCCATGAGAGGTTGCATCGTGGCAGCCTTAAGTCGATAACAAGGCATGCACCGAAACACGATGTTCCGTATGACACGGCGGGCAGATAAGATCCAAAACTCCCGCTGAAGCGTGGCCAACAACGCGTTACAGCCGGCATGCGCGTTTTTAATATGACGATCAGTCACCAGCAATTCAACTAACTGTCCCCCCTTGGGGAGCAGAAGTGGGTGACGAGCCGAATACGACAGATTCGCATTGCGCAATCTTCCTCCTACCCGAAGTAACCCGGTCGAATCAACAAAGGGGTTGAGACGCGCGACGGCTCCCTTCAATTTCGAACGTCCACTTCCTATAATCTCCAATTCTGCCCCAAACTTCGAGGACTGTACCAACCGGACCAAATTCAGTAGCGACTCGTTTCGCTCTGCCGGTGTCAGAATAGGGTTCAACGTTCGCTGATCGCGAGGAGTACGACAATTTCGAGCGAATCTCCTAATCCAAGTGGACACGTTTATCAACTTGTCAAGTGAGCTATACCGGTCCAGCAGAAACCCGGCGTCAGGGTCCTCAGCCTTCTGGGTAACATGCACGGCCGCTCTGGGGCCATGATCCGAAGATACTACTACATGGCTGTGGGGCCAGTCCGATTCTCTCTTGGCAAGCCAGGGTGGTCCCCACCACAAATGGTGTCTAACGAGTTCAGGAGCCCGACATCCCCTGGATGCACAATCAGACGGGTTCAATTCTCCTGGTACATGTTTCCAGGTCAGTGGGACCTCAGACGACACAATCTGGGAGACACAGTTCGCAACAAAAACCTCTAAGTCATGGACCGAAGCCTTCAGCCAGCACAAAACAATCTGGCTGTCCGTCCACGCGTACACCGTATCCTCCAAAACCACTGACCCACGCAACACTGTTAGAGTGTGATTCAAAAGTTTGGTCAAAAGAGCAGCCCCGGACAGTTCCAGTTTTGGAATCGTCATCCTTGTCCGAATAGGCGCTACCTTGCTTTTTGCCAAAACCAAACGCACGTAGACCTCCCCGGTGGAGATGACGGTTCGCAAATAAACCGCTGCCGCAAACCCTCGTTCAGAGGCATCACAAAACCCGTGAAGGGTTGCCCTGTAATCCCCAGCAGGGACCAATTTCCTCGGCAGCGATACATTATTTATGTCCGATAGCGAGGTGAACATTTGCGTCCAATCAGTCAACAAATCACCTGAGAGGTGGGTGTCCCAGGTCAACTGAGCCGCCCATAGCCTTTGCATAAAACATTTGAGAGCAAAGGTGACTGGAGAAATCCATCCATTCGGGTCGAACGTTCTCGCAATCGTTGACAGTACTGACCGCTTCGTCCAGGCCTTCGGTGTTTCTAAAACCACCCGATAGGTAAACTCATCATGGACGGGCCGGTACTGAATTCCAAGCACTGACAACATGTTAGGGTTGTCAGGATTCTCAAAAACGTGCGGGTCTTGTTGAAACTCATCTGGGAGACCAGCCATCAACTCAGGGGAGTTGGACATCCACTTGCGTAGTTCATAGCCGCCTCGTTCCAGCAATTGAATGAGCTCGTCACGTCGGTCCAGAGCTTCCTCTACACTGGCTGCCCCTGTGCAGACGTCATCGACGTACAAATTTTGCTCCAGGATAGCGGCGGCTCTAGGATAGCTCACACGGTCACGCGACGCCAACTCCTGCAGGGTACGCATCGCCAAATACGGGCTAGACCGTAACCCATACGTGTTCGTGTTCAACTCATAGACCTTGACTGGCTCGGCCGTGGACTCACGCCAAAGTATCAACTGATACCTCCTGTCAGCCGGATGAATTACCGTTTGCCTAAACATCATCCGAATGTCTGCGACAAATACAACCTGGTGCCTCCGAAAGCTCGTGAGAATATCCGAAATATCACGACTCAACTTGGGTCCCGAATGTAGACACTGATTCAGGGACATCCCGTTCGAGGTAGGTGCTGACCCATCAAAAACAACTCGAATCTTGCCGGTAGGGGTTCGCAGGACGGCATGGTGTGGAAGGAAACAATGATCCTCAGATCTCCAGTCCACACCCGATACCGACATGTGTCCTAACGACTCATACTCCCTCATGAAATCGACGTATTTTTGTTTAAATACGGCGTCCCTTGACATCCTACGCTCCATCGACATCAATCTCGTCTCAGCCATCTTCCTAGATTCTCCTAGTGGCGGTCGATCGGCCCTGAAAGGCAGTCGAGTTACAAAACGACCAGAACGAAGGCGACCAGTACTATTCTGGTAAAACAACTCGCACTCTTCTTCGTCTGCGTCGACTCGACGAACGGTGGGAGGTTCCTCTATCTCCCAGAAACGTTGGATAGCGTCTGACAACGCTGAGCCAATAAGTATGCCATCTGACTCGGCAGGCCTAACCATTGGCAATGCCGGACCCATGATCACGTGACCAAACTTAGTATCCACAGCAATCAACCCGTCCGGCTGAAGAACTCGCCGATCCGACAACAGAAACCTACCCAGAACGTCTGCTCCCAGTAGCAGGTCGACCGGGGCTGGAGTGTCAAAATCGGGATCCGCCAACTTGAGTCCTGACGTCAGGAATCGAACGGCCGGATTCAACTTCACCAAGGGGTGTTTGCCCATGACATGCGTCATTACTAAAGCTTGCACGGATGTTTTTGTCAAAATGTCATAACGTGGAGAGAACGTGATCACCGATTGACCAACTACATTCGTAACCGTAACATTCCCCACGCCCCGTATTGATTTATTATACCTATTTACCTTGAGGCCCAACCATTTTGCTAAATCGTTCGATACAATGCAGCCCTGAGCTCCAGAATCTAATAGGGCGCGAACGTATGTTGGGTTGCCCGCCAAATCCCAAACAAGCACAGAGGCGATCGGTAACACCACCGTCTCCGGTTGGGGGGCAACCAATGGTTGGGCCGCAAATTCCTAGCGAGGACCCCCGGGGCCCCACTGTGCCTGTAACCGATCAGGTAGGCAGCTATACGCCAGAGGGTCCCATTGTACAAATGGCCCACGCGCCGGTTCCATTGCCACCCTACGACGCCCCCCGAAGGGGGGTGGGCGTGAATTCAACCGTGGCCGCTCCATGAGCGGGGGGGACATCACATGCGACCGACGAGGACGAGGCGACGAGCGGGGCGACAACTGAGGCGGCATCCGAACCGCATCCGCATAGCTCGAAGGTGTCCCATGCCACCCGCCCGTTACGGCCTGCTCAACATACCCAATGTCCCGCTGAGTCGGATGCTGAGTCGCAACCGAAAACTCAGGGCCCCCCATGTGATGACCCTGAGTGCGGCCCTGCACCCCTGGGTGGCTGCGTGCCTGTGGCCCCATTGCCCGCTGAGTCGGATGCTGAGTCGCAACCGAAAACTCAGGGCACCCCATGTGATGACCCTGAGTGCGGCCCTGCACCCTAGTACCGCCCTGTGCACGTGGGGACATTGGCCCCTGAGTTGCGCTCTGAGTCGCAAACGAATTTTCAGGGCCCCATGCCGTGTCACCCTGGATACGGCCCTGTGGACGTGGGGACGTTGGCCCCTGAGTTGCGCTCCGAGTCGCAAACGAATTCTCAGGGCCCCATGCCGTGTCACCCTGGATACGGCCCTGTGGAGGCTGTTGGCCGGACCGGTTCATGCACAACAGATTGTTGTGGGCCCCACCACAATATCCGCACATTTTTGTGCGCGTGCAGTCCCTAGCCATGTGTGGCCCGAGGCACAGGAAACACCAGCTCCGCTGCTTGGCCATCCGGCGCCGTCCCTCAACCCTAAGTTCCCCGAACTTATTGCAATTGGCCACAGCATGGCCAATCTGCCTACAACATGGGCAGGTCTCACTATGTGGGGTCAATGCACTCACATTCCCATACGACTGCCGGTTGGTGCGGTCCTTCCTCGTCGGAGGGCCCCTACTCACAGCGCTCCCGGCAGCTCTCTGTGGCTCCGAAGGATGGGTGACCGTCAACCCCAAATTCTCTGCCCGTCGAGCCTCCTCTTCCAAGAATCCGACCAAGTCGGAGAAGGCGGGCAGGTCCTCGGCCGACCTCCCGTGAGACTGTTCGAAACGAGTCTGCACGTCAGCGGGTAGGCGGGAAAGTACAATGTACAGCAGTAGGTACGACCATTCACCAACCGGAAGTCCAAGATTCTCTAGAGCCTTGGTGACGGACAACAATGGGTTCAAAACCTCCGTCTGTATGGCCCCGACCTTGTTCACAACCGGGATACTAAACAAACGGTTCAGTTGGGCATCGGCCAACCTCCGTTTGTTATGGTAACGTCTGACCAACAATTGTCTGGCCGTTTCATAGTTACCCTCCGTAACAGTCAAATGAGCGACCAGCTCCCTAGGCTCACCCCTCAATGCTGCCACCAGCTGAGCCATCTTGACAGACTTGGTAATGTCCGATCGCATGTGCACCAAACTGTCGAACAGATTGATGAAGCTCATCCATTCACCGGACACTCCGTCAAAGGTAGGCATAGTTATGGCAGGTAACCTGGACCCCGAACCCTGAAGCGGCAGAGGTGCTTCAATGTCACCACCATGGCTGGACTCGCGCTGTCTACGTATGTCCGCAGCCTTCTGCGTGATAGCAGCTGCCATCTCCATACATTGGTCGACATCAATAGTCAATAGTCAATAGTCAAAGTACTTTATTACTGTAGATATTTACATATACTTAGCAAACGTCATTTTTTGCCTCTTCTCTACATTGGACCACTGTGGGAGAAGAAGGGCGTAGAAACTCCCACAGATTTATTTTTAGATCTCTTTTAAAAATAGGTTGTGCTTAACTAATACAAATATGAAAAATTTAATTGTTATGATTAATAAGCAGGAATAAATAATTACAAAATTATTAACAGCAAGGTCTGTGTTGAGCCAGATTAACCCCATACAGTCCTGTCATTTAAGTAATCTTGAACATTGTAATATCCCTTTTTCGACAAAGTCGCTTTAACATGCTTTTTAAATTGCTCAAATGGCAATTTCAAAATCTCCAGAGGTATCTTATTGTAGTAGAGAATGCACTGACCCTTGAAAGAATTGCTAACCTTCGCGAGTCTAAAACGGGGCGCACATAGTCTGTGATTATTTCTTAGGTTAACATTACAGCTGTCGCTAAGTTTGGAAAATGTTGTAAGGTTCTTGCGTACATACATTATATTTTCGAAAATAAATTGACTAGCTACTGTTAGTATGTCAATTTCTTTAAGAAGCTCTCTTAAGGAGTCTGTTCGTTTTAAATTATAAATTGCTCGAATAGCTCTTTTCTGTAAAATAAAAATAGTTTGAATATCCGCTGCTTTCCCCCACAACAAGATACCATAGGACATCACACTATGAAAGTAACTAAAATATACTAGCCTAGATGTAGCCACATCCGTGCTTTGTCTGATGTTCCTAACAGCGTAAGCCGCAGAACTTAATTTACCAGCCAATTTATCTATGTGGGGTCCCCACTGCAATTTACTATCAATGGTTATTCCAAGAAACTTCGTATCATTTACCAATTCTAACGTGCTGTTGTCTAACACCAAACTGGTCTCAACTTGCCTGACATTTGGAAGTGAGAATTTGATACACTTGGTTTTACCAGCGTTTAACAATAAATTATTAACTGTGAACCAATTCAAGGTTAAAGACAATACACCATTAACATCATCAAAATCTCCTTTTTGTCTTTCAATTTTGAAGACCATTGAAGTATCATCAGCAAACAACACTATGTCAGTTAATTTCTCCACCATGAAAGGCAGATCATTAATATATACCAGGAATAAGAAAGGGCCTAATATGGAACCTTGTGGAACGCCAATTTTAACACCCGATCCATCAGATTTTACGCCGTTAACTTCTGCCTTTTGAATTCTATTGCTTAGGTATGATCTTAGTAGATCCAACGCTTTATTTCTAACTCCGTAATGATTTAATTTAATTAATAGCGTATTATGATCAACACAATCAAACGCCTTCGACAGGTCGCAAAAAACTCCGATAGCATCCTGTGCGGCCTCCCATGCAGAATAAATATGAGATACAAGGGAAATACCTGCATCCGTAGTCGATTTACCCCTAGTGAAACCATATTGTTTAGCGTGGAGTTGTTTTGTACGGTTGAAGTGTGAGAGCATTTGATTGAGCATAATCTTTTCAAATATTTTACTTAGTGTTGGAAGAACAGATATTGGTCTGAAATTTGAAGGATCGCCCTTATCTCCCGATTTGAACAGCGGTATAATCCATCCCCTAGCAACCGTGACAGCCTGTCAGGTGCGCAACCATCAACTGATTCCGCCTGCGCGGACAATTCGAGCACCCTGTTGTAACGTTCCTTAACGTCCATAGACCGCTCCAATACCACATCATGCCTATCTAAACGGTCTATCAGACCGTGTGCGGAGGAAAACCATCTGAGTTCCTTAGAAACACCCTTCTGGATTTCAGATTGCGACATGATCGGAACGATACTTACTCACAATTTGCAGTAACTCAATTTTATTGGACCCTCCAGTCTATAACCCAAACGAGGGAACCCTAAACCACAACTTAAACAATGCTGTTTTCCTTAAACAATAGGAACCGAGTTTTATATCTATATAAATTCTGTAATACAATTTAGTTTCCCTTTATCATTATAACACACACAGATAGTCAATATTAGTTCAAGTTATAAATTGCTATAAACTGAAAACAATGTAATAGCCTGCTATCAATAGATGTAACTACTTATGTTAACCAAATATTCATTAGCATTACTAGACCACTAATAGATTGACTAACTGGTACTTCAATGCAAATTTCAATTCACCTACAATGTACCTAAGTTGAGTACCTACTATTCTGAGTCACATCTCAGTACAACTGGTCATTTAGGGAAAACTGTAATATCTGTCTGTCTACTACCAGCAATAGACTTATAGCTTACAATACTACCAATCTATGTGGATACAGGAACAACACCAAGTTAGCTAATAACCGCCTATACCTACAGATTGATAGTCCCAAATCGTGGGTTCCTGGAGCCCTTGACGGCTGCAAATCTCAGGAAACCACGCTCTTGCTACCAAAAATTGTTCAGGCTTCTCGGCACCTAATGACCTCGTAGGGGCCCATCAGCTACGAGGTAGCGTAGCGATCAGATGCCAAGAAGTGAGAACGTCGGCGCTTCACCGAGCTATTACTTATGGATTCGATCTAACCTGGTCTGTGCTTCGTTCCCGTCAAACTCCTGTCTCTCTGCAAGGCCCGGGTGCACCCTAGGCTCTTCTTGGTAGACAGGTTCTTCAGCCAACCAGGTATGACTGGCAGGCCAGCTTCGACGAGCACAGTGTTCCAACACAGGTTATGTTACGTGGGAAAAACCAATCGGCCACGTAAATGCGAA
Organism: Argyresthia goedartella; assembly: GCA_949825045.1. Taxonomy (NCBI): domain Eukaryota; kingdom Metazoa; phylum Arthropoda; class Insecta; order Lepidoptera; family Argyresthiidae; genus Argyresthia; species Argyresthia goedartella. The sequence continues at coordinate 36,815,675 of OX463820.1, forward strand.
CTTTATCTGGTTCGGGGAACCACAACACACTCAGCTATCTAGACAATCCTGAGGGAACCCCGAATACAATCCAGATGGCTTGCGATTTAAATTCAATACCCTAATCAATACGCGTTACATTGCGAGGGCTTTCGTCTGTCAGTTGTCAAAAACTGCCAGGTTGGCAGCAACGTCAAATTCAAAATGGCCGTTCCGAAACCATCGATCGAATATCGATTTGGAATCGAACAAAGACGTTTGTGCTTTTGCGCCTGGTGATTTTTCGTAATACTACAAGAAAAAGGCACATCTACCCCAATGCGTCCTTTTAACTTAGTATATTTGTGTATACTAAGTTAAATGGACGCATTGGGCTACCTCAATCCACATGTGTCTTTTTGTTGAGTATTAGGAAAAATCACCAGGCGCAATATACTAAATTAAAAGGACGCATTTGGGTAGATGAGTCTTTTTGTTTTAGTATTACGAAAAATCACCAGACGCTAGTGGCACAAGCGTCTTTTTTACTTAGTGTTCTTAGTTTTGCAGGGGGGAGTGGGGTACGTGGACTGGTGTCTTTCTGTCAGTCGCGCCCGCGCAGTGGAGAGGGAGGGCGTACGCACGACTCTATGCACTTCATTTGATCGCGAAACGTAAGTATTGAGTTATTTTAAGGTTTCGTACCGAAATGGAATAATCATAGATTTGTTGTTTGTATGTCCTTGAATATGTAACTAGAGGAAAAATGGAATTGCTAAAATAGTTAGGATTGCATTGGGCTTATTGAAACAACGTCGGTTGGCGGTTTATATAATCTAAAATAGGGAATCATTTATCCAGTTCATTTACTAAATATTTATGGTTTCAAATAGGTAATTGCTTTATTTCAGTGTGACAGAATGACATCTAATCGCAGCTCACGCATTATTGCGTTGGTACCACCAACCAGTTTATCTCAGAAGTCGACGTCTAATATTAAAGATGTGCAGCAACCCTCGTGTAGTACAAATGAAAAGGACTTCTACAGTGTTGATCATCTTCATAACAGCTCAAACAGCGAACTGGATTTCGATTCGGATGACTCGGTCTTTGATAAGGACTATATGCCTTCAAGTTTAGGCCGGGTGTCAGAAGATTCATATTCATCTACGTCTATCATCCCCAATTCACAGCCCATCAATGTTACTATTTCTGAGTCGCCTGAACTTTCATCCGAAGAAAACATGGAAGAAAATCTTACAAAAAAAGGAGCAGCCAGAAAACGCAAAAAATATGATTCTTCACAGGTCCGTTGGCGGTTTATATTATCTAAAATAGGGAATCATTTATCCAGTTCATTTACTAAATATTTATGGTTTCAAATAGGTAATTGCTTTATTTCAGTGTGACAGAAGGACATCTAATCGCAGCTCACGCATTATTGCGTTGGTACCACCAACCAGTTTATCTCAGAAGTCGACGTCTAATATTAAAAATGTGCAGCAACCCTCGTGTAGTACAAATGAAAAGGACTTCTACAGTGTTGATCATCTTCATAACAGCTCAAACAGCGAACTGGATTTCGATTCGGATGACTCGGTCTTTGATAAGGACTATATGCCTTCAAGTTTAGGCCGGGTGTCAGAAGATTCATATTCATCTACGTCTATCATCCCCAATTCACAGCCCATCAATGTTACTATTTCTGAGTCGCCTGAACTTTCATCCGAAGAAAACATGGAAGAAAATCTTACAAAAAAAGGAGCAGCCAGAAAACGCAAAAAATATGATTCTTCACAGGTCCAGAGGAAACAGATGAAAAAAATTGAAGATATGGAAACTAAATATAAACTGAAGCCAGGATGTACAACAGAATGCAAGAAAAAATGTCAGACAGGATTTACAGAAGAAGCGAGAGAAAAAATAAACCATTACTTTAGAAGCATGTCATGGAAAGAGCAGCAAAATTACATAATTAATAACATATCAAAAGAGGAGCCTAAAAGAAAAACTGTTAATGAAAACCGGCAAATACCAAGAAATGTAAGCGTTACATGTTTCTTAACAAATGAATCAGGATTAAAAGTGAACGTTTGCAAGGTATTTTTCCTTGAAACTCTCGGTTTCAACCGCCCAGTCTGTGCAGATATGAACAGGCCCGCAAACCACAGGATGGGTGCAAAGGCGTGCAATCCTCCAAGGAGAAAGCGGAGGGGCAAGCAAGGCCCCGGCTCTGCAACCCCCACCAATGAGGCGGTGCCGTCAGGAGCACCAGCTGGACAGGGCGCAAGCCCTGCTCTAGCGGAGGCGGCCATGGAGACGTAAAATTCAACAGCTACGTCCTCCAATGCAACCTGAATCACTGCAGGAGTGCGCAGGACTTGCTACTGCACACCCTTGCAGAACATCGGGTTGCTCTGGCCGTCGCGGCAGATCCCTACCAGGTCCCGGACCATCCTCGCTGGTTCGGTGACTCGACGGGCTCAGTCGCAATCCACTGGAGGGGTGGTGAGGGGGACCCTCACTGCGCCTTGCTTGAGCAAGGACAGGGATTCATCGCAGTGGAGTGGGGCCCCCTTGCCATTATCGGCTGCTATATCTCCCCAAACATACCCCTCGCACAGTTCGAAGGGTTCCTTGACCGGCTGGCGGCCTCCGCCCGTCGCTGGTCAACACAGCCGGTCATTGTCCTGGGCGACTTTAACGCGCGGTCTAGCGCGTGGGGGGATGCCCGGGACAATGTTAGGGGAGATACGGTGCTGGAATGGGCGGCAGGACTCGATCTCCGTTTGTTAAATCGGGGGTCAACCAACACGTGCGTGCGCGTGCAGGGGGAGTCGATAGTCGATCTATCATGGGCGTCTCCTTCTGCACTGCGCTTGGTGACAGGTTGGAGAGTGGCAGGGGAGATGTTCACGCTCTCTGACCACCGCCACATTATAGTTAATGTGGAAATCCGCCGCCACAACAGGGCCCTGCGGCCTGATCGACGGAGCGGCCCACCGCTACGGTGGTCCCTCAAGCGGCTTGACAGAGATCTGCTCGAGTCTGCTGCCATCGTTGCTTCGTGGTCGTTAGGACACGAAGAGGTCTCGCCCGATCCTGAAAGGGAGGCGGGTAGATTCGGGGAAACGTTGGCGTCTATTTGCGACGCCTCGATGCCCCAAATCAGACACTCCGATGGAAAATGGGCGTACTGGTGGTCGGAGGAGATTGCGCAGCTGCGCGAGGCATGCCTGCGTACCCGCCGCCAGTACCAAAGATCCCGAAGACGACGGCGAGCCACCGCCAGCGAACTGTTATACCCTGTCTTAGCTACCCTTCTGGCTGACAATACCTTTATTTCTATCCGTCATCAAATTCTATTCCAGACTCTTTTACTCGTTGCTAATGGCAGGCAGTCTACGTTGGTCACTCTGAGGGTCAAGACCTTTCCCTTTATAAAGTATTTCTAAGTTTAATTATCACGGAATTTGTGTTAAATTCACAATATATTAATTCTAATAAAACTAATTATCGTCAATAAAGTTTTAATAGTTTTTTTTTAAAAACCTTCTGACGCAGCGCGTCATAACATTTGGTGGCAGCGTAAAGGGATTTTAAGAAATTATCCCTGGTGTAACGTCTCCGTTTATAAACACTGTTTTCTCTGTTTAAAAAAATAAAAGTGCTCTTTGTGACTGTGCAAAGTACAGTGTGACCCGTAGCTCAACCCTGTTTTTAATCTAACTCTGTGTTTTGTGTCTCCGTCCCTTCACTGCGTCAAGCTAAGGGTAGCAAACCCTTAAGCTCATCATAATTTTGTGTCTCCGTTTCATCACTGCGTCGAGCTTAGGGTAGTGAACCCTTGAGCTCATCATCGACCCGACTCCGTCTCTTCGTTGTGCCGAGTTTGGGGTAGTTAACCCTTGAACTCGTCACCCTGACTCCGTTACTCCACTGCGTTAAACCTTTGGAAGGTTTATCTCCACGTCATTGTAAACCTTGCAACTTGCAAAGGTTTACCCGTACTGCAAACTCGCCGTGGGCGAGCTGTATCTACGAGTTCATCGCGTTGCAATTTCCGAGAAACATCATGATAACAAGTAGTGCGATTGCATACATGTAAGTGTTTTGACTCATAACTTTTGTGAACGTGACAATCATATCCCGTTGCAAGTACAGTGATTATTATATTACGCTGAGTTTTATAACTTTTATCGCCCACCGTGTTGGTCGATGTTATTGTTCGTGCATTATTAAGCTGTGTATTATTTTATGAACATTATACTTTGTTATGACTGAAGATAAGCCAGTCACGACACTTCCTATAGATAATCCAAGTGGGAGCACAACTGCTCTATTTACAATGTCGTCAATTGACTTAAACATTTTAATCAAATTTGTGCCGAGATTCGATGGCACTAGGGAAAAACTTAATGCATTCCTGAATAATTGTAGTAATGCTATAAAATTAGCATCTGCAACACAGCAAGATGTGCTGTTTAAATACATACTAAGTCAGTTAGAAGGGCGCGCCGAAGCCGCGTGCACTATCAAAGAATTTGAAAACTGGGTTCAGTTAGAACAGTTTTTAAAGGCCCAGTTCGGTGAGCGAAAACATTACGCTCACTTATTGTCGGATTTACAGGATTGCCGACAAAATAACGAGACTGTCAACCAATTCGCTCTCCGTTTAGAGTCTTGTCTGGCTCAGTTGTTGACTGAAATCAACATTAGCATTCCCACTAAAAAGAAAGGCGAATTGGCTGGCCGGCTCGCGGCAATGCAAGACCTTGCCATGCATACATTTGTGATAGGCTTAAAACCTAAGCTTTCTATGGTTGTAAGATGTCAAAATCCAGAAACCCTGAATGAAGCTATTAATCTAGCTGTTTCCGAAGAAAAGTTACTTCAAAGCGCTTTTAATAGGGGTCATGCTGCAAATTGTCCCCTCACTCAGAGTCGTCCATCGTGGCAGAAAAAGAAAGAGGATCATTTTAAACCACAGGTCCATACTATGTCCACTTCCACTGCGTCCTCACAACGAGCATCCTCTTCAAAGAACTACGAATCCCAAAACATTTCTTGCAAATATTGCAGATCCGTTGGTCACAGCATTGACCAATGTATAAAATTAGCTCATAAGAAGAAGAATGAAAACTTTTCTTCAAAGAGTCCTAGGGCCTCTGTCAACTTTGCCGGTGAAGACACCACCGACAACGCGTCATGTCAAGATGACGATGACATCAATCAGTCAAACGATTGTACTGATGATGATAATTGCAATTGCGATTTAAACTAAACCCGGTCCCAAGTAGACGTCGTACGGGACCTGCAAATATACAAACCGGCGTCCTAAATTTAAAAAACACTGCGTCACACACTGAGTCCAACACTGCGTCACATAATAAACCCCTCACTGAATCCAACACTGCGTCTAACACTGAGTCCAACACTGCGTCACACACTGCGTCACACACTGAGTCCCACACTGAGTCCAACACTGCGTCACATACTAAGTCCCTCACTGAGTCCAACACTGCGTCCAACACTGAGTCCAACACTGCGTCCAACACTGAGTCCGACACTGCGTCACATACTAAATCCCTCACTGAGTCCAACACTGCGTCCAACACTGAGTCTAACACTGTGTCACACACTGAGTCCAACACTGAGTTCAATAATAAGTTAAACTCTGCATTACACATCAAGACACCTGATTTAAACGTCTTTGAAGTTTCTTCTAACACTTCGAGGAGATACTTACCTCATGTCTCGTTGCAGACAAAACTGTCCAAACGAAAACTATTGTTTTTGATTGACACTGGAGCATCCTTTAGTCTTATCAAGAAAGGTTCTATAGAATCAATGCCAGACTTAACAAAGGAAGTCATCAAATTCAAAGGCATTGATAATGTCGAATCATCGACAACATTAGGTCATTTTCAATTAAAAATGTTCCCTGACACTAACTCTGTCATTTCACACACATTTCATGTTGTAGACGATGTATTCTTACCCTACGACGGTATTATGGGGAACGACCTCTTCGAATACCACGAGTGTAATATCGACTACATTAGCAATACCCTCAATTTCAAAACCATCATCTTGAAAATGAAATTTAACGAACCCATTTATACAATACCCCCTCGCACTGAAACCGTGATTGAATGTCCCGTTTCTGACCCTGCGCTAAAAGAGGGTCTGATACTTGACCAACACCCTTCCGAACACTTACTCATTGCAAACTGTTTGGTCAAAGTTAAAGAAAACTCAAGAGTAAATATCACAGTTATAAATACTTCAGAAGATCCTGTTACAATGAATTCCAACCTCGTGTTGCATATTATCCCTATACATTTATATAATGTCTATAGACATTCACCCAAATCCACGACTAAGAAACACGATCCGGTAAATACTACAAAAAATCAAAACCATAAATACCCTAGTTCAGTACACCGAACACAGGAAGTACTTGAACAACTACGTACTTCGCATCTTAATAGCGAAGAAGATGAAGCCCTCCGCGAAATCTGTTCAGATTTTTCCGACATTTTTCATCTCCCTGGAGACAGACTGACACACACTAATGCAATCAGTCATGAAATCAAAACGTCTACTAATGTTCCCATCCACACAAAAACCTATAGATTTCCGGAATGTCATAAGAAAGAAGTAGAAACCCAAATGAACAAAATGTTGAACGAAGACATTATTAAACCTTCAACATCCCCTTGGTCCGCCCCTATCTGGGTAGTCCCAAAGAAACTGGACGCCTCTGGACAACGTAAATGGCGTGTAGTCATTGACTACAGAAAGTTAAACGATATCACAATCGGTGACTCTTACCCGATTCCAAACATCTCCGAAATCCTGGACCAACTTGGAAAATGCAAGTATTTCAGCACTCTAGACCTAGCGTCAGGCTTCCATCAGATCCCAATGTCAACTGAAGATTCTCAAAAGACAGCCTTTTCAATTCCCCAGGGCCATTTTGAGTTCAACCGCATGCCCTTCGGCTTAAAAAATGCCCCCTCGACTTTTCAAAGACTGATGAACTCTGCCCTCTCAGGCCTTCAAGGCATTAAATGTTTTGTATATCTAGATGATATTGTCATCTATTCCTATGACCTACAATCCCACATCAACAACATTTCCGAAATATTTCAAAGACTTCGTGATTTCAACCTGAAACTCCAACCAGACAAGTGTGAGTTTCTAAGACGTGAAGTCGCATATCTTGGACATCTTATAACAGAAGAGGGCGTAAAACCAAACCCAGATAAGATTAAAGCCGTTACGGAGTTTCCCACACCCAAATGTCCCAAAGACATTAAATCTTTTCTTGGACTTGTTTCCTACTACCGTCGCTTCATCGCAGATTTCTCAAAAATCGCTAAATCTCTCACTTCTCTCCTGAAAAAGGATATCCCATTCAAATGGGAAAACCAACAACAAATCGCATTCGACTCATTAAAACAAAAACTAGTTTGTGCCCCAATACTGAAATTTCCCGACTTCACTCAGCCTTTCATACTGTCAACCGATGCATCGAATTACGCTATTGGCGCCGTTCTTTCCCAAGGCACCGTTGGAAAAGATAATCCGATTGCCTATGCCTCTAGAACACTGAATAAAAACGAAATTAACTATAGCACCACGGAAAAAGAATTATTGGCAATAATTTTCGCATGCAAAACCTTCAGACCATACATATATGGGCGTAAATTCCTGATAATAACAGATCATAGACCACTTAAATGGCTTTTCAACCACAAAGACCCAAGCAGCAAAATGCAACGATGGCGTCTACTTCTCGAAGAGTTTGAATATGAAATTGTCTATCGTAAAGGAAAACTCAACTCCGTAGCAGATGCATTATCCCGGTTTCCAGTCCACCCGGTCAATACTTCAGATCCAGATGATGGCCTGGTTGATCTTAGTTCCCTAGAATTAAGCCCGTACAATGACAACCTTAGCCCAGACTTCGATGCTCTTAATGTGCCGTCACCCCCCCAAATAGAGAATAACCCAGGTTCTTCCCCAACTGGACCTTTAGATCCATTATCCACATTAGATGATTTACACCAAGAGGAATATCCTCAATTCCTCAAGTCAATTACCGATAAAAACAAAAACTTCAATACAAACTTGAGAGAGCATAACGCTAAACTGACGAGAAGCGCCTGTAAAACAATTCTTGTCCCAACGTCCATTGATCTCGATGAGTCCAATCCATATATACAGGAAATCATTGGTAATTTGGACGACTCTGATCAACTGATCCAAGGTGAGAAACAACTGTATTCATTTCACAAAATCGAAACAAATAACAAGACATACTATCTTCTATTTACTAAGGTCCATCACTTTGACGAATGTTCATATCCTGAAATCTTTAACACTCTCAAAGCAGTTAGGAATGAACTACTAATACAATCCACCGAAACAACTGAAATTGGTATATCCGATTTTAGAAACCCATTCGACAAACACTCCTTTATCAAGATATACAACATACTAAACTATCTATTCCATAACACCAATATTGTTGTCAATATCTACCACAATACTATCATGTACCCATCTTTGAGCGAAATTAACAAAATTCTCCAAGAGAATCACGATTTACCTGTTGTCGGACACTTAGGTGCTGTCAGAATGCTGAAAAGAATCCAAGAAAAATATTTTTGGAAAGGCATGCGCAGTGACGTTGAGAACTATGTGAAGCAATGTACATCTTGTCAACAAAACAAAGCCCTTAGGAAAACCAATAGAGCTCCTATGCAAATCACATCTACATCGACATCTCCCTTTCAACGTGTAGCATTGGACATTGTCGGACCATTACCAGAGTCTGGCACTGCTAAACTCAGATTCATCCTTACCATTCAAGACGACCTCACGAAATTTTCTGTTGCTTACCCAATCCGCAGCACAACTGCTGAAGAATCAAGCGATTGTCTCATCCACTTCATCTCCTTATTTGGAATACCCAAGACCATTCTGACAGATCAGGGCACTAATTTCACAGCTGACTTGTTCAGGAAAACATGTGATTTCCTGAAAATAAAACAACTATGGTCCTCTCCCTACCACCCTCAGACCCAAGGTGCACTTGAACGAAGCCATTCCACCTTGAAAGAATATCTCAAATCTTTCATTAACGAACATCAAGATAACTGGCCTCGTTATGTTTACACTGCAATGCTGTCATACAACACCAGCATACACTGCACTACGAATTACACTCCTTACGAATTGTTATTCGCTCACAAACCACATCTTCCAGATTCCATATACAGTACTCCACCTGATGCGTCATACCCAGAATATGTGAAAATGCTACAACACAGATTACAACATTCCAGACAAAAAGCCATAGAAAATATGCTCAGGTCTAAAGAAAACTCTAAATCATATTATGACAACCGAACTCGTCCTATTCAATACAAAGTAGGTGACTTGGTCTATCTAAAGAACCACCTACGTCTCAGAAAAGCCTTATCACCGATTTGGAAAGGCCCTTACAAAGTAGTGAAAATACATGGTAACAATACCTTATCCCTCCTAATCAATCGTAAATACATAAAACATCACTATGATGAAGTAAAATTGGCCTCACTCTAAATCACTTATTTTCAGGCTGATAATGCCGCTCTCAATCATAGCGATGCCTACTGAAGATTTCATTGAACCCCTGCACAAGAGCCCTGGACTTTACTTCGATCCGGTCGGTACAATGAAACTCATAAATGACTACCTGCACGTTGTCATCCCTATAGACATTAAATACATTAAGCCTCACATAGACAACATCAATGGCGTTTTCGGAACAGCTCGATATTTGTGTCAACAAAGTGACGCTTTGGAAGATGTAGAATGTCACAATATCATCCAACCTCTTAAGGCTCTATACGATGGTGTTGTGAGAGACTATAACTCTATATCTCACTTCATTCCTACGAGATCTAAAAGATCCGCTTGGTTCTCAGGAGTAGGCACTATTCTGAAACACGTTTTTGGCACGATGGACGACAATGATGCGAATAAGTATAACGACGCTATTCAGAACTTACAAAATAACGATAAACAATTGACCTCTTTATTGAAGCAAAACATCATTATGTCCACAGCAGCAATTTCAAAAGTCAATGAAACCATTCATTTTATTGCACAAAATGAAGGTCGTCTGAATGACGCTGTTGATACACTAGTTTCATCTCTGAGGAATGTTACGGATGAAACACATTCTATGCAGTTTAAAAATAAGTTAACTAATGTTTTTAATGTCCTTAATGCCAATCTATTGACTCTGACCTTTCAATTGGAGGATATCACTAACTCTATTTTGTTCTCAAAAACAAACACCCTTCATTCTGCGGTTATCACTCCGACTGAATTGTACAATGATCTTGTGTCTAGTATTAAGTACTTACCTAAGTTAAGAGAGTTTCCGACTCCTTTAGATTTAAGTAATATTCATGTTATCACTAATTTGTCAGAATTAGTGTCATATATTTTAGATTCTAAGTTGATATTTGTTTTAAGGATACCTCTTGTTTATCACATCGAGTTTGATTTTTATAAAACCATTCCGGTCCCGATACCACATGACACAGAAAAGCCAGATAGCTATGCTATGATAATTCCTACAAAACCATACATTGCACTCAGCAAAGACAAATCGAACTATTGTAGTTTTGAAGACCTTAATATTTGTAAACATGCTTTAAAACACACCTACATATGTGACTTACCTAGTTCATCCTCGACAGTTGTAGATCCGATATGTGAAATAGAAATAATTACTAAGGTTGTTAAAACACTTCCACCCCAGTGCAAAACTAAATTTTTGAATGGTAAAATAGATATTTGGCAAAATATTAACCACAACAAATGGATTTTTGTTCAATCCGAATTAACTAAGATAACCCTTGACTGTGAGTCCTATGTCAGAGAACTCACAATATCCGGTACAGGTGTACTTAACATGCAACCACAGTGCATTGCCTTCTGCAAAAACATTAAACTATTTTCCCGATCTGACATTGTAGTAAATGTAAGTAGGATTAGTTCAGATTTTAATCTGATTAATGATAGTTGTTGTAATATTAATACTTTTCAAAAAACTAAAATTCATGTACCCGTCATGAATATTTCTAATATAAACCTCGAATACTTTCAAAATTATGAAGACTCCTCTAAAGAAACTATTAAGAAATTAGATTCACTTTTGGATAATTATAACATTGTTTCCAACCATGCTAGTTTTCCAATCATTACTGTTATTGTGTTACTTCTATTTTTAATTTTCATTATTTACTATTTTTGTAATGGGAAACGTTTTAACCCAATTTCAATCAAATCATTCAGAATAACAACAGCCCCTGAAACAGAGACTTCTGATTCTAATAATGATCAAGACCCCATTCCATTACCGTGTCTCAGAATCAATTAATTTTGTGCTAATTCTTCGTAAACTTACTCTTCCACCCCTAAGTTTACTCTTTTTCGGAGGGCTGTTATACCCTGTCTTAGCTACCCTTCTGGCTGACAATACCTTTATTTCTATCCGTCATCAAATTCTATTCCAGACTCTTTTACTCGTTGCTAATGGCAGGCAGTCTACGTTGGTCACTCTGAGGGTCAAGACCTTTCCCTTTATAAAGTATTTCTAAGTTTAATTATCACGGAATTTGTGTTAAATTCACAATATATTAATTCTAATAAAACTAATTATCGTCAATAAAGTTTTAATAGTTTTTTTTTAAAAACCTTCTGACGCAGCGCGTCATAACAGAACGAAACGAGAGCTACGTGGTCTATCGAGACGCTTCCAAAGCACTCAGCGATGCTATCGCTAGTGCAAGGTCTCGGTCCTGGAATGAACTCCTCGACGAGCTGAACAGGGATCCATGGGGGCGCCCGTACAAAATGGTACAGGGCAAGCTCAGACCATGGGTCCCTCCATTGACGATGACCCTGGAGCACGGCTTCGTGGGGAGGGTGGTAGACACGCTCTTCCCCAGGCTCCAGGATCATCCGCCACCTCTAACCGAAGCGGATTCGATTGAATTCGATTCCGACAGGTTGGGGGTGACGGTCGAGGAGTTGGACCGAGCCGTGAAGCGTCTCATGGCGAAGAACACAGCGCCCGGGCCAGATGGAGTTCCCGGCAAGGCGCTGGGTTTAGCTCTCGCCGCTGGATTGGGTGACTACCTGAGGCAGCTGTTCACCAGCTGCCTCCAAAATGGCGTCTTCCCTTCCGGCTGGAAGCTGGCGAAGTTGGTACTCATATGGAAGTCAGGTCGACCCGCAGACTCACCCTCTGCCTACCGACCCATATGCCTGTTGAGTGAAGTCGGCAAACTCTTTGAGAGAGTCGTTGCCGAGCGACTCAACGGGCATCTAGCTTGCACAGGTCCCGACCTGTCGGAAGCCCAGTTCGGCTTCCGCCGTGCACGGTCGACGGTGGACGCGATACTACGCGTCCGAACACTGTCGACCCAGGTCGTCTCACAGGGTAGGGTGGCGTTAGCGGTATCGCTCGATATTGTTAACGCCTTTAACTCCCTGCCTTGGTCGAGCATCAGGGAGGCGCTCAACTATCACCGAGTGCCCCCATACCTGAAGCAAGTTGTCGGAGCATACCTGTGCAACAGGGACATTACGTTCCCGGGTCGGGATGGCGAAAGTCATCAGAGAGAGGTCGAGTGCTGGTTCCCCAGGGGTCGGTTCTAGGCCCACTCCTGTGGAATCTCGCATACGATAAAGTACTGCGGGTCGAGGTCACGGTCGGCGTGCACCTGGTCTGCTATGCAGACGATACCCTGGTGCTCGCCGAGGGTGACGACTTCCAGAGTACCATCAGGCTCGCCGAAACCGGAGTGTCTCGCGTCGTCGAGGAGATAGAGGGGCTGGGATTGCGTGTGGCGCCTCAGAAGACTGAGGCGATCTGGTTCCACAAACTCCCGCGAGGGAAGGAACCGCCCAGCTCCTCGATTCGCGTGGGTGACGTACTGGTCCAGGTGCGGCAGTACATGAAGTACTTGGGCCTCATCCTGGACAGTCGATGGGGCTTCGAGGAACATTTCCGTCGCCTGGTCCCCCGGCTTGAGCGGACAGCTGGTGCTCTACACCGACTGCTGCCAAACCTTGGGGGCCCTGAGGAGGGAGTCCGCCGCCTCTACGGGGGCGTACTGCGGTCCATGGCCCTTTACGGGGCGCCCGTCTGGTCACCTCGACTGACGGGCGTCCGGCGCAACAGAGCACCTCTCTGTAGCGTCCAACGTAAGGTGGCCATTCGGATCGCAAGAGGTTACCGGACGGTATCCTTTGAGGCGGCCACTATCCTGGCGCGCTTTCTTCCGCTGGACCTCCTGGCAGAGATGGACGCGCGGGTGTATGCGCGTCTCCACCGGGAGGAGGCGGAGGATAGAACGCCGACGGGCAGGAAGAGCGGCGAGCCGAAATAGCGAAGTGGCGCGAGAGGCTTTCTGAGCCATGGATCTCGCGCCAGCGCGCCGCAGGCGCTATCCTGCCGAACCTCGAAGCCTGGCTCGAAAGAAAGACGTACGTCACCTTCCGGCTGATGCAGGTGCTTACCGGATACGGTTGTTTCGGTGAGTACCTGTATCGGATCGGACGCGAACCGACGGCGCAGTGTCACCATTGCGGGAGCGACCAGGACTCAGCCCAGCACACGCTGGAGGAATGCCCCGCGTGGGCCTCCGAGCGAGAAGTCCTGGTGGCCCGGATCGGGCGAGACCTCTCTCCGCCAGCAGTAGTTGCGGCTATGCTGACGGATCAAGAGTCGTGAAGCGCAGTGGTCTCCTTCTGCGAAGCAGTAATGCTCCAGAAGGAGGACGCGGAGCGGGATCGGGAGAGGGCTGATCCCGCTCGTAGGCGCAGACGACGCAGGGGCGGTGGCGTGGGCCGCCCTTGAGCCTTATGGCTATCCCTGTAGGTCGGGAGAAAGAATACATCTTAAGTAATCCCTGCTTGGCGTAAGAGGCCCCTAAAAGGGAACCGGAGGTTTGGGCGTTCAGACTTCCAACTCTGAACGCCTATGACTCCAAGACGACGACTGGGAGGGCACCT